>QRFJ01001528.1:0-24055 GCA_006176705.1 Cocos nucifera | reverse complement strand
GAGTCAGTCATTGACGAGAAGGTAGACTTCCTAATGACTACTCGAGGTGGTCACGCTCAGTGCCCTCGTTCTCTAACGAGTACCTGTACTCTCGCTCCGGTGTCTCCACACCGTAGACTCAAGACTCATCTACTAAAGAGAAGCGATTGTACACCAACCTTCCGGATCAATCACCATCCTCGTGATGATCCTATGGTCGGGAGCTGTTTATGAGTTAATAATGATTATTCATGTCTTAAATTTTCAACTCTTGAAAATATGAATTATCATTACCATTAACTCAAAGGATGTATCACAGACACTAAATACACATATGTGATAGAAAATAACCCATTTTATTATTATAGTCAAAATTATAATTTTGCCCCTAGAAGTGTATTACAAGTGTCAGCCAATTCTGGCTTCTAGGGCACATATATCTAACAATCTCCCACTTGTCCTAAAGCCAATTGGCTACAAGTCTAAGTCCCATCTTCTCAAGGTGGGCTTCGATCTTCTGCTGGCCCAACGGCTTTGTAAGTGGGTCTGCCACATTATCTGCGGAGTTGACTCTCTTGACCTCAACGTAACCCTTTCTCGAAGGTAATCGCGGATGAGATGGTATCGCCGCTCAATGTGCTTGGATTTTTCTGGTGAGACCTCGGCTCCTTAGCAAGGGCTATGGCGCCATTGTTGTCGCAGTATAGAGGAATGGCATCTGATGGCATTACTCTGAATTTCTGCAGCAAACTTCTTGTACCAGAATGCTTCCTTCGCAGCCTCTGATGCAGCGATATATTCTGCTTCCATGGTGGAATCTGCTATCACAGTTTGCTTGGAACTCTTCCAGCTGACAGCACCACCATTGCACACAAACAGACTCCCAGATGTCGACTTTCGATCATCTATATCGGACATGAAATCCGAGTCTGTGTATCCCTGGACTTGGAGTTCTCCATTACCAAAGACCAACATCATATCCTTAGTTCTTCTCAAGTACTTAAGGATACATTTCACAGAAGTCCAGTGTTCTTCACCTGGATTTGACTGATATCTGCTTGTGACACTCACAGCATGGGCTATATCAGGTCGTGTACATAGCATGGCATACATGAGGCTCCCTATTGCAGAAGCATAAGGGATCTTGCTCATGCGTTCTATTTCCTCAGGTGTGCTGGGGCACATCTTCTTGGAAAGATGAATACCATGTCTGAAGGGTATTAATCCCCTCTTAGAGTTTTCCATACTAAACCTCTTTAGTACTTTCCTCTATGTACATCTTCTGTGAAAGTCCTAGCATCCTATTCGGTCTATCCCTATAGACCTTAATTCCTAGAATAAAGGATGCTTCACCTAGGTCTTTCATGGAGAATTCCTTGGACAACCACATCTTGACTGATGTCAACATGGGAATATCATTCCCAATAAGGAGGATGTCATCCACGTACAATACGAGGAAGACAACAGCGCTCCCACTGACCCTTTTGAAAACACATGGTTCCTCTTCATTTTTGATGAAACCAAACTTTTTGATCACATCATTGAAACGAGTGTTCCAGCTCCGAGATGCTTGCTTAAGTCCATATATGGACCTTTGCAGCTTGCAAACCTTGTGATCAGTATCACTGGATGTGAAACCTAGCGGCTGTTCCATATAGATATCTTCCTCAAGATATCCATTTAAGGAATGCCGTTTTCACGTCCATTTGCCATATTTCATAATCGAAATAGGCTGCAACGGCAAGCAATGTGCGGATGGATTTTAGCATAGCCACTGGGGAAAAGGTATCCTGATAGTCAATGCCTTCGCGTTGACTATAACCTTTTGCCACTAGTCTAGCCTTGAATGTCTCCACATTCCCATCTGCACCAATCTTTCTCTTGAAGATCCATTTACACCCAATAGGTACTATACCTTCTGGTGGATCTACCAAGGTCCAGACTTGGTTTGAGTGCATCGAGTCAATTTCTGACTTCATTGCCTCTAAGCCATTTCTCGGAGTCGATATCTGATATCGCCTCGTTGTAGGTTTTGGGATCATCACCATGAGCACCATTACCTATGAGGAACATTTCCTCTACTTCCTCTGAAATAATACCTAAGTATCTTTCAGGGGGACGGAAAACTCTTTCCGATCTACGAGGTGGAGGAGGTAGTGTTCTTATTGGCTCAACCTGATTTGGTTCCACTTGGTCCTTAGCTCGTTCTGCTTGTGAGACTTTCTCATCAAGCTTAATCTGCTTTCCAATGCCGCTATCTTGAATAAACTATTTTTCAAGAAAGATGGCATGTCGACTCACAATCACATTGTGGTCTTCTGGAATGTAGAAATAGTATCCTAATGACTCTTTAGGATATCCTATGAATCGAGCTCTAAAGGACCTAAACTCTAACTTGTCCGCTTGTTGTCTTTTGACATGAGCCGGACAACCCCAAATTCTGAGATGACTCAGACTTGGTTTCTTACCGTGCCATATCTCATACGGTGTGGTAGGAACGGTTTTAGAGGGAACCCTATTCAGTAGAATAGAATTGAAGTTAACAATGAATGTCCCCAAAGAAAATCAGGGAGGTCTGTGAAGCTCATCATGGATCGAACCATATCCAATAGAGTCCCGATTTCTCCGTTCTGAAACCCCGTTGAGTTGAGGTGTTCCTGGTGGAGTCCATTGAGAGACTATGCCATTTTCCTTAAGATAGTCTAGGAATTCCCGGCTAAGGTATTCACCTCCTCGATCTGATCGAAGAACCTTAATGGGTTTTCCAGTTTGTTTTTCTACTTCATGTCTGAATTCTTTGAACTTTTCAAAAGCTTCAGACTTGTGTCTCATAAGATACACATACCCATACCTAGACAGATCATCGGTAAAGGTAATGAAGTAGACAAAATTGCCTCTAGCCGGCACATCAAATGGGCCGCACACATCAGTATGTACTAGGGCAAGGAGATCTGTGGCCCTCTCCCCATGTCCAACAAAAGGGAGTTTAGTCATTTTGCCTTGAAGACAAGATTCACAAGTTGGATATGACTCAAAAGTCAATGGACTCAATAGCCCATTTTTCTACCAATTTGTTGAATCCTATCTTCTGCTATATGACCTAATCTCAGGTGCCATAGATATCTGTCGTTTGGACTATCCCTAGGTCGTTTGGCATTCACGTTTTGCTCGATAGTTAGAAACAGGTACATCAATATGTAGCTGATAAAGACCATTAATAAGGAAACCATTTGCAATTTTATTTCTTTCATAAAGAATGTTACAATGGTCCTTAAAGAAGGTGAATCACATAGCCTTCTTGTGCTAAGCATGAAACAGAAATCAAATTCCTGCTAGCTGCAGGCACATAATAACAGTCTTTCAAAACTAAGTCTAAACCAGATGGTAATCGAAGAGGGTATGTTCCCACGGCTACTGCAGCAACTCTTGCTCCATTACCGACATGTAGGATCATGTCTCCATCCCTCAGCCTCCTGCTATCCTCAAGACCCTGCATGGAAGTGCACAGATGAGCACTAGAACCAGAGTCAAGCACCCAACTGGATGCAGAAGAAACCGTAAGGTTAGACTCAATAACGAGCATACCTCCAGAAGGACCTTCCTTCTTGTTCTTCAGGGTGGCCAGGTAAGTAGGGCAGTTCCGCTTCCAATGGCCGTCGCTGTTGCAATGGAAACACTTTCCTTTGCCATCGACTTTCTTCTTCGGTTCTGCCTTCTTCTTCTTTGATCCTTCCACCTTTTGCTTTTTCACAGACTTCTTTTTCTTTCCATAAGACTTTCTTTTGGAAGAAGTCCGTTCCATAGCAAGAACTGAGCCTTTAGAACCTTTCATAGAAAGCTCAGCGGTAACCAGCATATTCATCAACTCGGCCAAGGAATTTTGAAGTTTATGCATGTGGTAATTCATGATGAATTGCCCATATGCATCAGTCAAGGATTGCAGAATAATATCGTTCTGCAGATCCAAGTCCAACTTCACACCGAGCTTCTCAAGCTCTTCCATGTCCTTGATCATTGTCAGACAGTGATCTTGGACTGACTGCCCATCACGCATCTTAGCCTTAAAAAGTCATTTCGTGACTTGATATTTGGCTGCGCGACTCTGTTCACCAAACATCTCCTGCAGGTGAGCCAACATTTGGCGAGCAGTCCCGATATCTTCATGTTGGCGCTGGAGCTCATCAGACATCGAGCCCAACATGTAATATCTGGCCTTATTATCTTCGTCTAATCCATTTTTCCAGAGACGCTCTCTGTTCAGTGGATGGACGAGGCTGGTAAGGTGGGAGGGTCCTGGTCCAAAACATGTGGTTAACTTCTCGAAACCCAAAATAATTTTGTAGTTCCTGAGCCAATCTTTATAATTGGGTCCAGTCAGTCTATGTGTGTCTAGGATACGTGCCAATGGGTTGGACGCAGACATTTTTCCTGTAGAGAGTCAAAGATTCTAGTTAGATACTGTAATTTTGACTTGACCAATTTGTTTAGGGATTTTATTTTTAAACAAATTAGCTCCCACTATTTTCTCGGATCCCTACACTCCCTCTGTAGAGATGCGAAAAATCTCCATGATTAATGATTTCTAGTGGGTGGTGCGGTCTCACCAACTGACTCATCACCTCACCTAACAGTTATTGGTGATGGGTTAGCCAATGAGTGAACAACTCTTGTTCAATGATTCTCTAATCATGGTGCACCCAAACTTGGTCTCTAATTCATGAATCTCACCGTATCCGGAATATTGATCCACTCCTTAGTTAAGTCAGACCCACCATTTGCATAGACTGGGTTCCTAATTGAGTCTCTCACCGTATCCAAAATATTGAGCCCAACTCATCCTCCAGCCCATAGCATCCAATGCCTAATAGACATGGTTGCATCTTCCCGGTGCAACTGAGCCACTGTATCCAGCCGAGAACAATCAACCCCGGGAAGGGCCCGCACATCTACAATGGTGGAAGACCTCAGACTTAATCTTTTCTTAGGGAGAATTGATTCAGGTCTCATTAAACTAGACTTGGCATTAGTCATAACAATTATGACTAACCTAGTGGCATGGGTTAGCTCGGATTATTGACCACCTCAGATCAGAACTGTGTCAACAGATATGGCCAGGTAAGTGAGACCGGTGGAAGGAATATGCCATTAACTCGCACAAGAACGCATTCAGGTCGAGTAGCTTCCAATTAAAAACCAGTCGGTCGTCTGTGCCAAACTTACCTTAGACACCAAATTGTTGAGTCAGAACCAATTGGGTTAGCCTACAATCCAGACTCTAACCTCTGAGCCTAATTAGGTCTTGCTTGATCGTGACTCGATCTTGACCCAGACTTAATCCTATTAGGCTGGTCAATTTAAGCATTGTTGATCCCATCTAACCAACTCTTGATTCGGTTTGATCAACCGCTTAGACCTAATTGAGCTACCCAAGCCCGAACCCAGTATTATGAATATGTCTTAGATCTAAAATTCTCAATTTTAGACCTAATTAATATTTCCATAAACTTAATTCTTAATTAAGTAGGGTTCATAAACAAAATATGCACAATAAATCCTAGGGTTTCAGGATCTAGGGTTTTGCAGAAAGTAAGTTTTGGGTTTTCTGATTAAGGACGAACATGCAGCACCCCTACACGTCATAAGAACACCCCATCGAATGGGAGGAGAGGGCCTTTAAACTCTTCTTCATTCTTATGACCGGACGGCCAAGAGGAACGCCTTAATCAGGAACATGCAATACTATAAAACAGTTTTAGATCTATATCATATATCTCATATACAAATTAGATCTAATCATGGCATATTTTGCATACATCTCATGTATCGAATCATGCATATTTTCAGATCTAAATTATCTCATAATAATCTAAAAAATTAGATTTAAATTGATCTAATCAAAATAAATTCTAATCTAGACAATTATGTAGAACTATTCTACAACTAGTCTAGACATGCATCAATCATATCTCATATGATATTTTAAAATTAAATAATTTTTATTTGCTATTTTTTAGATGTTATTATAACACTTATAATATCAAAAAATAGTAAATAAATAGATCTAAAATATGATTTAATCAAATTAAATCAAAACATGCAAGAACTATTCTATAGAACTATTCTATTCTAGAACTAGTCATGCATATTTTCTAATCTTAGATCCAAATCATTTAATTTTAATTTTTTCTGATTTCAGATCTGATCACATCTCATGTGACATCTGAAAATCACTTATTTTTTTAATTAAAATAAAATTTAAAATCAGATCTAAACAATTTTAGAACCATGGCTCTGATACCAGTTGAAGAAAAATCCTGATTTCCCGGATCCAGGTTCGTTCAGATCTGATCAGATCAAGAGATATATTTCAAAAATTTTCTCTTTGATCTAGATCAGATCTGGGATATTTTAGATCTGATTCTTATTATTTTAATAATTAAAATAAAATTTAGATAAATTAAATTAAATTTAATTTACCTTGATGTAGGGTAATCCTATTACCCGTTGATGATCCTGTAAGCAGCGGAAGGTTCTGGATCTAGCCACGCAAGTGCCTGGCCTCTATCCGGTATCCACTCAAGCTGGATCTGGAGATCCTCTTCTTCTCTATCACATCTCCAAAAATTAGATCTGGATCTGATCTGGAGGATCTTCAAAACTCCTTTTCGAAGATCAGCAGTTGTCCTTTGCAGCAGCGCAGCCTTCTAGCTTTCTGTCGCCTTTCTCTCGATCTGGATTGCACCAACCAAGATCCAAACCACTTTGGGCATGGAGAGGAGAGGGAGAAGGTGCTTTGGCATGGAGGAGGAGAGGGAGAGAGGCAGCCTTGGGGCATGGGAATTCTCAATGTTTTTTGAGTTGGGCGTAGGGTCTTATTTATAGACTATGCGTGATCCAACTCCTCTTCTTCCCAACCAATCACAACTCCTTTGTGAAATCAGATCTAAATCTGATTGGTGGGAATAGAGTCCCCTTGGATTCCTCCTTAGATGGGTGCCTAAGACCAGTCAAAGTTGGTTCTTAGGAGAACTCTAATTGGAATCCAAAAAGGAGATGGAGTCCCTATCCAATAGGGACTCCTAGGCGCCTCCAGCTTGGGCACACGCCAAGGGTGGCGTGCGCCCTCCTCCTTGCCAGGTTCTGGCAGGGGGACAAGGCCCCCACCAGCTCTCCAATAGGTGCATGACATGTGGACAGAAAGTCAAAGTGTCAATGGTCAACATTTGACCAGTCAAAGGTCAACTTTTGACCAAAGTCAAAGGACGAGAAATGGCAGGTGACCAAAAATGGCAGGTAATGTCTTACAAAATAAGACAACCCTTTTCTGACTTGGACAAGCCTCCAGTCAGACCATAGTGAAGGCCTCTGATTGAGCACAAACTCCTTTGGCTCAGTCAGGACAACTATTTATGATAGTAAAAGAAGAACGTTAGGTTCAATCGAGTGCTAGCACGATTTCCTTGAACCTAATTGAATCTCATTCAGATCAATTGAACTAGATCAGTTCAATTGATGATCACCAGATTCAAACCCTTGTTTGTGTGACCCAGTTAGGTTCAGTTCTGTATGGTAATGGGATATGTCATGATCTCTATCATCGACATCATCGAAACTCCTTTCGATGGATCAGAACTCTTCTGATTCCAATAGCTAGAATGATCGATCATCTAAATCATTCTAATTGCTCCCAAAATCCACCAGTGACACCTAGCAGTATATGGTGGCAACCCATCAGAGCTGAATGCGAACCTCTTGGTGCAGCTACCTGTGTGATTAAGTTCTTCTATCTTGAGCCCCGATCAGATTAGGGTTAAGGTGAACTCGTCAAACCCTAGTCTCTGTCATATGATGTAATCATTCGATTCAAGTCCGATGTGAAAATCTAAATAGAAACTCTTTCTATTATTTCACTCTGCCATGGCCATGGGCTTCTGGACTTGATTCTCATGATCATCATAGGGCTGCTCCTCTACCACCGAGGTAGATAGATTCCATCTTGATGCATCCAGTTCCTACAATGAACATGCTATAGCCAACATACACCTCAGGATTCCATATGGCTAGGAGATCCGAGTAATGGTGTAGTCAAACTATAACACCCTCAAGGTGAACTGTCGATGCACCTCAGGTCAAAGAACCAGACACACTACTGCAGCATCGAGTCAGTCATTGACGAGAAGGTAGACTTCCTAATGACTACTCGAGGTGGTCACGCTCAGTGCCCTCGTTCTCTAACGAGTACCTGTACTCTTGCTCGGTGTCTCCACACCATAGACTCAAGACTTATCTACTAAAGAGAAGCGATTGTACACCAACCTTTTAGATCAATCACCATCCTCGTGATGATCCTATGGTCGAGAGCATTTTATGAGTTAATAATGATTATTCATGTCTTAAATTTTCAACTCTTGAAAATATAAATTATCATTACCATTAACTCAAAGAATGTATCACAGACACTAAATACACATATGTGATAGAAAATAACCCATTTTATTGATTATAGTCAAAATTATTATTTTGCCCCTAGAAGTGTATTGCAAGTGTCAGCCAATTCTGGCTTCTAGGGCACATATATCTAACATGTATTTCATAAGATACACATATCTAAACCTAGATAAATTATCAGTGAATATTATAAAATAAGAATATCCATCTCTAGCCAAAGTTGTCATTGGATCATATACATCTGTATGTACAAGTCCTAAGAATTCACTTATCCTTTCTCCATGTCCACTAAATGGTGTCTTAGTCATTTTATCCATGAGACATGATTTGCAAGTTCTTAATGATTCATAATCATAAAGATCAAAGAACTTTTCTTTGTTTAACTTGTTAATCCTAGTCTCACTAATATGATCAAGTCAATAATGCCAAAGTGAAGTATTATTTATTTCTTCTCTCTGATACTTTCTATTTTCGTCAACATGAAAAATATTATCATTCAAACATAGTGTCAAAAGACCATTATAAAAAATGCCATAATATATTATTTCATTAGAATATTTGATAGAGCAACCATTGCTCGTTACATCAAAATTATAATCTTATTTTAATAACAAGGGTATAGATATAATATTTCTAATGATCTTAAGCATATAATAATAATTTTTCAACTCTAAAATCATTTTAGAAGGTAACTTCAAGATATTTGTTCCTACAGCTTTCGCTTGGATGGACTCTCCTCCAACATCGTAGAGCTCGAAGTCATCCTTCTTCGAACTCTTAATTTTCTGCACTCCTACAAAGATTTATAAATATGAAAACCACAGCCGGTATCTAATACCCATGGGTTTGAAATAGAAAAATTTAATGACAATATTGTATGCATCTCATACATACCTTTTGGTGCAACATTTGCACGAGTCTTCATTGTTGCAAGGTAAGCCTTGTAATTTCTTTTCTGTTGACCTGCTTTGCTGTAGCGAAAGTAGGTTATCTATCCAGAAGCCTTCTTTCCCTTGTTCCTCTTCTTTATTCCACCTTTAGAGTTCAGCCTCTCCTTTGAACCCTTTTTGCCTGCCTTCTTCTTAGAGATCCCATCTATAAGAAGAAGATGAGCCTTATCCTTCTTGATATGGCTCTCTACTATTTTTAGTATATTTAAAAGCTTAAGTAGGAAAATATTTAATTTGTTCATGTGATAGTTCATGATAAACTGAAAAAATAATTTTGGGTCTGATTGCAGGATCGGATCCTAACTTAACTCTCCATCCATGACAAACCTAATTGACCTAATCAAGTGATCAAATCAATTACCATTAGTACATGGTCTTACATAGATGATCTTTTTGCCATCCTAGTATGGAATAACTACTTAGATATCTCATATCTGGTAGTCCTACTCTATTCTCCATAAAGCTCTTTTAAATTGAGCAATATGGATTGAGTATCCATGCCATCATGCTGCCTCTATAATTCATTATTTATAGAGGCCAGTATGACGCATTTGATAGTCAGTGAATCATTTTGCCACATCTTATATGTTGCTACTTCCTCTTCAGTGGCATCCTCCCCTACAGGCTCAAGGTCAGTGGCATCGAGGATGTAGGAGAGTTTCTCTTGATTGAGTACGATCTTTAGGTTTCTCAACCTATCGACATAATTGGGACCGGTTAACTTATTAGAATCTAAAACACTATGCAGTGAAAGTGAAGTAGCCATTTAATCTACATAATAAAGAACATTACATAAGCAAACAACACATGATGATATACACAATTAAATTAGGACTTTAATTTAATTGTGTCTCCCACTATTTTATCGAATATTATAACCCTCTACTATGATAATTGAGAAATTCTAATTGATTTTGTTAGTGGAATTGAGACCCTAATTCCTTATAAAAGGTCATGTGGTTGCACAATAAACTTTTTATAAGTTCAAAGATAGGAAACTCTTTTCAATTATATCTCATACAATTCTCAATATAATCCTGACCTCTAAAATATTAATAGCCTTGTGGTTCTATAACAAACTATAATATTTTAGTTAAGTAGGATCCTTCATTTCTATATAGTCAAAATTGAATATAATTGTCCTTGTGGTTACACAATAAAGCAGCATATCTAAAATGCCACAAGCATCATAATGCACCAGGCCAATATTATATTAATCCCTAAAATAGGTCTTGTGGTTGCACAACAAATCTAATATGGTTTGTGACATAATAATGACCTAGCACGAAGGAAGGCCTTAATATAATGAATATAGTACTAAGCACCCCAATCAAGAATTAAACTAATATAATCGACCAGGTCAGTGGGAGAGAGGTGGGGGTTCCTCCATTGCTTTTCTTAGACATCAATAAATTGGTCAGGTCAGACATCAAAACCAATTATAAACTACATTCTCTTTATCGATTATGAACCACTTTCTTAGATATCGATCGATCAATTATACATCCAGACTGGTTCTGCTTTTGGTTAATTATACTACAACTTAATATAATTTTACAAAGGGCTTTACCTAGTCTCTATGCACATTCTAATCAAATTACATTATATAAATGAATTAATCATATTAATCATGATATGTATTTTCATTCATACAAACATATTAGCATGTATTATCATTCTAGGACAACCATCATCACATAGTGAATATTCGCCACTATACCAGAGCAACCTTGCAAAATGATATACATCAAAATCTAATTATGAATAAAAAATATAATCACATCATGTTAATAACATGCTAAACATATCAAATATGATCATACCAAATTATCCAATATGTTATAAAATATTAAACATAACAACATATGATTTAACCTAATAAGGCTTGCTTTGATACCACTATAAGGTTTGATGACCAAGGTGGAAGCATGAATTTTAAAGTATTTTATATAAAATCACAAATCCAAACCCTAATCCAAGAGCCATATTAATAAAATTAAATCACATAATAGGTAGTTATAAATTAAATTAGGGTATAGGAACATACCTCTGATCGCTAAACCTTAACTCGAGTCTAAATTCTGGCAAAGGTCTGGCTAGGGTTCCACTAGGTGCCCATGTGTTTACCCTCCAACGTTGATCATAGGAGAACTTAATCAAGCCACTAACATCATTTTAATCTAATTCCTTCAATTAAAATTTTTATTATAAGAATTTAAATTTTATTTGGGCGTAACCTCCTCTTAGCCTTGTTGTCTCCCTCCTAACCTATCCTTTCCTATCTTTCTATTCTCATTATCTTCCTTAACTCTCTTTCTAAGCCCATTTCCTAAAGCACACCTTTTATTCTAATTAGGATCTTATCTAAACAAGAGAAGGAAGAGAGAAATTGGATAATTCGGGAGAGTGATGTTAGAAAGAAAGGATTGAATTTTATTGCTATGGAAGCCCAGAGTGCGCCCCTATTTATAATGTATGTAGGGGCACCTCCTTGAATCTCAGATGCCCTTTCCCTCGGTTTATCATCCACCCATTCATACTTCTCATCCCCCATCTGAATTTTACACCATGTGGAGTTACGTATAATTATTTTCAAGTGACTCTTCACATAGAAGGACTCTTTGGAATAATTCTACATTATTTTTCCGAAGTCATGCGATGCTTCAATTAGGTGGAGGTAATATTCAAGGGTTTAGATTTGATGAAAAGACCATCCAATGGCCTTTATTTTGTACACCAACATCAGATAAGGGGGTGTGGGAATTTCAAAGTCTGGAACCACTTTAACTTGGTCCAAGAGGTGCCTATTCAAAAGATGGGTCACCTGGGAGTCTTGCCTTATCCAATTTCCACTTAAAAAGCTGAAGCATTTAATCTCTAGAAGGACTCTTAGGTGTTTTCTATTAGATCTTAAATCCACATAACAAATGTTACATAGAAATAAAGTGGATAAGGCAAAGATAAAGTGGTGCCCATAAATCCCATGCGCTAAAGACTCCTAGCGCACAAGGCAATCCCCATGTGTCAAAAGAGAGATTCTCTAGCATGTCGGACTTAGATTTTTGATGCCTACCCCCTTGGTCAATAAGCCAAGGGTCAACCTAATTAATGAACTAAATCTGATTTGGTTTAAATTAGATCTAATTAGCTCAAATTGGAATCTAATTCAAATCCAATTTCAATGTAGGTGCTAGGATTTGCAATATGTGCTTGCATGTTCAACTTGCAAACATGATCTAATCCAATTAGACCCTTGATCAATTTTTTTTATGTGTGATCCATTGGGTGAAGAAAAAATTCTGACTTTTTGGATCAAATTTGTTCAAATTTGATCGGATCAAGAGAGATATTTCAAAAATTTCTCTGATGTATCCAAATCAGATCTAAGATGTTTCAGATCTGATTTTATAGATCTAATAAAATAAAATAAAAATAAATTTAATTTAATTTAATTTATATCTTTTTATTGGGTAATCAGATTACCCTATGATGATCCTACTGATTACCTGAGGTTCTGGATCTAGCCATGCAAGCAACTGGCCTCTATCGGTATCCACTCGAGCTAGGATCTGGAGATTTCTTCTTCTTCTTTTTCACTTCTCCAAATAATCAGATCTGGATCTGATCTGGAGGATCTTCAAAACTTCTTTTGCAAGATCTAACAGTCGTCTCTTTTGCAGCAGTGCAGTCCTTCTTGCTTTCTCGATCAGCCTTTCTCTTGATCTAGATCGCACCAAACTGGAAGCCCAAAACTTCCCTTTTGGACGTGGAGAGGAGAGGGAGAACCAGAAGATGGCATGGAGAAGAGGGAGAGAGGCAGCCTTGGGGTATGGGCTAATAGAAAACTCTTTTAAAGTTGGGCGTAGATAGGGTCTTATTTATAGATCCTGCTGCATCCATGCAGTGTCCTCTTCCTCTCCAACCAATCACAACCCTTTGTGAAATCAGATCTAAATCTGATTGGTGGGAATAGAGATCCCCTGGATTCCAATCCTTAGATGAGAGCCCCTTCAAACTTCATCCTTAGGTGGCAACTCAAGACTTGGAATCCAAAACTAAGTCTTAGGTGCCTTCCTAAGTTGATTCCAATGAAGCAACTTGGAGTCCCATCCGTATGGGACTCCAGTCATCCCTATCCATGGGTGTGCGGCTCCCAAGGGGGACATGCTCCCCCTCCTTTCCAATTCTAGCAAGCGGACAAGCCCCTATCTAGCTCTCTTAATAGGTGTATGACACATGGGGTCAATGTTTGACCAGTCAAAGGTAGACTTTTGACCAAAGTCAAAGAACAAGAAATGGCAGGTGACCAAAAATGGCAGGTAATGTCTTACAAAATAAGACAACCTTTTCTGACTTGGACAAAGCCTCCAGTCAGACCATATGAAGGCCTCTGATTGAGCACAAACTCCTTTGGCTCAGTCAGGACAACTTATTTATGATAGTAAAAGAAGAACGTTAGGTTCAATCGAGTGCTAGCACGATTTTCTTGAACCTAATTGAATCTCATTCAGATCAATTGAACTGGAGATCAGTTCAATTGATGATCACCAGATTCAAACCCTTGTTTGTGTGACCCAGTTAGGTTCAGTTCTGTATGGTAATGGGATATGTCATGATCTCTATCATCGACATCATCGAAACTCCTTTCGATGGATCAGAACTCTTCTGATTCGAACAGCTAGAATGATCGATCATCTAAATCATTCTAATTGCTCCCAAAATCCACCAGTGACACCTAGCAGTATATGGTGGCAACCCATCAGAGCTGAATGCGAACCTCTTGGTGCAGCTACCTGTGTGATTAAGTTCTTCTATCTTGAGCCCCGATCAGATTAGGGTTAAGGTGAACTCGTCAAACCCTAGTCTCTGTCATATGATGTAATCATTCGATTCGAGTCCAATGTGAAAATCTAAATAGAAACTCTTTCTATTATTTCACTCTACCATGGCCATGGGCTTCTGGACTTGATTCTCATGATCATCATAGGGCTGCTCCTCTACCACCGAGGTAGATAGATTCCCATCTTGATGCAATCCAGTTCCTACAATGAACATGCTATAGCCAACATACACCTCAGGGTTCCATATGGCTAGGAGACCGAGTAATGGTGTAGTCAAACTATAACACCCTCAAGGTGAACTGCCGATGCATCTCAGGTCAAAGAACCAGACACACTACTGCAGCATCGAGTCAGTCATTGACGAGAAGGTAGACTTCCTAATGACTACTCGAGGTGGTCACGCTCAGTGCCCTCGTTCTCTAACGAGTACCTGTACTCTCGCTCCGGTGTCTCCACACCGTAGACTCAAGACTCATCTACTAAAGAGAAGCGATTGTACACCAACCTTCCGGATCAATCACCATCCTCGTGATGATCCTATGGTCGGGAGCATTTTATGAGTTAATAATGATTATTCATGTCTTAAATTTTCAACTCTTGAAAATATGAATTATCATTACCATTAACTCAAAGGATGTATCACAGACACTAAATACACATATGTGATAGAAAATAACCCATTTTATTATTTATAGTCAAAATTATAATTTTGCCCCTAGAAGTGTATTACAAGTGTCAGCCAATTCTGGCTTCTAGGGCACATATATCTAACAATCTCCCACTTGTCCTAAAGCCAATTGGCTACAAGTCTAAGTCCCATCTTCTCAAGGTGGGCTTCGATCTTCTGCTGGCCCAACGGCTTTGTAAGTGGGTCTGCCACATTATCTGCGGAGTTGACTCTCTTGACCTCGAACGTAACCCTTTCTCGAAGGTAATCGCGGATGAGATGGTATCGCCGCTCAATGTGCTTGGATTTCTGGTGAGACCTCGGCTCCTTAGCAAGGGCTATGGCGCCATTGTTGTCGCAGTATAGAGGAATGGCATCTGATGGCATTACTCCAATTTCTGCAGCAAACTTCTTGTACCAGAATGCTTCCTTCGCAGCCTCTGATGCAGCTATATATTCTGCTTCCATGGTGGAATCTGCTATCACAGTTTGCTTGGAACTCTTCCAGCTGACAGCACCACCATTGCACACAAACAGACTCCCAGATGTCGACTTTCGATCATCTATATCGGACATGAAATCCGAGTCTGTGTATCCCTGGACTTGGAGTTCTCCATTACCAAAGACCAACATCATATCCTTAGTTCTTCTCAAGTACTTAAGGATACATTTCACAGAAGTCCAGTGTTCTTCACCTGGATTTGACTGATATCTGCTTGTGACACTCACAGCATGGGCTATATCAGGTCGTGTACATAGCATGGCATACATGAGGCTCCCTATTGCAGAAGCATAAGGGATCTTGCTCATGCGTTCTATTTCCTCAGGTGTGCTAGGGGCACATCTTCTTGGAAAGATGAATACCATGTCTGAAGGGTATTAATCCCCTCTTAGAGTTTTCCATACTAAACCTCTTTAGTACTTCCTCTATGTACATCTTCTGTGAAAGTCCTAGCATCCTATTCGGTCTATCCCTATAGACCTTAATTCCTAGAATAAAGGATGCTTCACCTAGGTCTTTCATGGAGAATTCCTTGGACAACCACATTTTGACTGATGTCAACATGGGAATATCATTCCCAATAAGGAGGATGTCATCCACGTACAATACGAGGAAGACAACAGCGCTCCCACTGACCCTTTTTGAAAACACATGGTTCCTCTTCATTTTTGATGAAACCAAACTTTTTGATCACATCATTGAAACGAGTGTTCCAGCTCCGAGATGCTTGCTTAAGTCCATATATGGACCTTTGCAGCTTGCAAACCTTGTGATCAGTATCACTGGATGTGAAACCTAGCGGCTGTTCCATATAGATATCTTCCTCAAGATATCCATTTAAGGAATGCCGTTTTCACGTCCATTTGCCATATTTCATAATCGAAATAGGCTGCAACAGGCAAGCAATGTGCGGATGGATTTTAGCATAGCTACTGGGGAAAAGGTATCCTGATAGTCAATGCCTTCGCGTTGACTATAACCTTTTGCCACTAGTCTAGCCTTGAATGTCTCCACATTCCCATCTGCACCAATCTTTCTCTTGAAGATCCATTTACACCCAATAGGTACTATACCTTCTGGTGGATCTACCAAGGTCCAGACTTGGTTTGAGTGCATCGAGTCAATTTCTGACTTCATTGCCTCTAAGCCATTTCTCGGAGTCGATATCTGATATCGCCTCGTTGTAGGTTTTGGGATCATCACCATGAGCACCATTACCTATGAGGAACATTTCCTCTACTTTCCTCTGAAATAATACCTAAGTATCTTTCAGGGGGACGGGAAAACTCTTTCCGATCTACGAGGTGGAGGAGGTAGTGTTCTTATTGGCTCAACCTGATTTGGTTCCAATTGGTCCTTAGCTCGTTGTACTTGTGAGACTTTCTCATCAAGCTTAATCTGCTTTCCAATGCCGCTATCTTGAATAAACTATTTTTCAAGAAAGATGGCATGTCGACTCACAATCACATTGTGGTCTTCTGGAATGTAGAAATAGTATCCTAATGACTCTTTAGGATATCCTATGAATCGAGCTCTAAAGGACCTAAACTCTAACTTGTCCGCTTGTTGTCTTTTGACATGAGCCGGACAACCCCAAATTCTGAGATGACTCAGACTTGGTTTCTTACCATGCCATATCTCATACGGTGTGGTAGGAACGGTTTTAGAGGGAACCCTATTCAGTAAATAGATTGAAGTTAACAATGAGTGTCCCCAAAGAAAATCAGGGAGGTCTGTGAAGCTCATCATGGATCGAACCATATCCAATAGAGTCCGATTTCTCCGTTCTGAAACCCCGTTGAGTTGAGGTGTTCCTGGTGGAGTCCATTGAGAGACTATGCCATTTTCCTTTAAGATAGTCTAGGAATTCCCGGCTAAGGTATTCACCTCCTCGATCTGATCGAAGAACCTTAATGGGTTTTCCAGTTTGTTTTTCTACTTCATGTCTGAATTCTTTGAACTTTTCAAAAGCTTCAGACTTATGTCTCATAAGATACACATACCCATACCTAGACAGATCATCGGTAAAGGTAATGAAGTAGACAAAATTGCCTCTAGCCGGCACATCAAATGGGCCGCACACATCAGTATGTACTAGGGCAAGGAGATCTGTGGCCCTCTCCCCATGTCCAACAAAAGGGAGTTTAGTCATTTTGCCTTGAAGACAAGATTCACAAGTTGGATATGACTCAAAAGTCAATGGACTCAATAGCCCATTTTTCTCCAATTTGTTAATCCTATCTTCTGCTATATGACCTAATCTCAGGTGCCATAGATATCTGTCGTTTGGACTATCCCTAGGTCGTTTTGGCATTCACGTTTTGCTCGATAGTTAGAATAGGTACATCAATATGTAGCTGATAAAGACCATTAATAAGGAAACCATTTGCAATTTTATTTCTTTCATAAAGAATGTTACAATGGTCCTTAAAGAAGGTAATCACATAGCCTTCTTGTGCTAAGCATGAAACAGAAATCAAATTCCTGCTAGCTGCAGGCACATAATAACAGTCTTTTAAAACTAAGTCTAAACCAGATGGTAATCGAAGAGGGTATGTTCCCACGGCTACTGCAGCAACTCTTGCTCCATTACCGACGTGTAGGATCATGTCTCCATCCCTCAGCCTCCTGCTATCCTCAAGACCCTGCATGGAAGTGCACAGATGAGCACTAGAACCAGAGTCAAGCACCCAACTGGATGCAGAAGAAACCGTAAGGTTAGACTCAATAACGAGCATACCTCCAGAAGGACCTTCCTTCTTGTTCTTCAGGGTGGCCAGGTAAGTAGGGCAGTTCCGCTTCCAATGGCCGTCGCTGTTGCAATGGAAATACTTTTCTTTGTCAGTGGCCTTCTTCTTTCTTCTGCCTTTTTTTTCTTTCCTCCTTCCACCTTTTGCTTTTTCACAGACTTCTTTTTCTTTCCATAAGACTTTCTTTTGGAAGAAGTCCGTTCCATAGCAAGAACTGAGCCTTTAGAACCTTTCATAGAAAGCTCAGCGGTAACCAGCATATTCATTAATTCGGCCAAGGAATTTTGAAGTTTATGCATGTGGTAATTCATGATGAATTGCCCATATGCATCAGTCAAGGATTGCAGAATAATATCGTTCTGCAGATCCAAGTCCAACTTCACACCGAGCTTCTCAAGCTCTTCCATGTCCTTGATCATTGTCAGACAGTGATCTTGGACTGACTGCCCATCACGCATCTTAGCCTTAAAAAGTCATTTCGTGACTTGATATTTGGCTGCGCGACTCTGTTCACCAAACATCTCTTGTAGGTGAGCCAACATTTGGCGAGCAGTCCCGATATCTTCATGTTGGCGCTGGAGCTCATCAGACATCGAGCCCAACATGTAATATCTGGCCTTATTATCTTCGTCATCCATTATTTCCAGAGATGCTCTCTGTTCAACAGATGGATGAGGCTGGTAAGGTGGGAGGGTCCTGGTCCAAAACATGGGTTAACTTCTCGAAACCCAAAATAATTTTGTAGTTCCTGAGCCAATCTTTATAATTGGGTCCAGTCAGTCTATGTGTGTTCAGGATACGTGCCAGTGGGTTGGACGCAGATATTTTCCTATAGAGAGTCAAAGATTCTAGTTAGATATTATAATTAAGACTTGACCAATTTGTTTAGGGATTTTATTTTTAAACAAATTAGCTTCCCACTATTTTCTCGGATCCCTACACTCCCTCTGTAGAGATGCGAAAATCTCCATGATTAATGATTTCTAGTGGGTGGTGCGGTCTCACCAACTGACTCATCACCTCACCTAACAGTTATTGGTGATGGGTTAGCCAATGAGTGAACAACTCTTGTTCAATGATTCTCTAATCATGGTGCACCCAAACTTGGTCTCTAATTCATGAATCTCACCATATCCGGAATATTGATCCACTCCTTAGTTAAGTCAGACCCACCATTTGCATAGATTGGATTTCCTAATTGAGTCTCTCACCGTATCCAAAATATTGAGCCCAATCCATCCTCCAGCCCATAGCATCCAATGCCTAATAGACATGGTTGCATCTTTCGGGTGCAACTGAGCCACTGTAACCAGTGAGAACAATCAACCTCCGGGAAGGGCCGCACATCTACAATGGTGGAAGACCTTAGACTTAATCTTTTCTTAGGAAGATTTGATTTAGGTCTCATTAAACTAGACTTGACATAGTCATAACCATTATGACTAACCTAGTGGCATGGGTTAGCTCGGATTATTGACCACCTCATATCATAACTGAGTCAACAAATATGGCCAGGTAAGTGAGATCGGTGGAAGGGATATGCCATTAACTCGACAAGAATGCATTCGAGTTGAGTAGCTCTTAATTAAAAATCAGTCGATCGTATCTGCCAAACTTACCTTAGACACCAAATTGTTGAGCCAGAACCAATCGGGTTAGCCTACAATCCAGACTCTAACCACTGAGCCTAATTAGGTCTTAGCTTGATCGATCACTCACGTGACTCGATCTTGACCCAGACTTAATCCTATTAGGCTGGTCAATTTAAGCATTGTTGATCCCATCTAACCAACTCTTGATTCGGTTTGATCAACCGCTTAGACCTAATTGAGCTACCCAAGCCCGAACCCAATATTATGAATATGTCTTAGATCTAAAATTCTCAATTTTAGACCTAATTAATATTTCATAATCTTAATTCTTAATTAAGTTTAGGGTTCATCAAACAAAATATGCACAATAAATCCTAGGATTTCAGGATCTAGGGTTTTGCAGAAAGTAAGTTTTGGGTTTCTGATTAAGGACGAACGCGCAGCACCCCTACACATCATAAGAACACCCCATCAAATGGGAAGGAGAGGGCCTTTAAACCCTACTTTATTCTTATGATCGGACGGCCAAGGGGAACGCCTTAATCAAAAATATAAATCTACAAAACTAGTTAGATCTATATCATATATCTCATATATAAAAATTGATCTAACTTAATGGCATATTTTGCATACATCTCATGTATCATATCATGCATATTTTTTAGATCTAAATTATCTCATAATTAATCTAAAAAATTAGATTTAAATTGATCTAATCAAAATAAATTCTAATCTAGATAATTATGTAGAACTATTCTACAACTAGTCTAATCATGCATTCATCATATCTCATATGATCTAAAAATTAAATAATTTTATTTACTATTTTTTAGATCTTATTATAATATTTATAATATCAAGAAAATAGTAAATAAATAGATCTAAAATTATAATTAATAATCAAATTAAATTATGAACATGCAAGACTATGTATAGAACTATTCTATTTTACAACTAGTCATGCATATCTGGTAAAACTTAGATCTAAATTATTTAATTTTAATTTTTATAATTTTAGATCTAATTATATCTCATGTGACATCTGAAATCATCTGATTATTAGATCAAAAATAATTAAAACTAGATCAAAATAATTTTTAGAACATGGCTCTAATACCAGTTGAAGGAAAAATCCTGATTTTCTGGGTTAGGTTCGTTCAGATTTGATCGGATCAAGAGAGATATTTCAAAAATTTCTCTCATATATCCAAATCAAATTTAAGATATTTTAGGTTTGATTTTATAGATCTAATAAAATAAAATTAAATTAAATCTAATTTAATTTGTGCCTTTTTGTTGGGTAATCAGATTACCCTATGATGATCCTGCGAATGCCCTGAGGTTCTGGATCTAGCCACGCAAGCACCTGGCCATTATTGATATCCACTTAGATTGGATCTGAAGATCTTCTTTTTTTTTTTTGACTTCTCCAAATATCATATCTGGATCTAATTTGGAGGATCTTCAAAATTCTTTCTGAAGATCAGTAGTTGTCTCTGTAGCAGTGCTGCCTTCTTCCTTTCTCGTCAGCTTTCTCTTGCCTGGATCTCACCAAACTGGAGCCCAACTTCTCTTGGGCATAGAGAGAAGAGAGAGAACTAGAAGATGGCATGGAGGAGAGAGAGGGGCATCCTTGGGTCATGGGCTAATAGAGAACTCTTTTAAAGTTGGGTGCTGATAGGATTTATATAGACCCTACTGTGCCATGAAGTGCCACATCATCCCAGCCAATCACGTTGCTTCGTGCAATCAGATCTAAATCTAATTGATGGGATGACATCACCTGATCTAATTAGATGAGAGCCCCATCAATTTATCCTTAGGTGGTGGCAAGACTGGTCAAAATAGAATCTTAGGCACCTTCCTAAGTTGATTCAATGAAGCAACCTGGAGTCCCATCCGTATGGGACTCCAGTCGTCCCTATCCATGGGCGCATGCCTCCCTAGGCATGCACCCCTTCCTTTCCACTTTCTAGCAAGGGGACAAGCCCCTATCTACTCTCCTATGGGTGCATGACACATGGGCAGATGTCCAAGGGTCAAAGGTTAACGTTTGACCAAAGTCAAAAGACAAGAATTAGCAGATGATGGAAAATGGTAGATGTTGTCTTAAATTTATCTCATAAATTAAGATAATCTTGTTCTAACCTAGACAAGCTTCAATCAAATCAAGTAAAGGTATCTGAGTGAGTACAAACATATTTGGCTCAGTCGAGATAATTTTTAATGATAGTAGAAGGAGAATGTTAGGCTCAATCGTGTGCTAGCATGATTTTCTTGAACCTAATTGAATCTTATTCAAATCAATTAAATTAGATTAATCCAATTGATGATATCCAGATCCAAACTCTTGTTTATGTGACCCAGTTAGATTTAGTTCTATTGAAGAAAAATCCTGATTTCTTAGGTCAGGTTCGTTCAGATCTGATTGGATTGAGAGGCATATTTCAAAAGAATTTCTCCTCTCAGATCTAGATCAGATCTGACACTTTTCAGATCTGATTTATAATCTAATAATTAAGAAAATAAAATTAAATTAATTTTTATTTTGATCTTGGGTAATCTGATTATCCATTGATGATCCTGCAGAAGCTCTGAGGTTCTGAATCTAGCCACGCAAGTGCCTGGCCTCTATCGGTATCCACTCGGACTGGATCTAGAGATCTTCTTCTTCTCTTTTTTTTTCCAAAAATTAGATCTGGATCTAATTTGGAGAATCTTCAAAACACCTTCTGAAGATCACCCATCATTTATGCAGCAGTGCTGCCTTCTTCCTTTTTCGTCAGTCTTTTTTGCTTGACTCGCACTAATCAGAAGAACCCAACATTCTTGGGCATGGAGAGGAGGGAGAGGACTAGATGGTGGCATGGAGAAGGGAGAGAGACAGCCTTAGGGCATGGCTTATGATGAACTCTCTTTGAAAGTGGGTGCAGACAGGATCTATTTATAGACTCTGCTGCGCCATGCAGTGCTGCATCATCCTGGCCAATCGCGTTGCTTCGTTCAATCAGATTTAAATCTGATAGGTGGGATGAAAGACCCATGGATTCATCCTAAGGTGGTGCCTAAGACTAGTCAAAGTCTATAGGTGAGGGTCACCTAGTTTGAATCCAACAAGCAACCTGGAGTCCCATCCATATGGAACTCCAGCATCCCTATCCATGGGTGCACGCCATCTTAGGCATGTGCCCCCTTTCTTTCCAATTTTCATAGAGGAGACAAGGCCCTATCTGTGTTAGACATATATGCCCTAGAAGCCAGAATTGACTGACATTTGTAATACACTTCTAGGGACAAAATTATAATTTTGACTATTATCAATAAAATGGATTATTTTCTATCACATATGTATATTTATTATCTATGATACATCCTTTGAGTTAATGGTAATGATAATTCATATTTTCAAGAGTTAAAAATTTAAGACATGAATAATCATTATTAACTCATAAAATGCTCCCGACCATAGGATCATCACCAGGATGGTGATTGATCAGGAAGGTTGGTGTACAATCGCTTCTCTTTAGTAGATGAGTCTTGAGTCTACAGTGTGGAGACACCGAAGCGAGAGTATAGGTACTCGTTAGAGAATGAGGGCACTGAGCGTGACCACCTCGAGTAGTCATTAAAAAGTCTACCTTCCCGTCAATGACTGACTCAATGCTGTAGTGGTGTGTCTAGTTTTTTGACCCGAGGTGCATCGATAGTTCACCTTGAGGGTGTTATAGTTTGACTACACCATGACTCAGTCTCCTAGCCATACAAACCCTGAGGTGTATGTTGGCTATAGCATGTTCATTGTAGGAACTGGATAAATCAAGATGAATCTATCTACCTCGGTGGTAGAGGAGCAGCCCTATGATGATCATGAGAATCAAGTCCAGAAGCCCATGGCCATGGCAGAGTGAAATAATAGAAAGAGTTTCTATTTAGGTTTTCACATCGGACTTGAATCGAATGATTACATCATATGACAGACACTAGGGTTTGACGAGTTCACTTAACCCTAATCTATCGGGGCTCAAGATAGAAGAACTTAATCACACAGGTAGCTGCACCAAGAGGTTCGCATTCAGCTCTGATGGGTTTGCCACCATATACTGCTAGGTGTCACTGGTAATTTTGGAGCAATTAGAATGATTTAGATGATATCATTCTAGCTGTTCGAATCAAGAGTTCTGATCCATCAAAAGTTTCGATGATGTCGATATAGAGATCATGACATATCCCATTACCATACAGAACTGAACCTAACTGGTCACACAAATAAGGATTTGAATCTGGTGATATCATTGAACTGATCCAGTTCAATTGATCTGAATGAGA
>QRFJ01001527.1:316096-348511 GCA_006176705.1 Cocos nucifera | reverse complement strand
GTTGGTGCGATCCAGACGAAGAGAAAGGCGACAGAAAGCTAGAAGGCTGCGCTGCTGCAAAGGACAACTGCTGATCTTCAAAAGAGTTTTGAAGATCCTCCAGAATTAGATCCAGATCTAATTTTTGGAGAATGATAGAGAAGAAGAGGATCTCCAGATCCAGCCCGAGTGGATACCGGTAGAGGCCAGGCACTTGCGTGGCTAGATCCAGAACCTTCCGCTGCTTACAGGATCATCAACGGGTAATAGGATTATCCTACTTCAAGGTAAATTAAATTGATTTAATTTATCTAAATTTATTTTAATTTTAAAATAATAATAATTAGATTTAAAATATTCAGATCTAATATGGATCAAAGAAAAAAAATTTTGAAATATATCTCTTGATCTGATCAGATCTGAACGAACCTGGTCCAAAAAATCAGGATTTTCCTTCAACTGGTATCAGAGCCAAGGTTCTAAAAGTATTTAGATCTAATTTTAAATTTATTTTAATTAGAAAATAAATGATTTTAGATGTCACATGAGATGTGATCAGATCTAAAATTAGAAAAAATTAAAATTAAATGATTTGGATCTAAGATTAGAAAATATGCATGACTAGTTCTAAAATAGAATAGTTCTATAGAATAGTCTTGCATGTTTTTAATTTAATTTGATTAAATCATATTTTAGATCTATTTATTTACTATTTTTTGATATTATAATGGTTATAATAACATCTAAAAAATAGTAAATAAAAATTATTTAATTTTAAATATCATATGAGATATGATTGATGCATGTCTAGACTAGTTGTAGAATAGTTCTACATAATTATCTAGATTAGAATTTATTTTGATTAAGATCAATTTAAATCTTAATTTTTTAGATTATTATGAGATAATTTAGATCTAAAAATATGCATGATTCGATACATGAGATGTATGCAAAATATGCCATGATTAGATCTAATTTGTATATGAGATATATGATATAGATCTAAAACTATTTTGTAGTATTGCATGTTCCTGATTAAGGCGTTCCTCTTGGCCGTCCGGTCATAAGAATGAAGAAGGGTTTAAAGGCCCTCTCCTCCCATCCGATGGGGTGTTCTTATGATGTGTAGGGGTGCTGCGCATTCGTCCTTAATCAGAAACCCAAAACTTACTTTCTGCAAAACCCTAGATCCTGAAACCCTAGGATTTATTATGCATATTTTGTTTATGAACCCTACTTAATTAAGAAATTAAGATTATGAAATATTAATTAGGTCTAAAATTAAGAATTTTAGATCTAAGACATATTCATAATACTGGGTTCGGGCTTGGGTAGCTCAATTAGGTCTAAGCGGTTGATCAAACCGAATCAAGAGTTGGTTAGATGGGATCAACAATGCTTAAATTGACCAGCCTAATAGGATTAAGTCTGGGTCAAGATCGAGTCACGATCAAGCAAGACCTAATTAGGCTCAGAGGTTAGAGTCTGGATTGTAGGCTAACCCAATTGGTTCTGACTCAACAATTTGGTGTCTAAGGTAAGTTTGGCACATACGATCCGACTGATTTTTAATTGGAAGCTACTCGACCTGAATGCATTCTTGTACGAGTTAATGGCATATTCCTTCCACCGGTCTCACTTACCTGGCCATATCTGTTGACACAGTTCTGATCTGAGGTGGTCAATAATCCGAGCTAACCCATGCCACTAGGTTAGTCATAATTGTTATGACTATGATAAGTCTAGTTTAATGAGACCTGAATCAATTCTCCCTAAGAAAAGATTAAGTCTGAGGTCTTCCACCATTGTAGATGTGCGGGCCCTTCCCGGGGTTGATTGTTCTCGACTGGATACAGTGGCTCAGTTGCACCGGAAAGATGCAACCATGTCTATTAGGCATTGGATGCTATGGGCTGGAGGATGAGTTGGGCTCAATATTTTGGATACGGTGAGAGACTCAATTAGGAATCCAGTCTATGCAAATGGTGGGTCTGACTTAACTAAGGAGTGGATCAATATTTTGGATATGGTGAGATTCATGAATTAGAGACCAAGTTTGGGTGCACCATGATTAGAGAATCATTGAACAAGAGTTGTTCACTCATTGGCTAACCCATCACCAATAACTGTTAGGTGAGGTGATGAGTCAGTTGGTGAGACCGCACCACCCACTAGAAATCATTAATCATGGAGATTTTTGCATCTCTACAGAGGGAGTGTAGGGATCCGAGAAAATAGTGGGAGCTAATTTGTTTAAAAATAAAATTTCCTAAATAAATTGGTCAAGTCATAATTACAGTATCTAACTAGAATCTTTGACTCTCTATAGAAAAATGTCTGCGTCCAACCCATTAGCACGTATCCTGGACACACATAGACTGACCGGACCCAATTATAAAGATTGGCTCAGGAACTACAAAATTATTTTGGGTTTTGAGAAGTTAACCCATGTATTGGACCAGGACCCTCCCACCTTACCAGCCCGTCCATCCACTGAACAGAGAGCGTCTCTGGAAAAATGGATAGACGAAGATAATAAGGCCAGATATTACATGTTGGGCTCGATGTCTGATGAGCTCCAGCGCCAACATGAAGATATCGGGACTGCTCGCCAAATGTTGGCTCACCTGCAGGAGATGTTTGGTGAACAGAGTCGCGCAGCCAAGTATCAAGTCACGAAATGACTTTTTAAGGCTAAGATGCATGATGGGCAGTCAGTCCAAGATCACTGTCTGATGATGATCAAGGACATGGAAGAGCTTGAGAAGCTCGGTGTGAAGTTAGACTTGGATCTGCAGAATGATATTATTCTGCAATCCTTGACTGATGCATATGGGCAATTCATCATGAATTACCACATGCATAAACTTCAAAATTCCTTGGCCGAATTAATGAATATGCTGGTTACCGCTGAGCTTTCTATGAAAGGTTCTAAAGGCTCAGTTCTTGCTATGGAACGGACTTCTTCCAAAAGAAAGTCTTATGGAAAGAAAAAGAAGTCTGTGAAAAAGCAAAAGGTGGAAGGATCAAAGAAGAAGAAGGCAGAGCCGAAGAAAAAGGCCGATGTCAAAGGAAAGTGTTTCCATTGCAACAGCGACGGCCATTGGAAGCGGAACTGCCCTACTTACCTGGCCACCCTGAAGAACAAGAAGGAAGGTCCTTCTGGAGGTATGCTCGTTATTGAGTCTAACCTTACGGTTTCTTCTGCATCCAGTTGGGTGCTTGACTCTGGTTCTAGTGCTCATCTGTGCACTTCTATGCAGGGTCTTGAGGATAGCAGGAGGCTGAGGGATGGAGACATGATCCTACGCATCGGTAATGGAGCAAGAGTTGCTGCAGTAGCCGTGGGAACATACCCTCTTCGATTACCATCTGGTTTAGACTTAGTTTTGAAAGACTGTTATTATGTGCCTGCAGCTAGCAGGAATTTGATTTCTGTTTCATGCTTAGCACAAGAAGGCTTATGTGATTACCTTCTTTAAGGACCATTGTAACATTCTTTATGAAAGAAATAAAATTGCAAATGGTTTCCTTATTAATGGTCTTTATCAGCTACATATTGATGTACCTGTTCTAACTATCGAGCAAAACGTGAATGCCAAACGACCTAGGGATAGTCCAAATGACAGATATCTATGGCACCTGAGATTAGGTCATATAGCAGAAGATAGGATCAACAAATTGGAGAAAAATGGGCTATTGAGTCCATTGACTTTTGAGTCATATCCAACTTGTGAATCTTGTCTTCAAGGCAAAATGACTAAACTCCCTTTTGTTGGACATGGGGAGAGGGCCACAGATCTCCTTGCCCTAGTACATACTGATGTGTGCGGCCCATTTGATGTGCCGGCTAGAGGCAATTTTGTCTACTTCATTACCTTTACCGATGATCTGTCTAGGTATGGGTATGTGTATCTTATGAGACACAAGTCTGAAGCTTTTGAAAAGTTCAAAGAATTCAGACATGAAGTAGAAAAACAAACTGAAAAACCCATTAAGGTTCTTCGATCAGATCGAGGAGGTGAATACCTTAGCCGGGAATTCCTAGACTATCTCAAGGAAAATGGCATAGTCTCTCAATGGACTCCACCAGGAACACCTCAACTCAACGGGGTTTCAGAACGGAGAAATCGGACTCTATTGGATATGGTTCGATCCATGATGAGCTTCACAGACCTCCCTGATTTTCTTTGGGGACACTTCATTGTTAACTTCAATTTATCTACTGAATAGGGTTCCCTCTAAAACCGTTCCTACCACACCGTATGAGATATGGCACGGTAAGAAACCAAGTCTGAGTCATCTCAGAATTTGGGGTTGTCCGGCTCATGTCAAAAGACAACAAGCGGACAAGTTAGAGTTTAGGTCCTTTAGAGCTCGATTCATAGGATATCCTAAAGAGTCATTAGGATACTATTTCTACATTCCAGAAGACCACAATGTGATTGTGAGTCGACATGCCATCTTTCTTGAAAAATAGTTTATTCAAGATAGCGGCATTGGAAAGCAGATTAAGCTTGATGAGAAAGTCTCACAAGCAGAACGAGCTAAGGACCAAGTGGAACCAAATCAGGTTGAGCCAATAAGAACACTACCTCCTCCACCTCGTAGATCGGAAAGAGTTTCCCGTCCCCCTGAAAGATACTTAGGTATTATTTCAGAGGATGTAGAGGAAATGTTCCTCATAGGTAATGGTGCTCATGGTGATGATCCCAAAACCTACAACGAGGCGATATCAGATATCGACTCCGAGAAATGGCTAGAGGCAATGCAGTCAGAAATTGACTCGATGCACTCAAACCAAGTCTGGACCTTGGTAGATCCACCAGAAGGTATAGTACCTATTGGGTGTAAATGGATCTTCAAGAGAAAGATTGGTGCAGATGGGAATGTGGAGACATTCAAGGCTAGACTAGTGGCAAAAGGTTATAGTCAACGCGAAGGCATTGACTATCAGGATACCTTTTCCCCAGTAGGCTATGCTAAAATCCATCCGCACATTGCTTGCTGTTGCAGCCTATTTCGATTATGAAATATGGCAAATGGACGTGAAAACGGCATTCCTAAATGGATATCTTGAGGAAGATATCTATATGGAACAGCCGCTAGGTTTCACATCCAGTGATACTGATCACAAGGTTTGCAAGCTGCAAAGGTCCATATATGGACTTAAGCAAGCATCTCGGAGCTGGAACACTCGTTTCAATGATGTGATCAAAAAGTTTGGTTTCATCAAAAATGAAGAGGAACCATGTGTTTTCAAAAGGGTCAGTGGGAGCGCTGTTGTCTTCCTCGTATTGTACGTGGATGACATCCTCCTTATTGGGAATGATATTCCCATGTTGACATCAGTCAAGATGTGGTTGTCCAAGGAATTCTCCATGAAAGACCTAGGTGAAGCATCCTTTATTCTAGGAATTAAGGTCTATAGGGATAGACCGAATAGGATGCTAGGACTTTCACAGAAGATGTACATAGAGAAAGTACTAAAGAGGTTTAGTATGGAAAACTCTAAGAGGGGATTAATACCCTTCAGACATGGTATTCATCTTTCCAAGAAGATGTGCCCTAGCACACCTGAGGAAATAGAACGCATGAGCAAGATCCCTTATGCTTCTGCAATAGGGAGCCTCATGTATGCCATGCTATGTACACGACCTGATATAGCCCATGCTGTGAGTGTCACAAGCAGATATCAGTCAAATCCAGGTGAAGAACACTGGACTTCTGTGAAATGTATCCTTAAGTACTTGAGAAGAACTAAGGATATGATGTTGGTCTTTGGTAACGGAGAACTCCTAGTCCAGGGATACACAGACTCGGACTTCATGTCCGATATAGATGATCGAAAGTCGACATCTGGGAAGTCTGTTTGTGTGCAATGGTGGAGCTGTCAGCTGGAAGAGTTCCAAGCAAACTGTGATAGCAGATTCCACCATGGAAGCAGAATATATCGCTGCATCAGAGGCTGCGAAAGGAAGCATTCTGGTACAAGAAGTTTGCTGCAGAAATTGGAGTAATGCCATCAGATGCCATTCCTCTATACTGCGACAACAATGGCGCCATAGCCCTTGCTAAGGAGCCGAGGTCTCACCAGAAATCCAAGCACATTGAGCGGCGATACCACCTCATCCGCGATTACCTCGAGAAAGGGTTACGTCGAGGTCAAGAGAGTCAACTCCGCAGATAATGTGGCAGACCCACTTACAAAGCCGTTGGGCCAGCAGAAGATCGAAGCCCACCTTGAGAAGATGGGACTTAGACTTGTAGCCAATTGGCTTTAGGACAAGTGGGAGATTGTTAGATATATGTGCCCTAGAAGCCAGAATTGGCTGACACTTGTAATACACTTCTAGGGGCAAAATTATAATTTTGACTATAATCAATAAAATGGGTTATTTTCTATCACATATGTGTATTTAGTGTCTGTGATACATCCTTTGAGTTAATGGTAATGATAATTCATATTTTCAAGAGTTGAAAATTTAAGACATGAATAATCATTATTAACTCATAAAATGCTCCCGACCATAGGATCATCACGAGGATGGTGATTGATCCGGAAGGTTGGTGTACAATCGCTTCTCTTTAGTAGATGAGTCTTGAGTCTACGGTGTGGAGACACCGGAGCGAGAGTACAGGTACTCGTTAGAGAACGAGGGCACTGAGCGTGACCACCTCGAGTAGTCATTAGGGAAGTCTACCTTCTCGTCAATGACTGACTCGATGCTGCAGTAGTGTGTCTGGTTCTTTGACCTGAGATGCATCGGCAGTTCACCTTGAGGGTGTTATAGTTTGACTACACCATTACTCGGTCTCCTAGCCATATGGAACCCTGAGGTGTATGTTGGCTATAGCATGTTCATTGTAGGAACTGGATTGCATCAAGATGGAATCTATCTACCTCGGTGGTAGAGGAGCAGCCCTATGATGATCATGAGAATCAAGTCCAGAAGTCCCATGGCCATGGTAGAGTGAAATAATAGAAAGAGTTTCTATTTAGATTTTCACATTGGACTCGAATCGAATGATTACATCATATGACAGAGACTAGGGTTTGACGAGTTCACCTTAACCCTAATCTGATCGGGGCTCAAGATAGAAGAACTTAATCACACAGGTAGCTGCACCAAGAGGTTCGCATTCAGCTCTGATGGGTTGCCACCATATACTGCTAGGTGTCACTGGTGGATTTTGGGAGCAATTAGAATGATTTAGATGATCGATCATTCTAGCTGTTCGAATCAGAAGAGTTCTGATCCATCGAAAGGAGTTTCGATGATGTCGATGATAGAGATCATGACATATCCCATTACCATACAGAACTGAACCTAACTGGGTCACACAAACAAGGGTTTGAATCTGGTGATCATCAATTGAACTGATCTAGTTCAATTGATCTGAATGAGATTCAATTAGGTTCAAGAAAATCGTGCTAGCACTCGATTGAACCTAACGTTCTTCTTTTACTATCATAAATAAGTTGTCCTGACTGAGCCAAAGGAGTTTGTGCTCAATCAGAGGCCTTCATATGGTCTGACTGGAGGTTGTCCAAGTCAGAAAAGGTTGTCTTATTTTGTAAGACATTACCTGCCATTTTTGGTCACCTGCCATTTCTTGTTCTTTGACTTTGGTCAAAAGTCTACCTTTGACTGGTCAAACGTTGACCATTGACACTTTGACTTTTGACCACATGTCATGCACCTATTGGAGAGCTGGTGGGGGCTTGTCCCCCTGCCAGAACCTGGCAAGGAGAAGGGCGCACGCCACCCTTGGCGTGTGCCCAAGTAGGAGGCGCCTAGGAGTCCTTGTTGGACAAGGACTCCATCTCCTTTTTGGATTCCAATTAGAGTTCTTCCTAAGAATCCAACTTTGACTGGTCTTAGGCACCCTCTAAGGAGGAATCCAGGGGACTCTATTCCCACCAATCAGATTTAGATTTGATTTCACAAAGAGTTATGATTGGTTGGAAAGAAGAGAAGTTGGATCACAAACAGTCTATAAATATGACCCTGCGCCCAACTCAAAAAAAGATTGGAATGACAATTCTCCATGCCCCAAGGCTGCTTCTCCTCTCCTCCATGCCAAACCCACCTTCTCCCTCTCCTCTCCACATCCAAAAGGAGTTTTGGACCTTGGTTGGTGCGATCCAGATCAGAGAAAGGCGACTGAAAGCTAGAAGGCTGCGCTGCTGCAAAGGACAACTACTGATCTTCAAAAAGAGTTTTGAAGATCCTCCAGATTAGATCTAGATCTGATTTTTGGAGATGAGATAGAGAAGAAGAGGATCTCCAGATCCAGCTTGAGTGAATATCGATAGAGGCTAGGCACTTGCATGGCTAGATCCAAAACCTTCCACTGCTTATAGGATCATCAACGGATAATAGGATTACCCACTTCAAGGTAAATTAAATCTAATTTAATTTATCTAAATTTATTTTAATTTCTAAAATAATAATAATCAGATATGAAATATCTTAGATCTGATATGGATCAAAGAGTAAAAATTTTTGAAATATATCTCTTGATCTGATCAGATCTGAACGAATCTGGACCAAAAAATCAGGATTTCCCTTCATATCCTCCATTCCCATGAATTTTGGAAGCATGTTAATGATTTGAGGTTTAATTTCAAAGTTGTTTGCTATGGGTTGGGGCAACCTGATACAAGAGGATTGGATGGAACCAACTGGATAACATAAGTTCTTAAGGGTTTGAGGCTGAGGCTGATTTGCTAAATCCATTGTGGATGTTGAGGTTGTAGGGTCTGAAACAGGAACTAAATCTATTTTGATTAGTCGATCCAATATCCTTCTCCAAATAGATATTGGAGAATTCACTATATTCTCAATGTCCTTAGTCTTTTTTTTATTTTATATATATATTTTTTAAACTCTCTTTTTTTAGTTCTAAGTTAATTTACCCTTTTCATACCCTAGGACAATCATGCAACATAACTTCCCATTATGCCAGGGCAACCTTATGTTAGGGCAATAGAGATTGAAAATACCTAAAGTAAAAATTTTTATTTTCAAATAAGTTTCAAATAAATTAGTCTTAACCTAAGATCAGCCTAGACCTAGACAGCTCGTAACTATTCCAAGTCAGCCTTCGACCACTCCAAGTGTAGGATCAGCCAATCAACTGGCCAGGTAAGTGTAAGGTTGGTGGGAGTCCCCTCGTTGCTTGCCTTAGACACCAATTATGCTTGGCCAGGTAAGCGAACAGAATCAATTAAGTAACCATCTTCCTTTGGGCCTAGTCGTCCCTGAACTACTTTCTTAGACACCAATTAAATAAATTGATTAATCCTAACCCATTTCAACTCTAAGATTTTCTTATCCTATTGAGCTCGAATATCCTTAAGGATCGATGTCTAATTGATTTTAAGAGTTAAGGTTTGGGTTAATGCAATATGAGGGTTGGTTGTTTGTAGGCTAAGGGTGATTAAATCTCCACCTTATCTTGTTTAATGGGTTATGCCCTTAAATTGATTCAATATGATATGCATATTCAGATTTTCAAGCAAGGTTCTATGTAATTTAAACTAGATGCATGTAACTAATTGAATTTTGAAAGACTTACCTTGCCTCCAGCAATCACCAAAAAAATAAATAAATAAATAAATTAATTAAAATTGATATGATGGATGCTCTAAATAATAAGGATTTCTAATCTTATGATGAGATTTTTAATTAGATTTAGTAGGTAATTTTTAATTAATTAAAAAAAAAGTAAATATTAAAAATAAGGAAAGAGATTTAGGGTTTAGGAATGATCTCACCAAATAGGATTGAAAGTTTTGTTCGTGCCCTAATCTTCTTTGTTCTTTTCTCTTTTTTTCTTTTTTTTCTATAAAATAAATAAAAAAAATAATTAGTAGGCAATAAAAATCAAAGAAATGAGAAAATTTTAATTTTTATGCCTCCCCGATAATGGCGTCACAACTTGATAGGAACGCGATCTTGTCGTAAAGACACCGTGTTCATCAGTTTAAATCTGACTTTTTTTAAATTAAAAGTTATGAATAGAGTAGTGAGTTGGGTCGAATCCACAGAGAGGCAATGATTTAATTCTAAAATTTTTGATTTTTTTTTTTATAAAAAAGAAAAGAAGGATTTTTGAAAAGAAAATTAAAGTGAAAAATAGATTTATAAATAAAAGCAGAATTTAAAATGTGCAAAAATAAACTTAGAACTAAGATCTATTATTTAGATCTTAGCAGCTACTTGTAATTGAAGAAAAATAAAGAATAATTAATTTAAAGAGCTAGAATTGAAAAGAGCAATAAAGTTTTCTTTATTAAAATTAAAACTCAAATGTAGAATTTAAATACAAGAAATTAAAGAAAAGAAAACTAGAAGGAGATTGCAGATCAGCGTAGGCATGGAGATGGAATAGAAAATTAGCTCTTCTTCTTAGTACTATAGCTTTGGAGCAATCTTCAACCCTGAGCTTGGCTTCCCTCTTACCAGATCTCTGATTTCTAGAGGCCTGGGGTCCTTTTTATAGAGCTAAGAGGGTTGGATATTTTTTCTGAAGGCAATGTGGGAATAACCTTTGTAATCATCAAAATATAAAAAAATTTAAGTAAAATTTGAATTAAAATAGCTCTGATATGAATTTGGTAAGTTTGGTGAAATCTAGCCATTCAATAGGAATCCAACGGTCCAAAAATCATCAAAATTAGATGCGTATCGGCCCAGATTAGGTCAGATTAAATTCTGACCATCCGATCGCATGTTGATGGAGGAAATCTGGTCGCAAATCATGCGTCGGGAGTTCTGATCATCGTCGGAAGTGTTTTGAACCATCAGATCATCCCTTGGATTGAGCACTATCATTGGATGGTGATCCGTGTGAAGTCTGAAGCTGAATCAAATCCGAAAATAACAACAGCCGTTCGATCTTGACCGCAAGCTACCGCAACCGTTCGATGGTGCAATTACTATTTCTATGGACCACATGGATCGACCGCACCATACACCGTAGCCAATCAATGCCTCTATTGTCGTGTGAAAAGATCAGATTGTTCTATGAGCCGTGATAAATTTCTGTGGATCTTTTAAGGGTTTAGGTCCGTCACGTGTCGCACCATGATTCATCAATTTCTGCTGAGCTGACGGTCCATGCCTGGATCGTGGACCGACCGATGGCTTCAATGGCTGAGTCGGCTTTGATGGCTTGGCTTGGCTTGCAGAGCCGGCTGAGCTATTTTTTTATTTATTTTATTTTTTTAGAAATTTATATCTTCTTTGTTTTAGCTTCGTTTTGTTTCAAACTTATTTTGTCATGATCAAAAAAATAAGCTCTTTCTATTGATTATAAAATTTTATTTTTTAATTTTTATTATTTTTTAATTAATATAAAAATTTAAATTTCTTAAAAATTAAATATAAATTGATCATTAATTTTTAAAAATTAATATAAATTAATTAATAAATTAATACTTTTATTGGTGAATTTATGATACTTATCAAAAACCCATTCACTAAGTCCTTACCATAGCAACTATTTGATCACTATTTCAATTATATAGGTTTGAGATATAAGGGTGATTGGGTTTAGTGCAAGTGGAAGATTAAAAGAATAAGTATCCGACAAGTCAATCACATATGTAGTACGATGGGATTTTTCTATATAATCCCCAACTCATGTAATGATATTTATTCTGATATCAATAAAATGATGTATTTGATTCATCATTTTAGTTGTATCTTTGATATTTAAAGATTATGATGAACTTCAATGATTAGGACAATGATTTTAGGAAATATGAATGAGTCATGCCTGTGAGAACTAAAATCCTAAAATCTTAATCTTAAACATTCCTGATTGGAGGAATAATGAGTTGTGGATTAATATTTTGGATAAATTGGCATATCCTATGTATGTTTGATGGAGAGGGTGGTGGATCTCACAAGCCACTTGTTTGGGAATACTAATACAAGAATGTGAATGCTCATTGAGGAATGAGTTTACCGAATTGACTTGCTAAAGAGAATATTTTATGAAACCTTATTTGTATGTCAAAAGATAGTTTTTTAAGTGGAAGTTGTGCAGGCGATCCTTAGACTTGAGATCACCACGGAACCTTATGCACATAAGTCTATATTTTTTGATTTATACTCAATCATGATATTAAGTTATGAATGGAATGTTCGAGATATGGTCAAGTATGTATGAAGGTTGTGAGTAGGTCAATAAGAAATCGATCACTTCTAATAAGAAGAGATGACATCCTATGTATTCTCATATATTAATAACTCAATAAGACTTTAGCCAGCGCAGAATAAAGATTAAATAGGATTTTTAATTATTTATTAGAGTTATCATTGATTGATGGAGAATCAACATGAATATGTGTTTAAGTTTGATATTTATCCATGCTCATAAATATATTTGGGATTCAAGATGATCGAGGGATTGAATTACACGGGTACTTAACATTGAAAGGTATATCTCATATTTTCATCAAATTTCATATCTTCTAGGTAGTCATGATACATTGCTAGACGTCAATCTTGACTTGTGGGTTTGATTGAATTAATGAGATTAATTCGATCCTCAATTAGATGGTTCTTCTAATTTGTGAAATTGGATTGGTATTAACCCTAATCGATTGAGATTGAGTCTAATCAGATTAGATTAAAATGCGCTCGGGCCTACTGCTAGTTAGATATAGAGCTCAATGAGTCACATAAAGAAATTGATCAAGAATTAGTTTTAGGATCATGGAATCCTAATTAGATAGCTAATTGACATGCTAGCACATGTTGGCTTACCTAATTCCTTACCAAATCAGTTTTGGTTTGAATTCTTACTTTTTAGCTAACTAATTTTAATTTAATCTAAAATATGGTTGAGCCATGAGGGCTTCACATCAGATGAAACCCTTGAGCCTTATCTTGATGCCTAAGAGAGAGAGTCCTTGGCACCTTAAATTCCTCTCTCTTGTTGGCACCATAATATATGCCACATAAATATTATTGGCATGAGATTGGCATTGAAAGTCCTTCTACCAAGGGGTTTTGACCAAGTAAAGGCCCCTTGAGGTCTTCTCTCTTATGTGCCGCCCACCATTATTGACTGGTCAAACTTTTGGGCACAAGAATTAAAACTCCCAAGAAAAGTACGTGAAGATTCATGTAGTCTCCGATTGTTGGCGCCCAAGAGTCCTTCTGCTTGAAGGCTCTTAGTTGGCACCACTTATCTAATGTTCTCTCTTCTTATCCATGCCATATTAGAAAAAAAATCAAATGAAATTTGGAATAAATTATGGGGAGTCATATATACGACGTTTCAAAGGCAGAATTCATTTCTTACGTGATTTCTAGGTGCCTTCAAGTGTTCTTCTACATTAAGAAACTTATCTGGCCTCTTGATACTCATTTTGGATTGCTGATAAGTGCTTGAGAATGGATGTTATTGGCTCCTCATTTGGATCTATAAATAGGATATAGATGAGAGGTGTCGGGCATTCTAGATTCAAAGTTTGTCTTAAAATTCTTCCTTCCTTTCTTTTAGACAAGATATTGGTAAGACAAGGAATCATCCTTTAGACAAGGTCTTAACTAACACAAGGAGTCTTAATTACAACAAGGGTTAGGACGTTTATTTAAGAAGGCTAAGAGAGAATAAAAGGAAGAATAAATTATAGGGAAGAAGGGAGATAAAGGATAATGAATTTTTGATGCCCCAACCTGATTGGGCTTAATCCACTTGATTTTAAACCCCACCAGCATAGATCTTAATGTAGTCAAAAAGAAATTGTCCCAGCATGTGCTGTGCTCATGCTGGGAGGGAATTGGACTCCCAGCAAGAGTCCTTTCATGAGATATTTGCCCATGGAGATGGAAACCGGGGAGGACTCAAATTCCTCCCCTGGCCCTCTATAAATGGAGGCTGAACCTCTCTTCAAGTTCTATGAACTCTAGTCGCCGATGACCACTAAAAAGAACCCTGTTCTCCTCCTCTTCTTCTGGGATTTCATTGACTTCACCAGAACCGCAAGTCATCAAACCACCAGGATGAAGGTAATGATCCTCTAAATTGTTAATTGATCCTTCTCCACTTCCTTCTAAGCTTGGAAAATCATAGATTCTGGCTAATGAAGCACCTAATTTTGATCAAAAGATCGCTCAGATCAATTTTTCTTTTTTTTTCAAATTATTCTTGCTTTCCCATCGCTGGTTACCACCGCTGGTCGTTGGAGTTGGGTCATCCATCATCGCCGTGGCCTGCATGCCCGATCATGAGCATCGTCGGTCGGGAGGAGACCTTCATTGGCACTTGAAACAAGGAGAACAAAACCCCCTATTTTGTGAAGGAAAAAGAAAAAAAGAAAAAGAAATAGAGGATGTGTAGGTCCTCTACTCCGTGAAGGCAAGGCCCAAAAAGAAGAAAAAAAGAGAAAAAAAGAACAAAAGAAGAAAGAAAGAAAGAAGAAAAAGGAAGGAAGAAAAAAGAAAAGAAAATGAGAGAGAGTCTCTCTCTCCCAACTTGAGTTTGAAAATCATCTTTTCTCTCTCTAGCTTCTCTCTCCTATTTTCTCTCTATTAGGAATTATAGAATTTTACAAAAAAAGAGAAAGCAAAAAAAGAAGAAAGAAAAGAAAAAAAGATTTTCTCTCTCCTCTCTCTTTCTCTCTTTTATTTCCTCTTCACTTTCTCTCTCTATAAGTTTCTCTCTCTAAAATTCTCTCTCTAGATTGCTTGTTTCTTTATAATTTCTCTCTCCTAGAATTTTCTAAATTTTTAAAAAGATTGATAATAAATTTGAATGACCCTAGTAAAGGGGTCCTGATTTCTGATCATCGGATAATATGTCGGTATCCATCTTAGCCAGACTAGATGCTTTAGATTTTATCACCCATAATTTTATTGAATTATCTAGGGGATAATTTCATCATGATTTAATTTAAACTACCTTGATTTGATTGATCAGATTATCAGATCATATTGCCTGATTAGTCTTGATTTATCTTCATAGTTTTTTTCTTCTCTAATTTTATCTCTCCACTTAATTTATGAACTTAATGAAAAATTCTCGATCCTACCACTTTGAATTCAATTTGATCTAGATAAATAGACTCTGAACTATTTGTCTCCTAGTCTAATCTTAATCGATGAGGTTATGATGGTCAGACTATCTCGAACCATTAGATGAGACTGTCATCAATCTATCTTTTTATGTTAGTTGTATCCTTTCTAATTATTAAAATTAATCATCTATAGGATTGTAGATGTCTGATAGTGGGGTACTATAACATGATCTATGTGAAGAAACCAGATCTAGAATTTTTGAGCTAGATCTTGAAATTTTTTCAAGATTAGGCAGCGGAAGACTAAAATTAATCAAAATTAATTCTAAATATTAGAGAATATCCTAGATCTAGCGACCTATTACATGATCATGGCATGTTATTAAATCAAAAATCAAAATATAATGAAGAAACTAAAACATGGTGATCACATCAACATATATATACACTACATCTTTTGTAGGTATGAAAATAATAGATCAGATCTATTAGTTGTGTAAGTTAGACATTCTAACTTGCTGATCCAGGCTTGAGGATGAAGATGCAAGCCACACACATGTCCGACCTTTAGGAGTTGTCCAGACAAACCCACAAATTACGATCAGAAGTCCTGATGCAGAAAATCAGCATAGTATGCTAATACTATGCTGATTCTTCTTCGATGGTTGATCTGGAGCCACCTTCTTCAAATCTTGGACTCTCCAATTTTCATAAGGAAGGAGAAGAGATTTTGAACCTGAGACACCTCTCAAAAATTTCTAAAGAAGGAGGAAGAGATCAAAGAAAAATCCTAGAAGAAGAACCCTTCTTCTTCTTCTTATTTTCTCTCACCTAAACACCTAGATTGATGTCTATGAAATCTCCATGCCCAAATATTATTTCTCCCTGATTTTTACATGCCCCAAAGATCTCTTAATAGTCTAGAATTTATGAAATAATTAGCATAAAATTTATTTTAAATATTGAGATATGGAAGAGTCTTGTCTAGATCAAACACCTAGATAAGGCAGGTCCAAAATAGGCAACTAGTTGGGGCACCCAACACGGGCGCCCTCTCCTTTCTTTATGCCGTGGACCATCAAGAATAAGAACACAAAATCCTTCTCTTTTCTATAAAAAAATGAGAGAAAAATCAGGGATGTGGGCATCCCAAAGCAAGGAGGAGTTTTAGCTACTTAAAATTCTATCTCATAGAATTTAAGTAAAAATCAACTGCTAGTCTGACTTGGTCCACAACCAAATGCCATCTAAGGAATAAGAGAAGGCTATAGGCGTGTGTGAAGGCCTAGGAAAAGATTTTTTCACATTCAAAATCAAAGAGAAAGGATGTGGGGGGGCGTGAGGGGTCAATGGCACAAGGAATAGGGAGTCATAGTCATACTAGGATTCCTATTTTAACTTGATCCAAATGATCTATGAACCAAATTAAATTAGGATTAATTCAATCCAATTAAATTAGATCCTAAATAAATTAAGAACTTAATTAAATTAGATTAAATTAGATTTAATTTTAATTTAATTTTCTAATTAAATTAGAAAATTAGGTTGACCCAAGTCCTAGTTCTTCCTTGCACTTGGCTTATCCAATAAACCAATTGGACTTGATTCAATCAAATCCAAATCAAATCTAATTAAATCATATTTAATTAAACTTATTTCAACCTTTTCAGTTTAATCAAATTAAGCTAACTAGCAATCGAATTGCTAATCGATCCTTCTGCAATACTTGTACTAGGTTAAACATTAATCATATTGATCGTTTAATCCTAGAATGATTCTTAATCGTTAATCAACCATCCAATCAGATCGTGAACTATAATATGTGTGATCTTATAGATTCCAACCTAAGATGGTAGAATAGAAATAAATTTTTTTACCAATCAAAGTAACCATTTAGCAATGGTATCTGACGGTCAGATAGGTCGAACGTGTAAAACAATATTCTTAGAATCTATGCAGATATAGTTTTCATATAATTCATCCCCTTGACCAAAATACTCGTAGGAGACCTTAGAGTTAAACTATCAATTTTGATCAGGCTATCCACATTGTATTTTAAAATATCAAATCCATCTTATGGATTATCCTGGCCAAGGTTTTGCTATATTGAAATACAGTGATACATTCTTCTCCAATTCTTAGAGTGGTCAATCCCATCTTGATAACATACCGACTTCATAAGTACTTGACTATGCCTAGAAGCCTTCCATTACTGAATTAAAAATTCAGTTAGTCCGGCACCAAAGCACAGTGAGTTGCTTGCAGGTCACTGAGATGATCTCAGGTCTAAGGGATACTTATACCTATATCCTATCAGAGACATTCTCGATAATAGAATGCTCTGAAGTTGGTCACGTTTAGTGATGATGTACCCCTACATCTCACCTATATGCCATACTAGTATCTTCTTACTCCTTGGTTAAGAGAATAACCAACCTATATGGCATACAACGATCTATGCTTGATAGACGTTGTCGTCCTAATTAACAGCCCATCATTTGGTCATGAATAATTTTAAGAACTAATCGATAAATTCTCTCTTTATCGAACCTAAATAGTTCTAAGAACTTCATCACGACAACGGAGTTCGTTAGAAGATGAAATCTTATGATGAAAAATATCAAAAATATATTTTATTAATTAATAAATTAATTATAATTATAATGTAGCTCAATCGTCAATAGACTGATGATTGACTTTGGGACACATTTTTCAATAACTTTCACTTATCCTAAAGCCACTCGACATAGTATCTAATACCCATCTTCGACTTGTGGTTGTCGAACTTCTTTATCGCTAGGACTTTAGTGAAGGGATCGGCCAAGTTCTTCTTTTCGTCGATCTTCTAAAGATCAATGTCACCTCGATCCATGATATTCTGGACTAGGTGGAAGCGGTGCATGATATGCTTCGTCCGTTGGTGTATCTTTAGTTTCTTTGCCTGAGTTATGGCATTAGTGCTGTTGCTGTAGAGCAGAACCAGACCATCTAAGGAGGGTGATACTCTGAGCTTGGTTATAAACTTTCTCAGCCACAGCTTTTTTGGTGGTATCTAATGCTGTGATGTACTTTGCTTCTTAAATAGAGTCTATCACAGTATGCTGCTTGGAACACTTCTAACAGATGTCTCCATCATTCAGAGTAAAGATATATCCCAACATTCTTCTGCTATCATCATGGTTAGATTGAAAGCTAGAGTCTATAAATCCCATAAGTTTCAAATTTGACTCACTATAAACTGACCATTGGTTCTTAGTATTTCTCAAATACTTAAGGATAGCTTTAATCACTTTCTAGTAATTTTCTCTAGGGTCAGACTGGTATCTACTCACTACTTTTAGTGAGTATGCCACGTCTGGTCTTGTACATGTCATAGCGTACATGATAGATCACACTACTGAAGTATATGAGACTACTCATACGCTCTCTCTCTTCAGGAGTTATCAAACAGTCCTTCTTAGAGAGAGAAATTCTATGACCTATCAGAAGATAGCCTTTTTTGAAATTTTTCATGCTGAATCTCTTCAACATAGTATCTATGTACGTGGATTGGGATAACCTAAGCATCCTTTTAGATATATCTTTAGAGATCTCCATCCCTAGGATCTAGGATACTTCACCTAAATCCTTCATGAAGAACTGTGATGACAATCAGACTTTTATTTCCTACAGTGTAGGAATGTCATTTTCGATTAAGAGAATGTTATCCACGTACAAGACAAAGAATACCATTATTGAACCATTTGCCTATTTATAAATGCAGGGCTCTTCTTTGTTCCTAACGAAGCTATACGTTTTGATTTTCTTATCAAAATGAATGTTCCAACTCTGAGATGCCTGCTTCAATCCATAAATGGATCTCTAAAGCTTGCACATCTTAGACTCATCTATGGATGTGAAGCCCTCAGGTTGTATCAATACACCTCTTTGGTCAGCTCTCCATTTAGGAAAGCTGTCTTCACATCCATCTGCCAGATCTCATAATTCAGGTAGGCAGCTATCATAAGCATTATCCGAATTAATTTGAGCATTGCCACAGGAGAGAACATCTCGTCATATATCTTAATGTTGACGATATCCCTTGGCAATCAAATGGGATTTATAGGTCTCCACCTTTCCATCTGCATCTTCTTTTTTTTGAAGATCCACTTACACCCAATAGGTTTAATCCCTTTAGATGGGTCAACCAATGTCCACATATCATTGACCTTCAGAAACTCCATTTTGAATTTTATGACCTCAAGTTATTTCTCAAAATTGGATCTCTGCATAACATCCATATAGGTGATCGAATCCATATCGTTCTCATCGAGTTCGATGGGATCGCTATTCTGGATAAAAAAACTAATGTATCTATCTAGATGATATAGTACTCTATCGAATCATCTTAATAGTGTAGGTATATTAGGCTCTGGATCTGATCTAATCAAATCTAACTCAGATTTAGCTATAGGTGTCGATTTTTCTATTTGTTGAACTTTATCAAGTTCAACCTTAAAGAAAACAGTTCCTTCATCAAGAAACTCCTTTTCAAAAAGGTTGTCTTAAGGCTGACGAACATCCTTTGTTCATCAGCATGGTAGAAATAGTATCCTTTGATCTCTTTTGGATATCCTATAAATATGCAGTTGTCAGATCTAGATCCAAGTTTATCTGTAGCTAACCATTTGACATAAGCCAGGCACCCCTAAATCCTAAGGTATGAAAGTGCTAGCTTATGCCCTATCCATATCTCATATAGAGTTTTAACTACAGACTTACTTGGAACCCTATTTAATAGATAACAAGATGATTTGAGTGCAAATCCCAAAAAGGATATCGGCAAGCTCGTAAAATCCAACATAGATCAAACCATGTCTAATAGAGTTTGATTCCCCCTTTCAGACACACTATTTTGCTATGGTATTTCTAGAGAAGTTCATTGGAAGACAATTCCATTCTTTCCTAGATATATAAGAAACTCATTAGAAAGGTATTTCTCTTCTCGATCAGATCGAAGAGTTTTAATACTCTTTCAAGTTTATTTTTCTACTACACCTTGGAATTGTTTGAACATTTCAAATAAATTCGACTTGTATTTCATTAGATAGACATATTCATATTTGGATAGATCATCTATGAAAGTGATGAAGTAGAAATATCCACCTCTAGCACTTATGCTCATTGGTCCACATACATCAGTATGTACTAGACCTAAGAGCTCAGTGGCTCTCTCACCTTTTTCAATAAAAGATGACTTGATCATTTTATCAAAAAGACAAAACTCACAGGTTGGAAGTAATTTACAATTACTGACTTCGAGGATTCTCTCTTGAGTCAATCTGTTTATCCTATTCTTGTTTATATGACCTAGCCTATAATGCCATAAATATATATCTGACATACTATTTAATCTAGGATGCTTGCCAGTTGAATAACTATGTTAATAGGTTATGATAGCATATACACACCATTGTTCAAATATCCATAGAAAATAATAATATCATTCATAATGATATTACAAACTTATTTTTTAATTAAAATTTCATAATCATTTTTGGCTAGAAGGCCTACAGAAATAATATTTATAAAAAAACTGAGATAGAAATGACAATTATTAAGAACAACGGTATGAGACTCAAATACAAGTTTTAGGACTCCTAAAGCTAGAATTGGAACTGGTCTTCCATCTCCAACGTTCAGAAACCTTTCACCTTGCTTGAATCTCCTTTTGACCTGCAACCCCTGCAATGAATTACAAATATGATAAGGCCTACTGGTATCCAATACCCAATCAGTAATATCACAAATAGAAAAATTGTAAGGAGTTATCATATAGATACCTTGCCCAGCAATAGCTTGCTTCTTTCTCTATCTGTTCGGATCCAGAGAGGCAATGTACTGAGGATAATTCTTCTTCTAATGCCCCCACTTCTTGCGAAAAAGTATTTAGCTTGACTCTTATCGGGCTTGATCTTTCTAATTTGGCCCTGCACAGATGTCCCAGCCTGAACTTATACCTACTTAGCTTTCTTCTTCTTGCTCTTCTTTTCTTTTCTAAAGGATTAAGAACCAGAAGACGAGCCTCCTACTAAGTTCACCGATTTCTTGTAGAGTTGGTGATCCTTCTCAAAGTTTTGAAGCAACCCCAATAACTAGTGGTAGTCTACTTTAGGCTTTGTCATTCTGAAATGAGTGAGGAATGAAAGAAAAGACTTAGGCAATGAGTTCAGTATTGCATCCTTTCTAGGCTGTTTATGTAAGAAAAAGTTGATCTTGCTCAATCACTCTATCAACTCGATCATGTATAATACAATACATGATCGGTGATAGAGGCACCATCCCGCATCCTGGTGTTGAAGATGGCACAACTAGTCTTATGCCTTTTCACATCATCGGATGTGCCAAAAAAATTCTCTAACATTTGAAGCATGTCCTTTGGCTGAGCCATCTCAAATCTATGACTGAACTCATCGCTCATGGCAGGCAGCATGATGCAGTGCATTATGATTCGATCATTGAGTCACTTCTGATAAGTATCTCTGACTGTTCCACGTGCATTAGCTGCTGGCTCCTTAGGTGTAGGATCCATCAACACATATAGGATTAGTTCATGCTCTAGGACTATCTTCAACTTTTGATCCAGCTATCGAAGTTGGATCCCACCAACTTATCATTGTCCAACAATGATCAGAGCGATAGGAAAGTGGCCATATTGCACCAAGAAAAATCATAAACTAATTGGTAACTAATTCATCAAATCTAAAGATTTAGACTTTAATCAAAAAATTCTCTCATTATTTTATTCGAATTGATAGTCTCTACCTTCAATTCAAGAAATTATCCTAATTTCTTAGTGGGTACTAGAATCCACATAGACTGCAAACAAGCCCAACTTTGGTTGGCCAATTTTTGTACATTTAATCATAGCTTCATAATCAATTATTTTTTAAAATAATTTTTAGTAATTAAATTTTGCTCCTGTTCCTAATCAATAGGCTTTGGCCTCCATTGAAAAGGCCTGGTTGGGTCCAACTATTAACATGATCATACTTGGCCTATTTAACCAATGAATGATTAGGCCTAATCTTGGTTGGACAACCTAACTACCATTTAGAAAGATGCAGCAAAGAAATCATATAATGAATGATAATTTCATTAGCCGATAAACACCAGGCCTTTGGGTCTCCAATGATTATCCAATTAATGGACCCATTATCATCCACTTATTGGAAGGCTATGATCTAGTTATCACAATAACTATTTTATTTTAGGGACCTAATAATTTTAGAGGATTTAATTTAAAGATGAGGAAAGATCAAATGAACCAACTTATTATGATCCTCCCACTGACTTCACCAAGTCAGCTTAAGAGAGACCATTAAAAGGCTGATCTAGGAGCTCCTAAATCAGTCACACTGATTTACCTAGCTGACATGGGTTAGCATAAATAGTCAAGTGATCCAATCAAAATATAATTTCACCAAGAGGCCAGATAAGTTCGATCAGTGGAAGGGTCTGCCAAAGCTTGTCTTAGACACCATAAAAAATGATTAGATAAGTGAGCTGTCAATTAAAGACCATCGGTCTGATTCATCTTAGATACCAACTACCTTAATTAGTTTTAATTAAATCAACCTAATAGTTCATGTTAGACCGCATAGCCAAGAATCAAGTCCATCTTAGGTCTTGTTAAAGAGATGGACTTGACCAACTACAACTATTGTAATTGATCTAGAAAATTTTTGACCTAATCTAAGACAACAATTGATTATATTTAGTCAATTCTCAAATTAAGTCTATTCTTTAATCTAACCTTAGATCTAATCCAATTAATGCACCTAATCCCCACTAACCTATTTAACCCAATGTATTATGATTTGTGTCTTAGGATCTTCAATTCACAATCCTAGATCCTAATCAAACAACTTTTTAATTCTTAATTAAGTTTGGGCTGAGGGTTGGAATTTGGCTTTTCAAAAATAATTTTTATATTGGTAAAATATTTTTACAACATGGTTCTATCAATCAAGTTGCATGTTTGATTCATAATCAATATCCAAGTAAGATAAGCATGAAACTACTTTAGATCTAATCTAATTTCTGATTTATATCAATTTAATCTTTTTAACAAATCTTTATTTAATTATTGTTAAAAAAATTATTAAACTTTGCTTTGTTAAAATTAATTCCGGACAATTTGAGTGGGTTAAATTGAAGGGAAATCCTGATTTCCCGGTCCAGGTTCGTCCAGATCTGATTAGATCAAGAGATATATTTCAAAAATTTTTCTCTTGATCTCAATCAGATCTTGATATGTTTCAGATCTGATTCTTATTATTTTAATAAATAAAATAAAATAAGATAAATTAAATCAAATTTAATTTACCTGATTTGGGTAATCCTATTACCCTGTAGATGATCCTGATTGCAGCGGAAGGTTCTGGATCTTAGCCACGCAAGCGCCTGGCCTCTACCGGTATCCACTCGGGTTGGATCTGGAGATCCTCTTCTTCTCTATCACACCTCCAAAAATCAGATCTGGATCTGATCTGGAGGATCTTCAAAACTCTTTTGAAGATCTGCAGTCGTCCTTTTGCAGCAGCGCAGCCTTCTTGCTTTTGATCGCCTTTCCTTGATCTGAATCGCACCAAACTAAGTCCAAAACACTTTTGGACGTGGAGAGCAAGGGGAGAAGAGACTATGGCATGGAGAAGGAGGGGAGAGGCAGCCTTGGGGTGGGAAATCTAATCTCATTTTCACTTAGGATTAGGGTTGGGCGCAGGGTCTTATTTATAGACCTAAGCTTGTGATCCAACTCCTCTTCCTCTCAACCAATCACAACCCTTTGTGAAATCAGATCTAAATCTGATTGGTTGAAAAAGAGACCCCTGGATTCCTCCTTAGAGGGCGCCTAAGACCAGTCAAACTGGATTCTTAGTAGAACTCTGATTGGAATCCTAAAAGGGAGGTGGAGTCCTTGTCCAACAAGGACTCCTAGGCGCCTCCTACTTGGGCTCACGCCACCCTTGGCGTGCGCCCTTCTCCTTGCCAGGTTCTGGCAGGGGGACAAGGCCCCCACCAGCTCTCCAATAGGTGCATGACATGTGGTCAAAAGTCAAAGGGTCAATGGTCAACGTTTGACCAGTCAAAGGTAGACTTTTGACCAAAGTCAAAGAACAAGAAATGGCAGGTGACCAAAAATGGCAGGTAATGTCTTACAAATAAGACAACCTATTCTGACTTGGACAACCTCCAGTCAGACCATATGAAGGCCTCTGATTGAGCACAAACTCCTTTGGCTCAGTCAGGACAACTTATTTATGATAGTAAAAGAAGAACGTTAGGTTCAATCGAGTGCTAGCACGATTTCCTTGAACCTAATTGAATCTCATTCAGATCAATTGAACTAGATCAGTTCAATTGATGATCACCAGATTCAAACCCTTGTTTGTGTGACCCAGTTAGGTTCAGTTCTGTATGGTAATGGGATATGTCATGATCTCTATCATAGACATCATCGAAACTCCTTTCGATGGATCAGAACTCTTCTGATTCGAACAGCTAGAATGATCGATCATCTAAATCATTCTAATTGCTCCCAAAATCCACCAGTGACACCTAGCAGTATATGGTGGCAACCCATCAGAGCTGAATGCGAACCTCTTGGTGCAGCTACCTGTGTGATTCAAGTTCTTCTATCTTGAGCCCCGATCAGATTAGGGTTAAGGTGAACTCGTCAAACCCTAGTCTCTGTCATATGATGTAATCATTCGATTCGAGTCCAATGTGAAAATCTAAATAGAAACTCTTTCTATTATTTCACTCTACCATGGCCATGGGCTTTCTGGACTTGATTCTCATGATCATCATAGGGCTACTCCTCTACCACCGAGGTAGATAGATCCCATCTTGATGCAATCCAGTTCCTACAATGAACATGTCATAGCCAACATACACCTCAGGGTTCCATATGGCTAGGAGACCGAGTAATGGTGTAGTCAAACTATAACACCCTCAAGGTGAACTGCCGATGCATCTCAGGTCAAAGAACCAGACACACTACTGCAGCATCGAGTCAGTCATTGACGAGAAGGTAGACTCCCTAATGACTACTCGAGGTGGTCACGCTCAGTGCCCTCGTTCTCTAACGAGTACCTGTACTCTCGCTCCGGTGTCTCCACACCGTAGACTCAAGACTCATCTACTAAAGAGAAGCGATCGTACACCAACCTTCCGGATCAATCACCATCCTCGTGATGATCCTATGGTCGGGAGCTGTTTATGAGTTAATAATGATTATTCATGTCTTAAATTTTCAACTCTTGAAAATATGAATTATCATTACCATTAACTCAAAGGATGTATCACAGACACTAAATACACATGTGTGATAGAAAATAACCCATTTCATTAATTATAGTCAAAATTACAATTTTGCCCCTAGAAGTGTATTACAAGTGTCAGCCAATTCTGGCTTCTAGGGCACATATATCTAACAATCTCCCACTTGTCCTAAAGCCAATTGGCTACAAGTCTAAGTCCCATCTTCTCAAGGTGGGCTTCGATCTTCTGCTGGCCCAACGGCTTTGTAAGTGGGTCTGCCACATTATCTGCGGAGTTGACTCTCTTGACCTCAACGTAACCTTTCTCAAGGTAATCGCGGATGAGATGGTATCACCGTTTGCTTGGAACTCTTCCAGCACAAACAGTCTGCCAGATGTCGACTTTCGATCATCTATATCGGACATGAAGTCCGAGTCTGTGTATCCCTGGACTAGGAGTTCTCCGTTACCAAAGACCAACATCATATCCTTAGTTCTTCTCAAGTACTTAAGGATACATTTCACAGAAGTCCAGTGTTCTTCACCTGGATTTGACTGATATCTGCTTGTGACACTCACAGCATGGGCTATATCAGGTCGTGTACATAGCATGGCATACATGAGGCTCCCTATTGCAGAAGCATAAGGGATCTTGCTCATGCGTTCTATTTCCTCAGGTGTGCTGGGGCACATCTTCTTGGAAAGATGAATACCATGTCTGAAGGGTATTAATCCCCTCTTAGAGTTTTCCATACTAAACCTCTTTAGTACTTCCTCTATGTACATCTTCTGTGAAAGTCCTAGCATCCTATTCGGTCTATCCCTATAGACCTTAATTCCTAGAATAAAGGATGCTTCACCTAGGTCTTTCATGGAGAATTCCTTAGGACAACCACATCTTGACTGATGTCAACATGGGAATATCATTCCCAATAAGGAGGATGTCATCCACGTACAATACGAGGAAGACAACAGCGCTCCCACTGACCCTTTTGAAAACACATGGTTCCTCTTCATTTTTGATGAAACCAAACTTTTTGATCACATCATTGAAACGAGTGTTCCAGCTCCGAGATGCTTGCTTAAGTCCATATATGGACCTTTGCAGCTTGCAAACCTTGTGATCAGTATCACTGGATGTGAAACCTAGCGGCTGTTCCATATAGATATCTTCCTCAAGATATCCATTTAGGAATGCCGTTTTCACGTCCATTTGCCATATTTCATAATCGAAATAGGCTGCAACAGCAAGCAATGTGCGGATGGATTTTAGCATAGCTACCGGGGAAAAGGTATCCTGATAGTCAATGCCTTCACGTTGACTATAACCTTTTGCCACCAGTCTAGCCTTGAATGTCTCCACATTCCCATCTGCACCAATCTTTCTCTTGAAGATCCATTTACACCCAATAGGTACTATACCTTCTGGTGGATCTACCAAGGTCCAGACTTGGTTTGAGTGCATCGAGTCGAATCTTCTGACTTCATTGCCTCAAGCCATTTCTCGGAGTCGATATCTGATATCGCCTCGTTGTAGGTTTTGGGATCATCACCATGAGCACCATTACCTATGAGGAACATTTCCTCTACATCCTCTGAAATAATACCTAAGTATCTTTCAGGGGGACGGGAAACTCTTTCCGATCTACGAGGTGGAGGAGGTAGTGTTCTTATTGGCTCAACCTGATTTGGTTCCACTTGGTCCTTAGCTCGTTTCTGCTTGTGAGACTTTCTCATCAAGCTTAATCTGCTTTCCAATGCCACTATCTTGAATAAACTATTTTTCAAGAAATATGGCATGTCGACTCACAATCACATTGTGGTCTTCTGGAATGTAGAAATAGTATCCTAATGACTCTTTAGGATATCCTATGAATCGAGCTCTAAAGGACCTAAACTCTAACTTGTCCGCTTGTTGTCTTTTGACATAAGCCGGACAACCCCAAATTCTGAGATGACTCAGACTTGGTTTCTTACCGTGCCATATCTCATACGGTGTGGTAGGAACGGTTTTAGAGGGAACCCTATTCAGTAAATAGATTGAAGTTAATAATGAATGTCCCCAAAGAAAATCTGGGAGGTCTGTGAAGCTCATCATGGATCGAACCATATCCAATAGAGTCCGATTTCTCCGTTCTGAAACCCCGTTGAGTTGAGGTGTTCCTGGTGGAGTCCATTGAGAGACTATGCCATTTTCCTTAAGATAGTCTAGGAATTCCCGGCTAAGGTATTCACCTCCTCGATCTGATCGAAGAACCTTAATGGGTTTTCCAGTTTGTTTTTCTACTTCATGTCTGAATTCTTTGAACTTTTCAAAAGGCTTCAGACTTGTGTCTCATAAGATACACATACCCATACCTAGACAGATCATCGGTAAAGGTAATGAAGTAGACAAAATTGCCTCTAGCCGGCACATCGAATGGGCCGCACACATCAGTATGTACTAGGGCAAGGAGATCTGTGGCCCTCTCCCCATGTCCAACAAAAGGGAGTTTAGTCATTTTGCCTTGAAGACAAGATTCACAAGTTGGATATGACTCAAAAGTCAATGGACTCAATAGCCCATTTTTCTCCAATTTGTTAATCCTATCTTCTGCTATATGACCTAATCTCAGGTGCCATAGATATCTGTCGTTTGGACTATCCCTAGGTCGTTTGGCATTCACGTTTTGCTCGATAGTTAAAACAGGTACATCAATATGCAACTGATAAAGACCATTAACAAGGAAACCATTTGCAATTTTATTTCTTTCATAAAGAATGTTACAATGGTCCTTAAAGAAGGTGATCACATAACCTTCTTGTGCTAAGCATGAAACAGAAATCAAATTCCTGCTAGCTGCAGGCACATAATAACAGTCTTTTAAAACTAAGTCTAAACCAGATGGTAATCGCAGAGGGTATGTTCCCACGGCTACTGCAGCAACTCTTGCTCCATTACCGACGCGTAGGATCATGTCTCCATCCCTCAGCCTCCTGCTATCCTCAAGACCCTGCATAGAAGTGCACAGATGAGCACTAGAACCAGAGTCAAGCACCCAACTGGATGCAGAAGAAACCGTAAGGTTAGACTCAATAACGAGCATACCTCCAGAAGGACCTTCCTTCTTGTTCTTCAGGGTGGCCAGGTAAGTAGGGCAGTTCCGCTTCCAATGGCCGTCGCTGTTGCAATGGAAACACTTTCCTTTGCCATCGACCTTCTTCTTCGGTTCTGCCTTCTTCTTCTTTGATCCTTCTACCTTTTGCTTTTTCACAGACTTCTTTTTCTTTCCATAAGACTTTCTTTTGGAAGAAGTCCGTTCCATAGCAAGAACTGAGCCTTTAGAACCTTTCATAGAAAGCTCAGCGGTAACCAGCATATTCATCAACTCGGCCAAGGAATTTTGAAGTTTATGCATGTGGTAATTCATGATGAATTGCCCATATGCATCAGTCAAGGATTGCAGAATAATATCGTTCTGCAAGTCCAAGTCCAACTTCACACCGAGCTTCTCAAGCTCTTCCATGTCCTTGATCATTGTCAGACAGTGATCTTGGACTGACTGCCCATCACGCATCTTAGCCTTAAAAAGTCATTTCGTGACTTGATATTTGGCTGCGCGACTCTGTTCACCAAACATCTCCTGCAGGTGAGCCAACATTTGGCGAGCAGTCCCGATATCTTCATGTTGGCGCTGGAGCTCATCAGACATCGAGCCCAACATGTAGTATCTGGCCTTATTGTCTTCGTCAATCCATTTTTCCAGAGACGCTCTCTGTTCAGTGGATGGACGAGCTGGTAAGGTGGGAGGGTCCTGGTCCAAAACATGTGTTAACTTCTCTGAACCCAAAACAATTTTGTAGTTCCTGAGCCAATCTTTATAATTGGGTCCAGTCAGTCTATGTGTGTCTAGGATACGTGCCAGTGGGTTGGACGCAGACATTTTCCTGTAGAGAGTCAAAGATTCTAGTTAGATACTGTAATTTTGACTTGACCAATTTGTTTAGGGATTTTATTTTTAAACAAATTAGCTCCCACTATTTTCTCGGATCCCTACACTCCCTCTGTAGAGATGCGAAAATCTCCGCGATTGATGATTTCTAGTGGGTGGTGCGGTCTCACCAACTGACTCATCACCTCACCTAACAGTTATTGGTGATGGGTTAGCCAATGAGTGAACAACTCTTGTTCAATGATTCTCTAATCATGGTGCACCCAAACTTGGTCTCTAATTCATGAATCTCACCGTATCCGGAATATTGATCCACTCCTTAGTTAAGTCAGACCCACCATTTGCATAGACTGGGTTCCTAATTGGGTCTCTCACCGTATCCGGAATATTGAGCCCAACTCATCCTCCAGCCCATAGCATCCAATGCCTAATAGACATGGTTGCGTCTTCCCGGTGCAACTGAGCCACTGTATCCAGCCGAGAACAATCAACCCCGGGAAGGGCCCGCACGTCTACAATGGTGGAAGACCTCGGACTTAATCTTTTCTTAGGGAGAATTGATTCAGGTCTCATTAAACTAGACTTGGCTTAGTCATAACAATTATGACTAACCTAGTGGCATGGGTCAGCTCGGATTATTGACCACCTCAGATCAGAACTGTGTCAACAGATATGGCCAGGTAAGTGAGACCGGTGGAAGGAATATGCCGTTAACTCGCACAAGAACGCATTCAGGTCGAGTAGCTTCCAATTAAAAACCAGTCGGTCGTCTGTGCCAAACTTACCTTAGACACCAAATTGTTGAGTCAGAACCAATTGGGTTAGCCTACAATCCAGACTCTAACCTCTGAGCCTAATTAGGTCTTGCTTGATCGTGACTCGATCTTGACCCAGACTTAATCCTATTAGGCTGGTCAATTTAAGCATTGTTGATCCCATCTAACCAACTCTTGATTCGGTTTGATCAACCGCTTAGACCTAATTGAGCTACCCAAGCCCGAACCCAGTATTATGAATATGTCTTAGATCTGAAATTCTCAATTTTAGACCTAATTAATATTCCATAAACTTAATTCTTAATTAAGTTGGGTTCATAAACAAAATATGCACAATAAATCCTAGGGTTTCAGGATCTAGGGTTTTGCAGAAAGTAAGTTTTGGGTTTCTGATTAAGGACGAACACGCAGCACCCCTACACGTCATAAGAACACCCCATCGAATGGGAAGAGAGGGCCTTTAAACCCTTCTTCGTTCTTATGACCGGACGGCCAAGAGGAACGCCTTAATCAGGAACATGTAAATCTACAAAACAGTTATAGATCTATATCATATATCTCATATACAAATTTAGATCTAATCAAGGCATATTTTGCATACATCTCATGTATCATAATCATGCATGTTTTCAGATCTAAATTATCACATAATAATCTAAAAAATTAGATTTAAATTGATCTAATCAAAATAAATTCTAATCTAGACAATTATGTAGAACTATTCTACAACTAGTCTAGTCATGCATCTATCATATCTCATATGATATTTAAAATTAAATAATTTTTATTTGCTGTTTATCAGATGTTATTATAACACTTATAATATCAGAAAATAGTAAATAAGAAGATCTAAAATATGATTTAATCATATTAAATCAAAGACATGCAAAACTATTCTATAGAACTATTCTATTCTAGAACTAGTCATGCATATCTTCATGTTCTTAGATCCAAATCATTTAATTTTAATTTTTCTGATTTCAGATCTGATCACATCTCATGTGACATCTGAAATCACTTTATTTTTAATTAAAATAAAATTAAAATCAGATCTAAACAATTTTAGAACCATGGCTCTGATACCAGTTGAAGGGAAATCCTGATTTCCCGGTCCAGGTTCGTCCAGATCTGATTAGATCAAGAGATATATTTCAAAAATTTTCTCTTGATCTCAATCAGATCTTGATATGTTTCAGATCTGATTCTTATTATTTTAATAAATAAAATAAAATAAGATAAATTAAATCAAATTTAATTTACCTGATTTGGGTAATCCTATTACCCTGTAGATGATCCTGATTGCAGCGGAAGGTTCTGGATCTTAGCCACGCAAGCGCCTGGCCTCTACCGGTATCCACTCGGGTTGGATCTGGAGAACCTCTTCTTCTCTATCACACCTCCAAAAATCAGATCTGGATCTGATCTGGAGGATCTTCAAAACTCTTTTGAAGATCTGCAGTCGTCCTTTTGCAGCAGCGCAGCCTTCTTGCTTTTGATCGCCTTTCCTTGATCTGAATCGCACCAAACTAAGTCCAAAACACTTTTGGACGTGGAGAGCAAGGGGAGAAGAGAGTATGGCATGGAGAAGGAGGGGAGAGGCAGCCTTGGACGTGGGAAATCTCAATCTTCATTTTCACTTAGGATTAGGGTTGGGCGCAGGGTCTTATTTATAGACCTAAGCTTGTGATCCAACTCCTCTTCCTCTCAACCAATCACAACCCTTTGTGAAATCAGATCTAAATCTGATTGGTTGAAAAAGAGACCCCTGGATTCCTCCTTAGAGGGCGCCTAAGACCAGTCAAACTGGATTCTTAGTAGAACTCTAATTGGAATCCTAAAGGGAGGTGGAGTCCTTGTCCAACAAGGACTCCTAGGCGCCTCCTACTTGGGCTCACGCCACCCTTGGCGTGCGCCCTTCTCCTTGCCAGGTTCTGGCAGGGGGACAAGCCCCCACCAGCTCTCCAATAGGTGCATGACATGTGGTCAAAAGTCAAAGGGTGAATGGTCAACGTTTGACCAGTCAAAGGTAGACTTTTGACCAAAGTCAAAGAACAAGAAATGGCAGGTGACCAAAAATGGCAGGTAATGTCTTACAAATAAGACAACCTATTCTGACTTGGACAACCTCCAGTCAGACCATATGAAGGCCTCTGATTGAGCACAAACTCCTTTGGCTCAGTCAGGACAACTTATTTATGATAGTAAAAGAAGAACGTTAGGTTCAATCGAGTGCTAGCACGATTTCCTTGAACCTAATTGAATCTCATTCAGATCAATTGAACTAGATCAGTTCAATTGATGATCACCAGATTCAAACCCTTGTTTGTGTGACCCAGTTAGGTTCAGTTCTGTATGGTAATGGGATATGTCATGATCTCTAT
>QRFJ01001527.1:245070-315096 GCA_006176705.1 Cocos nucifera | reverse complement strand
CTTCCCGATGCAACTGAGCCACTGTATCCAGCCGAGAACAATCAACCCCGGGAAGGGCCCGCACGTCTACAATGGTGGAAGACCTCGGACTTAATCTTTTCTTAGGGAGAATTGATTCAGGTCTCATTAAACTAGACTTGGCTTAGTCATAACAATTATGACTAACCTAGTGGCATGGGTCAGCTCGGATTATTGACCACCTCAGATCAGAACTGTGTCAACAGATATGGCCAGGTAAGTGAGACCGGTGGAAGGAATATGCCGTTAACTCGCACAAGAACGCATTCAGGTCGAGTAGCTTCCAATTAAAAACCAGTCGGTCGTCTGTGCCAAACTTACCTTAGACACCAAATTGTTGAGTCAGAACCAATTGGGTTAGCCTACAATCCAGACTCTAACCTCTGAGCCTAATTAGGTCTTGCTTGATCGTGACTCGATCTTGACCCAGACTTAATCCTATTAGGCTGGTCAATTTAAGCATTGTTGATCCCATCTAACCAACTCTTGATTCGGTTTGATCAACCGCTTAGACCTAATTGAGCTACCCAAGCCCGAACCCAGTATTATGAATATGTCTTAGATCTGAAATTCTCAATTTTAGACCTAATTAATATTCCATAAACTTAATTCTTAATTAAGTTGGGTTCATAAACAAAATATGCACAATAAATCCTAGGGTTTCAGGATCTAGGGTTTTGCAGAAAGTAAGTTTTGGGTTTCTGATTAAGGACGAACACGCAGCACCCCTACACGTCATAAGAACACCCCATCGAATGGGAAGAGAGGGCCTTTAAACCCTTCTTCGTTCTTATGACCGGACGGCCAAGAGGAACGCCTTAATCAGGAACATGTAAATCTACAAAATAGTTATAGATCTATATCATATATCTCATATACAAATTTAGATCTAATCAAGGCATATTTTGCATACATCTCATGTATCAAATCATGCATGTTTTCAGATCTAAATTATCTCATAATAATCTAAAAAATTAGATTTAAATTGATCTAATCAAAATAAATTCTAATCTAGACAATTATGTAGAACTATTCTACAACTAGTCTAGTCATGCATCTATCATATCTCATATGATATTTAAAATTAAATAATTTTTATTTGCTGTTTATCAGATGTTATTATAACACTTATAATATCAGAAAATAGTAAATAAGAAGATCTAAAATATGATTTAATCAGATTAAATCAAAGACATGCAAAACTATTCTATAGAACTATTCTATTCTAGAACTAGTCATGCATATCTTCATGTTCTTAGATCCAAATCATTTAATTTTAATTTTTCTGATTTCAGATCTGATCACATCTCATGTGACATCTGAAATCACTTTATTTTCTAATTAAAATAAAATTAAAATCAGATCTAAACAATTTTAGAACCATGGCTCTGATACCAGTTGAAGGGAAATCCTGATTTCCCGGTCCAGGTTCGTCCAGATCTGATTAGATCAAGAGATATATTTCAAAAATTTTTCTCTTGATCTCAATCAGATCTTGATATGTTTTAGATCTGATTCTTATTATTTTAATAAATAAAATAAAATAAGATAAATTAAATCAAATTTAATTTACCTGATTTGGGTAATCCTATTACCCTGTAGATGATCCTGATTGCAGCGGAAGGTTCTGGATCTTAGCCACGCAAGCGCCTGGCCTCTACCGGTATCCACTTGGGTTGGATCTGGAGATCCTCTTCTTCTCTATCACACCTCCAAAAATTAGATCTGGATCTGATCTGGAGGATCTTCAAAACTCTTTTGAAGATCTGCAGTCGTCCTTTTGCAGCAGCGCAGCCTTCTTGCTTTTGATCGCCTTTCCTTGATCTGAATCGCACCAAACTAAGTCCAAAACACCTTTTGGACGTGGAGAGCAAGAGGAGAAGAGACTATGGCATGGAGAAGGAGGGGAGAGGCAGCCTTGGGGTGTATCTAATAGCATTCACTTTTCACTTAGGATTAGGGTTGGGCGCAGGGTCTTATTTATAGACCTCTTGTGATCCAACTCCTCTTCCTCTCAACCAATCACAACCCTTTGTGAAATCAGATCTAAATCTGATTGGTTGAAAAAGAGACCCCTGGATTCCTCCTTAGAGGGCGCCTAAGACCAGTCAAACTGGATTCTTAGTAGAACTCTAATTGGAATCCTAAAGGGAGGTGGAGTCCTTGTCCAACAAGGACTCCTAGGCGCCTCCTACTTGGGCTCACGCCACCCTTGGCGTGCGCCCTTCTCCTTGCCAGGTTCTGGCAGGGGGACAAGCCCCCACCAGCTCTCCAATAGGTGCATGACATGTGGTCAAAAGTCAAAGGGTCAATGGTCAACGTTTGACCAGTCAAAGGTAGACTTTTGACCAAAGTCAAAGAACAAGAAATGGCAGGTGACCAAAAATGGCAGGTAATGTCTTACAAATAAGACAACCTATTCTGACTTGGACAACCTCCAGTCAGACCATATGAAGGCCTCTGATTGAGCACAAACTCCTTTGGCTCAGTCAGGACAACTTATTTATGATAGTAAAAGAAGAACGTTAGGTTCAATCGAGTGCTAGCACGATTTCCTTGAACCTAATTGAATCTCATTCAGATCAATTGAACTAGATCAGTTCAATTGATGATCACCAGATTCAAACCCTTGTTTGTGTGACCCAGTTAGGTTCAGTTCTGTATGGTAATGGGATATGTCATGATCTCTATCATAGACATCATCGAAACTCCTTTCGATGGATCAGAACTCTTCTGATTCGAACAGCTAGAATGATCGATCATCTAAATCATTCTAATTGCTCCCAAAATCCACCAGTGACACCTAGCAGTATATGGTGGCAACCCATCAGAGCTGAATGCGAACCTCTTGGTGCAGCTACCTGTGTGATTCAGTTCTTCTATCTTGAGCCCCGATCAGATTAGGGTTAAGGTGAACTCGTCAAACCCTAGTCTCTGTCATATGATGTAATCATTCGATTCGAGTCCAATGTGAAAATCTAAATAGAAACTCTTTCTATTATTTCACTCTGCCATGGCCATGGGCTTCTGGACTTGATTCTCATGATCATCATAGGGCTACTCCTCTACCACCGAGGTAGATAGATCCCATCTTGATGCAATCCAGTTCCTACAATGAACATGTCTACAGCCAACATACACCTCAGGGTTCCATATGGCTAGGAGACCGAGTAATGGTGTAGTCAAACTATAACACCCTCAAGGTGAACTGCCGATGCATCTCAGGTCAAAGAACCAGACACACTACTGCAGCATCGAGTCAGTCATTGACGAGAAGGTAGACTTCCTAATGACTACTCGAGGTGGTCACGCTCAGTGCCCTCGTTCTCTAACGAGTACCTGTACTCTCACTCCGGTGTCTCCACACCGTAGACTCAAGATTCATCTACTAAAGAGAAGCGATCGTACACCAACCTTCCGGATCAATCACCATCCTCGTGATGATCCTATGGTCGGGAGCTGTTTATGAGTTAATAATGATTATTCATGTCTTAAATTTTCAACTCTTGAAAATATGAATTATCATTACCATTAACTCAAAGGATGTATCACAGACACTAAATACACATGTGTGATAGAAAATAACCCATTTCATTAATTATAGTCAAAATTACAATTTTACCCCTAGAAGTGTATTACAAGTGTCAGCCAATTCAGACTTCTAGGGCACATATATCTAACAATAATCAGTCCATACAATATAAAACTTTTATTTTTAAATCTAAAATTATTTTAAATCTATTAAATTATAAAATAAAATTAGATCATATCTAATAAATTTATGATTAGAGATAAATCTACATGAATTAGGACAACCTCTCCACTATAAGGGGTAAACCTTACAGTAGGACAACCTTATATCAATTCATATGATCATCATTTTTAATTTTATATTTAATAATAAGATTATAAATTAGATATAATCTAAGAAATAATCTAAATATGTAAACATAATCATGTAATAATTAACCTAGGCTCTAATACCAATTGAAGGAATTAGATCTAGGATTTCATGACTAGATCGTGAAACTTTTTCAAGATCAGGCAGCAGAAGACTAAAATTAATTAAAATTAATTTTAAATATCAAAGAATATCCTAAATCTAGTGATCTATTATATAATCATGGTATGTCATTAAATAAAAAATTAAAATATAGTGAAGAAATTAAAATATGTTGATCACATCAATATATATATACACTACATCTAATGTAGGTATGAAAATAATAGATCAGATCTATTATCTATGCAAGTTAGACATTCAAACTTGCTGATTCAGACTTGAGGATGAAGTTGCAAGCCGTACATGCATCCAACCTCTAGGAGTCATCCATACAAACCCACGAATCATGATCAGAAGTCCTAATGCAGGAAATCAGCATTGTATGCTAGTACTATGCTGATCCTTCTTCGACGGTCGATCTGGAACTACCTTCTTCAAATCTTGAACTCTCCAATTTTTAGAAGGAAGGAAAAGAGATTTTAAACCTGAGACACCTCTCAAAAATCTCTAAAGAAGGAAGAGATCAAAGAAAAACCCTAGAAGAAGAACCCTTCTTCTTCTTATTTTCTCTCACCTAGACACTTAGATTGATGTCTATGAAATTTCCATGCTCCAAAATTCTTTCTTCTTAATTTTTATATGACCTAAGATCTATTAATTATCTAGAATCCATGAAAAAATTAGTCCAAAATTTATTTTAAATATTAAGATATGGAAGAGTATTGTCTAGGTCAAACACCTAGATAAAGCAGGTCCAAAATAGGCAACTAGTTGGGGCGCCCAACACTTGGGCACCCTCTCCTTTCTTTATGCTGTGGACCACCAGGAATAAGCTCACAAAATCCTCCTCTTTCCCATGAAAAAATAAGAGAAAAATCAGAAGATGGCACAAAGCAAGGAGGAGTTTTAGCTACTTAAAATTCTACCTCATAGAATTTAAGTCAAAACCAACTCCTAGTTTGACTTGGTCCACAACCAAATGCCATCTAAGGAATAAGGGATGACTATGGGCATGCGTGAAGGCCTGGGAAAATGTTTTTCCACGTTCAAAATCAAAGAGAAGGGGTGTGAGGGGCGTGAGGGGCCAATGGCGCAAGGAATAGGGAGTCCTACTCATACTAGGATTCCTATTTTGACTTGATCCAAGTGATCTATGAACCAAATTAAATTAAAATTAATTCAACTCAATTAAATTAGATTCTAAATAAATAAAAAAATTAATTAAATTTAATTTAATTTTAATTTAATTTTTTAATTAAATTAGCAAATTGGATTGACTCAAGTCCTAGTTGAACTAGGAATAGTACTTCCTTGCACTTGGCTTATCCAATAAATCAATTGGACATGAACCAATCAAATCCAAACTAAATCTAACTAAATTATATTTAAGTAAACTTTATCTCAACCCTTTGGTTTAATTAAATTAAGCTAATTAGCAATTAAATTATTAATCGATCCTCCTATAATACTTGTAGTAGGTTAAACATCAATCATATTGATCGTTTAATCCTAGAATGATTCTTAATCATTGATCAGCCATCCGATCAGATTGTAAACTCTAATGTATATGACCTCATAGATCTAAACCTAAGCTAATAGTACAGAAATAAATTTTTGTATCAATCGAAATAACCATCTCGCAATGGTACCCAACGACCGGATAGGTCGAATGTGTAGAACAACATCCTTAGAATCCATACGGATATAGTTTCCATATAATTTATTCCCTTGACCAAAATGCTCGTAGGACATCTTAGAGGCTATCCACATTGTATTTCAAAATATCAAATCCATCTTATGGATTACCTTGGCCAAGATTTTGCTATATTAAAATACAATGATACATTCTTCTCCAACTCTTAGAGTGGTCAATCCCATCTTAATCACACACCAACTTCATAAGTACTTGACTGTACCCAAAAGACTTTTGTTACTGAATTAGAAATTTAGTTAGTCCGGTACCAAAGCACAGTGAGTTGCTTGCAAGTCAGTAAGGTGACCTTAGTTCTAAGAGACACTTATACCTATATGCCATCAGAGACATTCTCAGTAGTAGAATGCTCTAGAGTTGGTTATGTTCAGTGATGATGTACCCCTACATCTCATCTATTTATCATACCAGTATCTCCACACTCCTTGGTTAAAAGGATAACCAACCTATATGGCATACAGCGATCTATGCTCAATAGATGCTATCATCCTAATTAATAGCCAATCATTTGGTCGTGAATAGTTTTAAGGACTAATCGATAAATTCTCTCTTTATCGAATCTAAATAATCCTAAGAACTTCATCATAATAATAAAGTTTGTTAGAAGATAAAAACTTATGATGAATAATGCCAAAAATATATTTTATTAATTAATAAATTAATTATAATTTTAATATAGCTCAATCATCAACAGATTGACGATTGGCTTTGGGACATATTTTTCAACAACTCCCCCTTATTCTAAAGCCACTCGGCATAGTATCTAATACCCATCTTCGACTTGTCTTTATCAAAATCCCTTATCGTTAGGGCTTTAATGAAGGGGTCCCCAGGTTCTTCTTTTCATCGATCTTCTAAAGGTCAATGTCATCTCGATCCATGATCTTCCGGATCATGTGGAAGCGGCGTAGAATATGCTTCATCCACTGGTGTGTCTTTGGTTCCTTCACCTGAGCTATGGCATTAGTGCTGTCATAGTAGAGCAGGACCGGACCATCTAGGGAGGGTGCTACTCCAAGCTCGGTGATAAACTTTCTCAGCCACACAGCTTTCTTTGCAGCATCTGATGCTGCGATATACTCTACTTTGTAAACAGAGTCTGGCATAGTATACTGCTTGAAACTCTTCCGGCAAATGGCTTCACCATTTAGAGCAAAGATATATCCTGACATGCTTTTGCTATCATCATATTCAGATTGAAGCTAGAGTTTGTAAATCCCATATGTTTCAGATCTGACTTGCCATAAACTAACCATTGATCCTTAATATTTCTCAAATACTTAAGCATGGCCTTAACCACTTTTTAGTGATTTTTTCTAGGGTCAGACTAGTATCTACTCACTACTCCTAGTGAGTATGCCACGTTTGGTTTTGTACATATCATGGCGTACATGATAGATCCCACTACCGAAGCATATGGAACTTTACTCATATGCTCTCTCTTCAGGAGTTGTCGGACAATCCTTCTTAGAGAGAGAAATTTCATGGCCTATCGAAAGATAGTTTTTTTTTGGAATTCATCATGCTGAACCTCTTCAGTACAGTATCTATGTACGTGGACTGGGATAACCCAAGCATCCTTTTAGATCTATCCCTATAGATCTTCATTCTTAGGATGTAGGATGCTTCAACCAAATCCTTCGTATTGTTCCTACGGCTGCTTGGAGCCACAGCCGTAGATCTAATTTCTTGCATGAACCTGGGTGTTAATCCAGCAAATTAAAAAAGATCTAAGAAAGATGAGAGAAGCTAGGATTTTGGTGCTAGAACTAAAGAGAAGAGGGAAGTTAGGGGGAAAAGCTCAATTGTATTCCCTTCTTATTATAAAAGTTACAATGTCATAGTTTATAAATCCTAGAGTTCCCACATAAACCCTAATAAACCATAGCTTAAAAACTCCCTTAGGCTAATCCAATATATGAAAGCACTCACCGAACCCAAGTCTTACATGCTCTCATCCTCTGGATCTAATCCCAACCCATACATGAATTAGCCCCCTTAAGACCTCTCAAACCAGGCCTTAAGACCCCTAGGATCAACCCAGACCCTAGCCCAAAACAGACCCTCACATAACTCTAACCACGCACTGAGTCGGCTCAGTCTCAGCACTGAGCCGACAAAGTTCCACTGGATCGGCTCAGTCTAAAATTGAGTTGGCCCAGTTTTGTGCCATGCCTACAGTCCCAAAACTTGACCTTTCTATTTTTCCTATGCTCTGAGACTTAGTTGACCCAATTTTGGACTGAGCCGGCTAACCTATAGAAAATCTCCTTTATGTAGTCATGATTCTTCGACTTTGGTTTCCTGCTTCACCTTGAATCCCAAGTCTCTGAAGCACCAACCAAGCCCCTTGAGGCTCTTAATACCTAAACATCAAGCCCGTGGAGAGCTACATGCTGCCTCCACCCTAGGACAACTCCTATCCTAGCCCTAGGACCACACCTATCCTAGCCTCCCCAGAGTCCTCATCCTGGCTCCGCCCGTGGCCTCCCAAGGCTTGGAAGCATCACCACCTACAATCTCCACCTTGGAGCACCCAAGCCTTGGCACACCTGGCAACATCCTCCTGCACGATCATATTGTCCCTGCATGTTCTGATAGCCCCTCGTGCTCACCTGGCCACTGCCATTCTTCTTCAACTACTGAGCTTCATTTGAGGCCTTCGGGATGACCACCTCCATCATTGAAGTCCTTGGCTTGTTTCTTTGCACCACCTTTGAAGTTGTAGGTATCCTTCGGAAGCTGCATCACTTATCCTAGACTTTTCTGAAGATCATGTAATGTTCCCTTACTGGCACTCACCGTATATCCTAATGCTCCACCTGATACTATCCCCTCAGAGCCATGCTTATCTCCCTACACAATCCTCTCCACCTGGATCTATACAGCCCTAGCATTGGTGCTGGGATATAGGTCCTCCCTTGCACCCCTCTGCTCTAAATCCATATCATAGCTTCCTCCACCTATGAAGCGACCTTTGCCCGGTGCTCCACCTAGAGCTGAAGTCCCCCTGATACCGCAGAAGCTGACTCTATCTCCGAGTCTCTCGAGGTCAACCACCCAACGCTGTACTGCTGGGCCTATCGCTATGCCTCAAACACCGTCACTGTCCCTTCAGATCCTCTGCACTCTGCAGACCTATCCGAAACTGTCTAAGATACACTGCACCCTATGGGCTCCTTCGAGACCACTAAGATTTCATCCGAATCTTCACTTTCAATGACTGTACTAATAGAATCCGAGCTTTCTCCTCTCTTATTCTTCTTCCAAAATGGACACTCCCACTTAAAGTGCCCTGCTTCTCTACACTTGAAGCATCTCTTGGATCCCTTGCTATCCCTCTGTTCGCCCTTCTTTTCTTTTCTATGCTTCTCTGAAATCACAAGACTCTCTTGGAAGATCTTCCTTTTCATCATCCATTCTCGCTGCTCATTGGACCTGAGCACTGATATGATCTCCTCATAAACCAGTGTCTCCTTACCATACAGCAAAGTTGTCACCAATGGATCGAAGCTCCTGGGTAGTGAACACAGCAATAATAGACTCTTGTCCTTCTCTTCTAAATCCATCCCTATATTAAGCAAGTCCATGCTCATCTGGTCGAACCGCTGAATATGCCCCACAATATCCTCGCCTTCTTACATCCGAAGACTATACAATTGCTTCTTCAGCATCAACTTGTTGCACATGTTCTTCCCCATGTACAATTGCTGCAAGCTCAGCCATAATCCCTTAGGTGTTCTCTCCTCCAACACACCATACAAAATCTCATCCGCCAAACAAGTCCTAATCGTGGCACATGCCCTTTTCTCCAAGGACACCCACTTCTTGTCTATGATCTCCTCTGACCTATCTTCCAAGGCCAAATTCAACCTCATCTGAACTAGCAGATCCTCCATCCTTACCATCCACATCGTGAAACTTTCTTTTCTATCAAACTTCTCTAATCCTACCTTCAACCCACTATTCTCCATAATCAATCCAAATCAAATAACAGCAAATAGATAGATTTGAGAAATATCTTGATTAGGGATGGTGGACAACAGCCCTGTGATCTCTTCCTTCCTCATGAAGCCTAGAGAAAGTCTTTAGATTTGAATCTCATTACTGATCTCTGCTGAAAATTGATCTTCTTCCTCCTTTATGCTCAACCTTACTCTGATACCAATTATTGTTCCTACGGCTGCTCGGAGCCACAGTCGTAGATCCGATCTCTTGCGTGAACCTGGATGTTAATCTAGCAAACTGAAGAAGATCTAAGAAAGATGAGAGAAGCTAGGATTTTGGTGTTAAAATTAGAGAGAAGAGAGAAGAGAGTTAGGAAAGAAAGCTTAATTGTATTCTCTTCTTATTATAAAAATTATAATGTCCTAGTTTATATACCCTAGAGTTCCCACATGAACCCTAATAAACCATAGCTTAAAAACTTCCTTAGGCTAACCTAATATATGAAAGCACTCACCGAGCCCAAGTCTCACATGCTCTCATCCCCTGGATCTAATCCCAACCCATACATGAATTAGCCCCCTTAAGACCTCTCAAATCAGACCTTAAGACCCTTAGGATCAACTTAGACCCTAGCCCAAAATAGATCCTCACATAACTCTTGAAGAAAAATTCTGATTTTTTGGATCAGGTTCGTTCAAATCTGATCGGATCAAGAGATATATTTCAAAATTTTTCTCTTTGATCTAGATCAGATCTGAGATATTTCAGTGATAAGTACCATAAATTCATCAATAAAAGTATTAATTTATTAATTAATTTATATTAATTTTTAAGAATTATTAATTAATTTATATATAACTTTTAAAAAATTTATATTTTTATTAATTAAAAAATTAATTAAAAAATAATAAAAATTAAAAAAATAAAATTTTACTATCAATGGAAAGAGCTCATTTTTTTGATCATAACAAAATATATTTTGAGTAAAACGAAGCTAAAATAGAAAAGATATAAATTTTTAAAAAAATAAAATAAAAAATAATATGAAAAAAAATAACATACGGCTCAAACGGCTCATGCCGCCATGCCACAGCAGTCGGCACGTCCAAATGCGCTGAGCCAAGCCGACCAAGCCGACGCGCCAAGCCATCCAAGCTAGCCGACTCAAGCCTAGAAGCCATCAGTCGGTCTACAAAATAGTATAGACCGCCAACTCAGCAGATACCTGTGAATGAAAGCCTACCACGGGGTAGACCTAGACCCCTAAAGGGTTTACAGAAAATTCATCATGGCTCACAAGACATTTTGGTCTTTTTATCTATTAATAAAAGGCGCTGATTGGTTGCGGTGCATGATGTGGCCGGTCCATGTGGTCCGTGGGAACAGTAAACGCGCGATCGTGCGGTGGTGGTTGTTTGCGGTCAAGATAGGACGGTCAACATTTTTTTTGGTTGTTGATTTCACTCGGATCACCATCGAACAACAGCGCTTGATTCCAGCTTCGATCCGACGATTCAGAAGGCTCCCGACGGTGATCAAACTCTCAGGTGCATGATCAACGGCGTAAATTCCTCCATCAAGCGCGATCTAATGGTCAAAAATTGATCCGACCTGATGTGAGCTGATATGCATTCAATTTTGATGATTTTTGGACCGTTGGATTTCTATTGAATGGCCAGATTTCACTAGATTTACCAGAGTCATATCAGAGCTATTTTGATTCAAATTTTATTCGGATTTTGATGATTACAAAGGCCATTAGTCCCACATTGCCTTCAGAAATAAATATCCAACCCTCCTAGCTCTATAAAAAGGACCCTAAGCCTCTAAGAAAGGGGAGATTGGGTGGAAGAGAAGCTAAGGTATAGGGTGGAAGCCAAGCTCTGGGTTAAAGGTTGCTTCAAAGCTACAGTGCTGAGAAGAAGAGCCGGATCTTCTACGCCATCTCCATGCCTACGCTGATCTGCAATCTCCTTCTAGTTTTCTCTTTCTTTTTCTTTAATTTTTTATATTAAAATTCTAAATTTTCTTTAATTTCTTGTATTTAAATTTTGCATCTGAGTTTTAAATTTAATAAAGAAAGTTTCATTATTCTTTTCAATTCTAGCTCTTTAAATTAATTATTCTTTATTGCTTTTTAATTTTATTGCAAGTAGTTGCTAAGATCTAAATAGTAGATCTTAGTACCAAATTTATTTTTACATAATTTAAATTCTACTTTTATTTATAAATCTATTTTCTGACTTCAATTTTTAAAAAACTATTCTTTTTTTCTTTAAAAAAAAAATATAAAAAGAATCAAAGATTTTAGAAATAAATCATTGTCTCTCTATGGATTCGACCCAACTCACTACTCTCTTCATAATTTTTAATTAATTTAAAAAGTAAAGAGTCAGATTTAAACTGATAAACATGGTGTCTTAACGACAACATCGTGTTCCTATCAAGTTTTTGGCACCGTTGCCGGGGAGGCATAAAAATTAAAATTTCTTCATTTCTTTGATTTTTTACTACCTATTCATTATTTTTTATTTATTTTGCAGAAAAGAAAAATAGAAAACAAAAAGAACAAGGAAGATTAAAGCACGAACAAAACTCTCAATCCTATTCAGTGAGATCATTCCTAAACCCTAAATCTCTTTCCTTATTTTTAATATTTGCTTTATTTTTAAATTAATTAAAAATTACCTACTTAAACCTAATTAAAAATCTCATCACAAGATTAGAAACCCTAATTATTTAGAGCATCCATCATATTAGTTTTTATTCTTTTTTTTTTTTTTGGTGATTGCTGGAGACAAGGTAAGCCTTTTAGAATTTAATTAGTTGAATGCATTTAGTTTAAATTGCATAGAACTCTTTGATTGAAATTTTTTTTTGCATATTCATATTAAACCAAATTAAGGGCACAACCCATTAAACAAGATAAGGTAGGGATTTGATCACCCTTCCTTGGCCCACAAACAACCAACCAGCATCCTGCATTAACCCAAACCTTAACTCTTAAAATCAATTAGACATTAACCCTTAAGGATATTCGAGCTCAATAGGACAAGAAATCCTAAGAGTTGAACCAAGTTAGGGTTAATCAATTTGACTGGTGTCTAGAAAAGTGATTTAGGAATGACTGGGCCCGAAGGAGGGTGGTTACTTAATTGGTTCCATTCGCTTACCTGGCCAAGTATAATTGGTGTCTAAGGCAAGCAACGGGGGGACTCTCACCGACCTTACACTTACCTGGCTAGTTGATTGGCTAATCCTCTACTTGGAGGGCTCGAAGGTGATCCTGGCAGTTAGGAGCTGTCTAGATCTAGGATAATCCTTAGTCAGGATTGCTTGCCTAACTTGTTTGCCAAATAACATCAAACATAAACCACATATTAACTCTTCTCTCTATCATCTCCAAATTTAAGACTCCTTAGGATTTTGAGAACCCTCTTCTTTCTTTCTCTCTTCTTTTCCTAAAAAGAAAATAAATAAAAAAAATTAAAAAAAATAATAAAAAAATATATATATATCTTGAACCATATATCAGATTGCACTAGTAAATGCATGGTAGAAGATCGCTTTTACCTAACCTAGTTAAACCAGATCCTAAAATTGAAAGACTAATTTATTTAAGATTAGATAATCAAATGGCTAAAAATCGTGAAGAACCACCTAGGCAGATGAAGGAATACTTTATTCCTTCCACCTACAACCCATCGACTTGCATCCACATACCTGATATCCCTGCTAGCCACTATGAGATCAAATCGACCACAATCCAGATGCTCCCATCTTTTTATGGGAACGCCAATGAAGACCCTTACAAACATCTGGATGAATTCTTAGAAATCTGCTCTACGGTAAAAATTTAGAATTTTTCTGATGATGCCCTTAGACTGACCTTGTTCCCTTTCTCATTAAAAGATAAAGCCAAGTACTGGCTTGGCACATTAGGAAGAACAATTCAAACATGGGCAGAGATGCAACATGAATTCCTTAAGAAATTTTATCCCATAGGACGAACCAATACTATGAGGCGAGCCATCACAGGATTTGCTCAGCTTCCAGGGGAACAAATTCATGAATCATGGGAAAGACTTAAGGAACTTCTTAGAAAATGCCCACACCATGGTCTATCTAAGTGGCAAATTGTACAAGCTTTCTATGAAGGTTTAGGAGATCAATATAAGCAGATGGTTGATGCATCCTGTGGAGGTGCATTCATGAGCAAAAGTGAGGATGAAGCTTATACCTTATTTGAAACCTTAAGTGAAAACTCTATTAACCATGCTTCATTATCTTCTTATGAAAGATCAATTTCTCAACAAAAATGGGCAGGAATTTATGAGATCAAAACTCTAGAACTTAATTCTAAGACAGACTTGAACATAATAGCATAAAAATTAGATAAAGTCGATCTTATTGCCCAGAAATTAGATCAATTCCTAAATCTAGGTCAACAATCTCCTGCACAATACACACCAGCTTCTAATTATCAGGAGATTTGCTCTATTTGTGCTAGTCCAACACATCATGTAAGTGAATGTCCCACGGCTGCACAATTACCACCTCTTATCCAAGAACAAGTCCAAGCTGCTCAAGGTTACTCCAAACCACTTAATGACCCATATTCAAATTCATATAATCCTGGTTGGAGAAACCATCCTAATTTCTCTTGGAAACCACAAACAGACTCAGGCTCAGACCTCAAATCCCACCAGTTCAAAATTATCAAAATAGGCCCCAGTACCAAGAACTATGCCTATAATAAGGGACAACCTAGTCAGTCTTCTCAACCACTGCATTATAATCAGCCCTCATACCCACCCCTCATCAACAGACCAATCTAGCCGATGATAAATTCAATCAACTTCAATAATTAATTCTAAGCCAACAACAATCAATTGCCAGGCTAGAAGCTCAAATAGGATAATTAGCTGAGTCTAGCATGAGAAGAGAACTAGGTCAATTACCAAGCCAACCAATTGCAAATCCTAAAAATAATCCATCCAATGTCTATCAACCACCTAGATTTACTCATCCATCTAACATTCCACCTAAGAACCCCCAATTAGAAAATGCCAAAGCAATATCTGAACTTAGAAGTGGTAGGATTCTTAAGGACCCATACCAAGATTAGGTGATAGAGGCCAATGCTGATGTTAGCCCAGATGAGAAATTTGAAGAAGAGAATAATCATATAAAAGAATCTGAGCTTAAGAGTGATAAGATGGATAAAGGAAAAAAGAGAACAGATGAATTAGCCGAGACATATAAACCCAAAGCCCCATTCCCTTTGGCCTTAGAAGTAGGCTCTTCTCGTAAAAAGCAAGAAGCACGCAATAAGGAGCTAATGGAACTATTGAAACAAGTTCATATTAATTTACCCCTCCTCGATGTAATTCAGCATGTCCCAGCCTATGCTAAATTTCTTAAAGAACTTTACACCCAAAAGCGTAAGCCATGAACCACCAAAAGAGTTATGCTATCCGAGGATGTAAGTGCGGTCCTGTTAAATCCAATACCTCAAAAGATGAAAGATCCTGGTGCACCCTTAATTTCATGTGTTATTGGAGGTATAACCTTTAACCGAGCATTACTAGACTTAGGAGCTAGTGTAAACCTCCTTCCAACCTTGGTTTATGAAAAATTTGGGATTGAAGAATTAAAACCCACATCAGTCATTTTGCAATTAGCTGATAGATCTATAAAAACACTGCATGGTTTGATTGAGGATGTTCTAGTTAGAGTAGACAAATGTTATTTTCCTATAGACTTTCTCATACTTGACATGGAACCATCCCAAGAGCTGAACCAAAATCCCATAATTTTAGGACGTCCATTCTTAGCAACTGCCAATGCCAATATCAACTGTAAAACGGGAGCTATGGACATTTCTTTTGGGAATCAAAAAGTAAGAATTAATGTTTTTAATACCCCAAAGTACACCCTAAGAGGAGGAAGACTGCTTTGTAATCAATCAGATAGATGAAATAGTTGAATCTAATTCCTCCTTAGATTTACTGCAAGATGATGAACCCACTGAAGAAACTCAAACCCAGGAAGTAAATGCCCTACTTAATTCACCTCAACCATCACATTCATTACCTTGGTCAGTGAAAGTTGAGCCCTTACCCGAGCGAAAAATTGAACCACTACGTCCTTCAATTCAGGCCCCACCACAACTTGAACTAAAACCTTTACCTGAATCACTTAAGTATGTATTTTTAGGATCAAAGAAAACCCTACCAGTAATAATTGCTTCCAACTTAACTACTAAACAGGAAAATCAATTGATAAATATTCTAAAAACATATAAGGAGGCCATAGGGTGGACCGTCGTCGATTTAAAAGGAATTAGTTCGTCAATATGCATGCACCATATTTATACAGAAGATAATGCCAAACCAACTCGAGAGATGCAAAGATGGCTTAACCCTAACATGCAAGAAGTAGTCAAGAAAGAGGTAATTAAATGGTTAGATGCTGGAATTATTTATCCTATCTCTGACAGCCACTGGGTGAGTCCTACACAAGTTGTTCCAAAGAAATCTGGACTTACGGTTGTCCGCACTGAACATGAAAACTTAGTACCAACACGACTTTCCACTGGGTGGCGTGTCTGCATAGATTATAGAAAACTCAATACAACCATCCAAAAAGATCACTTTCTCTTACCCTTTATCGATCAAATCCTAGAAAGACTAGCAGGCCAACAATACTTTTGCTTTTTAGATGGATACTCAGGATACAATCAGGTAGCAATCTACCTAGGAGATCAGGAAAAGACCACCTTTACATGTCCCTATGGAACCTTTGCTTTCTATAGAATGCCATTCGGATTATGTAATGCACCTATGACTTTTCAAAGGTGCATGATGTCAATATTTTCGGACATGATAGAAGATTTCTTAGAAATATTCATGGATGACTTTTCAGTCTTTGGAGAATCTTTTGAGAGTTGCCTCAACAATTTGAAGAAAATATTAAAACGATGTATTGAGGCTAATCTAGTGTTAAGCTGGGAAAAGAGCCACTTCATGGTTCAAGAAGGGATCGTTTTAGGACATATAGTATCTAAGAAAGGGATTGAGGTAGATAAAGCTAAAGTTGAACTAATTTCTAAACTTCCTCCTCCCACTTCTGTCAAACAAATTCGATCTTTTCTTGGTCATGTAGGATTCTATCGTCGCTTCATCAAAGAGTTCTCTAAAATTTCTCGTCCTTTGTGTAATCTGCTTGCTAAGGATGTTTCTTTTAACTTTGATGAAAATTATCTTAAAGCTTATGAAATCTTAAGAGAAGCTGTGACCAAAGCTCCAATCATACAACCTCCTAATTGGTCACTACCTTTTGAAATTATGTGCGACGCCTCAGACTTTGCCATAGGAGCTGTCCTGGGCCAAAGGGTAAACAAATGTCCTGTAGTGATCTATTATGCTAGTAGAACTCTGAATGAAGCACAAATGAATTATACCACCACTGAAAAAGAGTTGCTAGCCATTGTGTTTGCCCTAGAAAAGTTTAGATCATATCTATTAGGATCAAAAATCATAATTTACTCAGATCATTCAGCCTTGAGATACCTGCTCTCAAAGAAAGATGCTAAACCATGATTAATTAGATGGATTTTACTGTTACAAGAATTTGATATTGAAATTTGAGATAAGAAGGGATCTAAAAATGTTGTAGCAGACCATCTGTCTAGGATCCTAGTTAAAGATAATGAACCTGTATCAATCAGAGAATCTTTTCCAGATGAACAATTGTTAATAGTTTCACATACAAAGACTCCTTGGTTTGCAAATATTGTCAATTACTTAGTCATAGGACAAATTCCTGATGGCTGGTCTAAGAATGAAAAGGATCGATTCTTTGCTCAAATCAAATATTATTTTTGGAAAGATCCTGAGCTTTTTAGAATTTGTGCTGATCAAATCATTCGTAGATATGTTCCTGAATCTGAATAATGGAGTATCTTACAATTTTGTCATACCCTTGCTTGTGGAGGACATTTTTCTGGATGAAAAACTGCGACCAAAGTATAGTAGAGTGGTTTTTATTGGCCAACATTATTTAAGGATGCCCATACTTTTAGTCAGGAGTGTTTTAAGTGTCAAGCCTTAGGGAATATTTCAAAGAAAGACATGATGCCTTTGAACCCCATTTTAGTAGTAGAAATTTTTGATGTATGGGGAATTGATTTTATGGGACCTTTTCCACCTTCCAATGGATTTGAATACATTTTGGTAGCTGTCGATTATGTTTCTAAATGGATTGAAGCAATAGCAACATGAACCAATGATCATAAAGTAGTCTTAAAATTTATTCAGAAGAATATCTTTTTTAGGTTCGAATTTCCACGTGCTATCATTAGTGACGGAGGTACCCATTTTACAAATCATCAATTTCGAACTTTATTACAAAAATATGGGGTGACACATAAGATAGCTACACCATACCATCCGCAAACAAGTGGTCAAGTAGAAGTCTCTAATAGGAAAATCAAGAATATCTTACAAAAGACTATTAGGCCTGATCGAAAAGATTGGTCAGATCGATTGGATGATGCATTATGGGCCTATAGGATAGCTTATAAAACCCCTATTGGAATGTCTCCCTATAGATTAATCTATGGAAAAGCATGTCACCTTCTGGTAGAACTTGAACATAAAGCATATTAGGCAATAAAATAATTAAATTTCAATTTAAACAAAGCTGGTTCCAATCGGATGTTACAATTGAGTGAATTAGAAGAATTAAGGCAAGAAGCTTATGAAAATTCAAAAATTTATAAGGAGAAAATGAAAGCCTTTCATGATAAACATATTTCAAGGAAAACCTTTGAACCAAATCAACAAGTCTGGTTATTTAACTCAAGGCTTCGATTATTCCCTGAAAAATTAAAATCCAGATGGGATGGACCTTATATAGTTAATCACGTATTCCCACATGGTGCAATTAAACTCTATGATCCCAGGACTAAAAATTTTTTTAAGGTAAATGGCCAAAGGCTTAAACCATATATTGAAGGGATATCATTAAATCGAAATATTGTCCAAGTACAATTAATAGAACCTCAATGAATTAAACTGTATTTTGTCTGACTGAAGACAATAAACTTAATGCTTATTGGGAGGCAACCCAATACTTCTTGAATCTAATTTATTCTTTTTAGTCTCTTTAGGCTAAGTTGGAGAAGGACCAAAAAGCTGGAGAAGGATCATAAGCTTCAAAACCCATCTAAATAAACAAACATAATTTTCATCCTTTTATTTGTCTTCCCTCTCCATTGAGGACAATGTCAATTCAGTTGGAGGGTAAATTTTTTTTTAAAAAAAATATTTTTATTATTCTAAAAATATATATATATAATAAAAAAATAAAAAATAAAAAATAATAAAAATAAAAAATAATAAAAATAATAAAAAAATATAAATATATATATATAATATAAAAAATATAAAAATAAATAATAAATAATAAAAATATATATATATATAATAATAATCAAATTTTGGATAAACCATATTTCAGGAAAGAGAATCTTAAGCAAAATATACTAAGAAAAGTAATAAAGTTAGAAAGTATTAACTAATAATGGTAGCGAGTTAAAAAGCAGATTACTTGGTCAGACCATTAGCAACCTACTTAGGTCATTTAAAGGCTAAAAGCACTTCTAATTGCACATGCATACTAATGAAGCACAGCAGGTGTTGATTATAAGGCTAAATTGAGGATTCAATTATCACTATAAAATTGATGGTTTATATATACTTCAATTAAAGAAACTTGAATTTAAGAAAAGAGCTACCTGCTTAAATTAAAAAAAAAAAAAGTGCAAAACATAGAGTATGTGGATTGCCCTAAGCTAGAACTCTGCACCTTAAGTCAAGTGTAGAAGTTCACATCATACGGTGAAGGAAAGGCTAGGATGCTCAGCATAATTCAAAAAAAAAAAAAAAAAAAGGCAGTGTGAAAGCTACCTTAATTCATGCATTTAACTTGGAAGTATATAGAAAACTAACCAAAATTGGTGATAAAAGAAGATTCATTTATCCTTTGAATCAACACCCAAATGCTAAGTTAGTATTCACAAAACCAGTGCTGAAAGTCTTTAGATGAACTCTAAGAAAGTTTTTGATTAATCTACCATAAAATTTACTTCTGAAACTCAATACTTAGTGATACTGTCTAAACTTTTGATCTTAAATCCTAGATTTATTCTTGTGAAGGAAGATCTCAATGAAATATGGTACTTGATCTAAATTAAATTCTTTCTTTACTCGAGGACGAGCAAAGCTTAAGTTAGGAGGTGTGATAAGTATCATAAATTTATCAATAAAAGTATTAATTTATTAATTAATTTATATTAATTTTTAAGAATTATTAATCAATTTATATATAATTTTTAAGAAATTCATATTTTTATTAATTAAAAAATTAATTAAAAAATAATAAAAATTAAAAAATAAAATTTTATTATTAGTGGAAAGAGCTCATTTTTTTGATCATAATGAAATAAATTTTGAGTAAAACAAAGCTAAAATAAAAAAGATATGAATTTCTAAAGAAATAAAATAAAAAATAATATGAAAAAAATAACATGCGGCTCAAACGGCTCAAGCCACCATGCCACAGCAGCCGGCACGTCCAAACGCGCCGAGCCAAGCTGACCAAGCCAATGTGCCAAGCCATCCAAGCTAGCCGACTCAAGCCCAGAAGCCATCAGCTGGTCTATAGAACAGTATAGACCTGCCACGTGGTAGACCTAGACCCCTAAAGGGTTTACAGAAAATTCATCATGGCTCATAGGGCATTTTGGTCTTTTGATCTATCAATAAAAGGCACTGATTGATTGTGGTGCATGATGTGGTTGGTCCACGTGGTCCATGGGAACAATAAACGCACGATCGTGCGGTGGTGGTTGTTTGTGGTCAAGATCGGACGGTCAGCATTTTTTTCAATTCTCGATTTCACTCGGATTGCCATCGAATGGCAGCGCTTGATTTTAGCTTCAATCCGATGATCCAGAAGGCTCCCGATGGTGATCAAACTCTCAGGTGCATGATCAACGGCGTAAATTCCTCCATCAAGCATGATCCAATGGTCAGAAACTGATCCGACCTGATTTAGGCTGATACGCATCCGATTTTGATGATTTTTGGACCGTTGGAATCCTATTGAATGGCCAGATATTACCAGGTTTATAAGAGTCATATCAGAGCTATTTTGATTAGAATTTTATTTAGATTTTGATGATTATAAAGGCCATTAGTCCCACATTGCCTTCAAAAATAAATATCCAACCCTCCTAGCTCTATAAAAAGGACCCTAAGCCTCTACGGAAGTGGAGATCGGATGGAAGAGAAGCTAAGGTACAGGGTGGAAGCCAAGCTCTAGGTTAAAGGTTGCTTCAAAGCTATAGTGCTGAGAAGAAGAGCCGGTTTTCTACGCCATCTCCATGCCTATGCTGATCTACAATCTCCTTCTAGTTTTCTTTTTCTTTTTCTTTAATTTCTTGTATTAAAATTTTGAATTTTCTTTAATTTCTTGTATTTAAATTTTGCATCTGAGTTTTAAATTTAATAAAGAAAGTTTCATTGTTCTTTTCAATTCTAGCTCTTTAAATTAATTATTCTTTATTATTTTTTAATTTTATTGCAAGTAGTTGCTACGATCTAAATAGTAGATCTTAGTACTAAATTTATTTTTACATAATTTAAATTCTACTTTTATTTATAAATCTATTTTCTGACTTTAATTTTTAAAAAACTCTTCTTTTCTTTTCTTTAAAAATAATAATAATAAAAAAAATATAAAAAGAATTAAAGATTTTAGAAATAAATCACTGCCTCTCTATCAATTGGACCCGACTCACTACTCTCTTCATAATTTTTAATTAATTTAAAAAGTAAAAAGTTAGATTTAAACTAATAAACATGGTGTCTTAACGACAACATCATGTTCTAATCATTCAAATCTAACTTTATTATTTTAATAATTAAAATAAATTTAGATAAATTAAATCAAATTTAGTTTACCTTGACGTAGGGTAATCTTATTACCTATTGATGATCCTGTAAGCAGCGGAAGGTTCTGGATCTAGCCATGCAATTGCCTGACCTCTATCGGTATCCACTCAGGCTGGATCTGAAGATTCTCTTCTTCTCTATCATATCTCCAAAAATCAGATCTGAATCTGATATAGAGGATCTTCAAAACACCTTTCGAAGATCAGCAGTTGTCCTTTGTAGCAGCACAGCCTTCTGGCTTTCTATCACCTTTCTCTCATCTGGATTGCACCAACTTGGATCCTAAACTCCTTTGGGCGTGGAGAGGAGAGGGAGAAGATGGACTTGGCATGGAGGAGGAGAGGCAGCCTTGGGGCGTGGGAATTTTCAATGCTTTTTGAGTTGGGCGCAGGGTCTTATTTATAGACTATGTGTGATCCAACTCCTCTTCTTCTCAACCAATCACATCCCTTTATGAAATCAAATCTAAATCTGATTGGTGGGAATAGAGTCCCTTGGATTCCTCCTTAGATGGCACCTAAGATCAGTCAAACTTGATTCTTAGGAGAAGTCTAATCGGAATCCAAAAAGGAGATGGAGTCCCTGTCCAACAGGGACTCCTGGGCGCCTCCAGCTTGGGCACACGCCAAGGGTGGCGTGCGCCCTCCTCCTTGCCAGTTTCTGATAGGGGAACAAGCCCCCACCAGCTCTCCAATAGGTGCACGACACGTGGATCAAGAAGTCAAAGGTATCAATGGTCAACATTTGACCAGTCAAAGGTCAACTTTTGACCAAAGTCAAAGGACGAGAAATGGTAGGTGACCAAAAATGGCAGGTATTGTCTTACAAAATAAGACAATCCTTTTCTGACCTATGGACAAGGCTCCTAGTCAGACCAAGTGAAGGCCTCTGATTGAGCACAAACTCCTTTGGCTCAGTCAGGACAACTTATTTATGATAGTAAAAGAAGAACGTTAGGTTCAATCGAGTGCTAGCACGATTTTCCTTGAACCTAATTGAATCTCATTCAGATCAATTGAACTAGATCAGTTCAATTGATGATCACCAGATTCAAACCCTTATTTGTGTGACCCAGTTAGGTTCAGTTCTGTATGGTAATGGGATATGTCATGATCTCTATCATCGACATCATCGAAACTCCTTTCGATGGATCAGAACTCTTCTGATTCGAACAGCTAGAATGATCGATCATCTAAATCATTCTAATTGCTCCCAAAATCCACCAGTGACACCTAGCAGTATATGGTGGCAACCCATCAGAGCTGAATGCGAACCTCTTGGTGCAGCTACCTGTGTGATTAAGTTCTTCTATCTTGAGCCCCGATCAGATTAGGGTTAAGGTGAACTCGTCAAACCCTAGTCTCTGTCATATGATGTAATCATTCGATTCAAGTTCGATGTGAAAATCTAAATAGAAACTCTTTCTATTATTTCACTCTGCCATGGCCATGGGCTTCTGGACTTGATTCTCATGATCATCATAGGGCTGCTCCTCTACCACCGAGGTAGATAGATTCCATCTTGATGCAATCCAGTTCCTACAATGAACATGCTATAGCCAACATACACCTCAGGGTTCCATATGGCTAGGAGACCGAGTAATGGTGTAGTCAAACTATAACACCCTCAAGGTGAACTATCGATGCACCTCAGGTCAAAGAACCAGACACACTACTGCAGCATCGAGTCAGTCATTGACGAGAAGGTAGACTTCCTAATGACTACTCGAGGTGGTCACGCTCAGTGCCCTCGTTCTCTAACGAGTACCTATACTCTCGCTCCGGTGTCTCCACACCGTAGACTCAAGACTCATCTACTAAAGAGAAGCGATTGTACACCAACCTTTCGGATCAATCACCATCCTCGTGATGATCCTATGGTCGGGAGCATTTTATGAGTTAATAATGATTATTCATGTCTTAAATTTTCAACTCTTGAAAATATGAATTATCATTACCATTAACTCAAAGGATGTATCACAGACACTAAATACACATATGTGATAGAAAATAACCCATTTTATTGATTATAGTCAAAATTATAATTTTGCCCCTAGAAGTGTATTACAAGTGTCAGCCAATTCTGGCTTCTAGGGCACATATATCTAACAATCTCCCACTTGTCCTAAAGCCAATTGGCTACAAGTCTAAGTCCCATCTTCTCAAGGTGGGCTTCGATCTTCTGCTGGCCCAACGGCTTTGTAAGTGGGTCTGCCACATTATCTGTGGAGTTGACTCTCTTGACCTCGACGTAACCCTTCTCGAGGTAATCGTGGATGAGGTGGTATCGCCGCTCAATGTGCTTGGATTTCTGGTGAGACCTCGGCTCCTTAGCAAGGGCTATGGCGCCATTGTTGTCGCAGTATAGAGGAATGGCATCTGATGGCATTACTCCAATTTCTGCAGCAAACTTCTTGTACCAGAATGCTTCCTTCGCAGCCTCTGATGCAGCGATATATTCTGCTTCCATGGTGGAATCTGCTATCACGGTTTGCTTGGAACTCTTCCAGCTGACAGCACCACCATTGCACACAAACAGACTCCCAGATGTCGACTTTCGATCATCTATATCGGACATGAAATCCGAGTCTGTGTATCCCTGGACTTGGAGTTCTCCATTACCAAAGACCAACATCATATCCTTAGTTCTTCTCAAGTACTTAAGGATACATTTCACAGAAGTCCAGTGTTCTTCACCTGGATTTGACTGATATCTGCTTGTGACACTCACAGCATGGGCTATATCAGGTCGTGTACATAGCATGGCATACATGAGGCTCCCTATTGCAGAAGCATAAGGGATCTTGCTCATGCGTTCTATTTCCTCAGGTGTGCTAGGGCACATCTTCTTGGAAAGATAAATACCATGTCTGAAGGGTATTAATCCCCTCTTAGAGTTTTCCATACTAAACCTCTTTAGTACTTCCTCTATGTACATCTTCTGTGAAAGTCCTAGCATCCTATTCGGTCTATCCCTATAGACCTTAATTCCTAGAATAAAGGATGCTTCACCTAGGTCTTTCATGGAGAATTCCTTGGACAACCATATTTTGACTGTGTCAACATGGGAATATCATTCCCAATAAGGAGGATGTCATCCACGTACAATACGAGGAAGACAACAGCGCTCCCACTGACCTTTTTGAAAACACATGGTTCCTCTTCATTTTTGATGAAACCAAACTTTTTGATCACATCATTGAAACGAGTGTTCCAGCTCCGAGATGCTTGCTTAAGTCCATATATGGACCTTTGCAGCTTGCAAACCTTGTGATCAGTATCACTGGATGTGAAACCTAGCGGCTGTTCCATATAGATATCTTCCTCAAGATATCCATTTAAGAATGCCGTTTTCATGTCCATTTGCCATATTTCATAATCGAAATAGGCTGCAATGGCAAGCAATGTGCGGATGGATTTTAGCATAGCCACTGGGAAAAGGTATCCTGATAGTCAATGCCTTCGCGTTGACTATAACCTTTTGCCACTAGTCTAGCCTTGAATGTCTCCACATTCCCATCTGCACCAATCTTTCTCTTGAAGATCCATTTACACCCAATAGGTACTATACCTTCTGGTGGATCTACCAAGGTCCAGACTTGGTTTGAGTGCATCGAGTCAATTTCTGACTGCATTGCCTCTAGCCATTTCTCGGAGTCGATATCTGATATCGCCTCGTTGTAGGTTTTGGGATCATCACCATGAGCACCATTACCTACGAGGAACATTTTCTCTACTTTCTCTGAAATAATACCTAAGTATCTTTCAGGGGGATGGAAAACTCTTTTCGATCTACGAGGTGGAGGAGGTAGTGTTCTTATTGGCTCAACCTGATTTGGTTCCAATTGGTCCTTAGCTCGTTGTACTTGTGAGACTTTCTCATCAAGCTTAATCTGCTTTCCAATGCCGCTATCTTGAATAAACTATTTTTCAAGAAAGATGGCATGTCGACTCACAATCACATTGTGGTCTTCTGGAATGTAGAAATAGTATCCTAATGACTCTTTAGGATATCCTATGAATCGAGCTCTGAAGGACCTAAACTCTAACTTGTCCGCTTGTTGTCTTTTGACATGAGCCGGACAACCCATAAATTCTGAGATGACTCAGACTTGGTTTCTTACCATGCCATATCTCATACGGTGTGGTAGGAACGGTTTTAGAGGGAACCCTATTCAGTAGATAAATTGAAGTTAACAATGAGTGTCCCCAAAGAAAATCAGGAAGGTCTGTGAAGCTCATCATGGATCGAACCATATCCAATAGAGTCCGATTTCTCCGTTCTGAAATCCTGTTGAGTTGAGGTATTCCTGGTGGAGTCCATTGAGAGACTATGCCATTTTCCTTGAGATAGTCTAGGAATTTTTGGCTAAGGTATTCACCTCCTCGATCTGATCGAAGAACCTTAATGGGTTTTTCAGTTTGTTTTTCTACTTCATGTCTGAATTCTTTGAACTTTTCAAAAGCTTCAGACTTGTGTCTCATAAGATACACATACCCATACCTAGACAGATCATCGATAAAGGTAATGAAGTAGACAAAATTGCCTCTAGCCGGCACATCAAATGGGCCGCACACATCAGTATGTACTAGGGCAAGGAGATCTGTGGCCCTTTCCCCATGTCCAACAAAAGGAGAGTTTAGTCATTTTGCCTTGAAGACAAGATTCACAAGTTGGATATGACTCAGAAGTCAATGGACTCAATAGCCCATTTTTCTTCAATTTGTTGATCCTATCTTCTACTATATGACCTAATCTCAGGTGCCATAGATACCTGTCATTTGGACTATCCCTAGGTCGTTTGGCATTCACGTTTTGCTCGATAGTTAGAACAGGATACATCAATATGTAGCTGATAAAGACCGTTAATAAGAAAATCATTTGCAATTTTATTTCTTTCATAAAGAATGTTACAATGGTCCTTAAAGAAGGTAATCACATAGCCTTCTAGTGCTAAGCATGAAATAGAAATCAAATTCCTGCTAGCTGCAGGCACATAATAATAGTCTTTCAAAACTAAGTCTAAACTAGATGGTAATCGAAGAGGGTATGTTTCCACCACCACTGCAGCAACTCTTGCTCCATTACCGACACGTAGGATCATGTCTCCATCCCTCAGCCTCCTGCTATCCTCAAGACCCTGCATGAAAGTGCACAGATGAGCACTAGAACCAGAGTCAAGCACCCAACTGGATGCAAAAGAAACCATAAGGTTAGACTCAATAACGAGCATACCTCCAGAAGGACCTTCCTTCTTGTTCTTCAGGGTGGCCAGGTAAGTAGAGCAATTTTGCTTCTAGTGGCCTTCGCTGTTGCAATGGAAATACTTTTCTTTGGCAGCAGCTTTCATCTTCGGCTCTGCCTTCTTCATCTGTCCTCCTTCCACCTTCTGCTTTTTTGTAGACTTCTTTTTCTTTTCAAAAGACTTTCTTTTGGAAGAAGTCCATTCCATAGCAAGAATTGAGCCTTTAGAACCTTTCATAGAAAGCTCAACGGTGACTAGCATATTCATTAATTCGGCCAAGGAATTTTGAAGTTTATGCATGTAGTAATTCATGATGAATTGCCCATATGCATCAGTCAAGGATTGCAAAATAATATCATTCTGCATATCCAAGTCTAACTTCACACCAAGCTTCTCAAGCTCTTTCAAGTCCTTGATCATCATCAGATAGTGATCTTGGACTGACTGTCCATCATGCATCTTAGCCTTAAAAAGTCATTTCATGACTTGATACTTGGTTGCTTGACTCTGTTCACCAAACATCTCCTACAGGTGAGCCAACATTTGGTGAGCAGTCCCGATATCTTCATGTTGGTGTTGGAGCTCATCAGACATCGAGCCCAACATATAATATCTGGCCTTATTATCCTCATCTATCCATTTTTTCAGAGACGCTCTCTATTCAGTGGATGGACGGGCTGGTAAGGTGGGAGGATCCTGATCTAATACATGTGTTAACTTTTCAAAATCCAAAATAATTTTATAGTTTCTGAGCCAATCTTTATAATTGGGTCCGATCAGTCTATGTGTGTCCAGGATACGTGCTAATGGGTTGGATGCAGACATTTTTCTATAGAGAGTTAAATATTCAAGTTAGATACTATAATTATGACTTGACCAATTTATTTAGAGATTTTATTTTTAAATAAATTAGTTTCCACTATTTTCTCAGATCCCTACACTTTCTCTGTAGAGATATAAAAATCTCCATGATTAATGATTTCTAGTGGGTGGTGCGGTCTCACCAACTGACTCATCACCTCACCTAACAGTTATTGGTGATGGGTTAGCCAATGAGTGAACAACTCTTGTTCAATGATTCTCTAATCATGGTGCACCCAAACTTGATCTCTAATTCATGAATCTCACCGTATCCAAAATATTGATCCACTCCTTAGTTAAGTCAGACCCACCATTTGCATAGACTGGATTTCTAATTGAGTCTCTCATCGTATCCAAAATATTGAGCCCAACTCATCCTCCAGCCTATAGCATCCAATGCCTAATAGACATGGTTGCATCTTCCCAGTGCAACTAAGCCACTGTATCTAGTTGAGAATAATCAACCCTGGAAAGGGCCCGCACATCTATAATGATGGAAGACCACAGACTTAATCTTTGCTTAGGGAGAATTGATTCAGGTCTCATCAAACTAGACTTATCATAGTCATAATAATTATGACTAACCTAGTGGCATGGGTTAGCTCAGATTATTGACCACCTCAAATCAGAACTGAGTCAATAGATATGGCCAGGTAAGTGAGACCGGTGGAAGGGATATGCCATTAACTCGTACAAGAATGCATTCAGATCGAGTAGCTCCCAATTAAAAACCAGTCGGTCGTATGTGCCAAACTTATCTTAGACACCAAATTGTTGAGTCAGAACTAATTGGGTTAGCCTACAATCCAGACTCTAACCTCTGAGCCTAATTAGGTCTTGCTTGATCGTGACTCGATCTTGACCCAGACTTAATCCTATTAGGCTGGTCAATTTAAGCATTGTTGATCCCATCTAACCAACTCTTGATTCGGTTTGATCAACCGCTTAGACCTAATTGAGCTACCCAAGCCCGAACCCAATATTATGAATATGTCTTAGATCTGAAATTCTTAATTTTAGACCTAATTAATATTTTATAATCTTAATTTTTAATTAAGTAGGGTTCATAAACAAAATATGCATAATAAATCCTAGGATTTTAGGATCTAGGATTTTGCAGAAAGTAAGTTTTGGGTTTCTGATTAAAGATGAACGCGCAGCACCCCTACACATCATAAGAACATCCCATCAGATGAAAGGAGAGGGTCTTTAAATCCTTCTTCGTTCTTATGATCGGACGGCTAAGAGGAATGCCTTAATCAGGAACATGCAATACTACAAAATAATTTTAGATCTATATCATATATCTCATATACAAATTAGATCTAATCATGGCATATTTTGCATACATCTCGTGTATCGAATCATGCATATTTTTAGATCTAAATTATCTCATAATAATCTAAAAAATTAGATTTAAATTAAACCCTAATCTAGACAACTATGTAGAACTATTCTACAACTAGTCTAGATATGCATCAATCATATCTCATATGATGTTTAAAATTAAATAATTTTTTTTATTTACTATTTTTTAGATGTTATTATAATAATTATAATATCAAAAAATAGTAAATAAATAGATTTAAAATATGATTTAATCAAATTAAATTATAAACATGCAAGACTATTCTATAGAACTATTCTATTTTAGAACTAGTCATGCATATTTTCTAATCTTAGATCCAAATCATTTAATTTTAATTTTTTTTTCTAATTTTAGATCTGATCACATCTCATGTGACATTTGAAATCATTTATTTTTTAATTAAAATAAAATTAAAATTAGATCTAAATACTTTAGAACCTTGGCTTTGATACTAGTTGAAGGAAAATTCTGATTTTTTGGACCAAGTTCGTTCAGATCTGATCAGATCAAAAGATATATTTCAAAATTTTTCTCTATGATCCAGATCACATCTAGAATATTTTAGATATAATCTTTATTATTTTAATAATTAAAATAAGTTTAGATAAATTAAATCAATTTAATTTACCATGACGTAGGGTAATCCTATTACCCATTGATGATCCTATAAACAGCGGAAGGTTCTGGATCTAGCCACGCAAGTGCCTGGCTTCTACTAGTATTCACTCAAGCTAGATCTAAAGATTCTCTTCTTCTCTATCACATCTCCAAAAATTAGATCTAGATCTGATTTGGAGGATCTTCAAAACACCTTTCGAAGATCAGCAGTTGTCCTTTGCAGCAGCGCAACCTTCTAGCTTTCTGTCGCCTTTCTCTCATCTGGATTGCACCAACTTGGATCCCAAACTCCTTTGGGTGTGGAGAGGAGAGGGAGAAGATGGACTTGGCATGGAGGAGGAGAGGAGAGGCAGCCTTAAGGCATGGGAATTTTCAATGCTTTTTGAGTTGGGCGCAGGGTCTTATTTATAGACTATGCGTGATCCAACTCCTCTTCTTCCCAACCAATCACAACCCTTTGTGAAATCAGATCTAAATCTGATTGGTGGGAATAGAGTCCCTTGGATTTCTCCTTAGATGGTGTCTAAAATCAGTCAAACTTGGTTCTTAGAAGAAGTCTAATCAGAATCCAAAAAGAGATGGAGTCCCTATCCAACAGAGACTCCTGGGCACCTCCAGCTTGGGCACACACCAAGGGTGGCATGCGCCCTCCTCCTTGCCAGGTTCTGGCAAGGGGACAAGCCCCTACTAGCTCTCCAATAGGTGTGTGACATGTGGATAGAAGTCAAAGTTTCAATGGTCAACATTTGACCAGTCAAAGATCAACTTTTGACCAAAGTCAAAGGACTAGAAATGGCAAGTGACCAAAAATGGCAGGTATTGTCTTACAAAATAAGACAATCCTTTTCTGATCCGGACAGGCTCCAGTCAGACCAAGTGAAGGCCTTTGATTGAGCATAAACTCCTTTAGCTTAGTCAGGATAATTATTTATGATGGTAAAAGAAGAATATTAGGTTCAATCGAGTGCTAGCATGATTTCCTTGAACATAATTGAATCTCATTCAGATCAATTGAACTAGATCAGTTCAATTGATGATCACCAGATTCAAACCCTTATTTGTGTGATCCAGTTAGGTTTAGTTCTATATGGTAATGGGATATGTCATGATCTCCATCATCAACATCATCAAAACTTCTTTCGATGGATCAGAACTCTTCTGATTCAAAATGCTAGAATGATCGATCATCTAAATCATTCTAATTGCTCCCAAAATCCACCAGTGACACCTAGCAGTATATGGTGGCAACCCATCAGAGCTGAATGCGAACCTCTTGGTGTAGCTACCTGTGTGATTAAGTTCTTCTATCTTGAGCCCCGATCAGATTAGGGTTAAGGTAAACTTGTCAAACCCTAGTCTCTATCATATGATGTAATCATTCGATTCAAGTCCGATGTGAAAACTAAATAGAAACTCTTTCTATTATTTCACTCTACCATGGCCATGGACTTCTGGACTTGATTCTCATGATCATCATAGGGCTGCTCCTCTACCACCGAGGTAGATAGATTCCATCTTGATGCAATCCAATTCCTACAATGAACATGCTATAGCCAACATACACCTCAGAATTCCGTATGGCTAGGAGATCGAGTTATGGTATAGTCAAACTATAACACCCTCAAGGTGAACTGCCGATGCACCTCAGGTCAAAGAACTAGATACACCACTGCAGCATCGAGTCAGTCATTGATGAGAAGGTAGACTTCCTAATGACTACTCGAGGTGGTCACGCTCAGTGCCCTCATTCTCTAACGAGTACCTGTACTCTCGCTTTGGTGTCTCCACACCATAGACTCAAGACTCATCTACTAAAGAGAAATGATTGTATACCAACCTTCCGGATCAATCACCATCCTCGTGATGATCCTATGGTCGGAAGCATTTTATGAGTTAATAATGATTATTCATGTCTTAAATTTTCAACTCTTGAAAATATGAATTATCATTTCCATTAACTCAAAGGATGTATCATAGATACTAAATACACATATGTGATAGAAAATAACCCATTTTATTGATTTTAGTCAAAATTATAATTTTTCCCCTAGAAGTTTATTACAAGTGTCAGCCAATTCTGGCTTCTTGGGTACATACATCTAACAACTCTACCTGTGCATTGAGCTGGCTCAGTCTTAGCACTGAGCCAACTATGTTCCACTGGGTCGACTCAGTCTAAAATTGAGCCGACCCAGTTTTGTGCCATGCCTACTATTTCGAAACTCGATCTTTCTATTTTGCCTATGCTCTGAGACTTAGCTGATCCAATTTTGGACTGAACCAGCTAACCTATAGAAAATCTTCTTTCTGTAGTCTTGATTTTTCAGCTTTGGTTTCTTGCTCCATCTTGAATCCTAGATCTCCGAAGCACCAACCAAGCCCCTTGAGGCCCTCAATACCTGAATCTCAAGCGCGTGGAGAGCTACATGCCGCCTCCACCTTAGGATAACTTCTGTCCTAGTCCTAAGACCACATCTATCCTAGCCTTTTCGGAGCCCTCACCCTGGCTCCACCCTTGACCTTCCAAGGCTTGGGAGCACCACACCACCTACACTTCATGGAGAACTATGATGATAACTATATTTTTATTTCCTGTAGTGCAGGGATATCATTCTCGATTAAGAGAATGTCATCCACATACAAGACAAAGAATACCACTATTGGACCATTTGCCTACTTGAAAATGTAGGACTTTTCTCCATTCTTAGCGAAGCCATACGTTTTGATCATCTTATCAAAATGCTTGTTCCAACTCTGAGATGCCTGCTTCAATCCATAAATAGATCTCTGAAGTTTGTACACCTTGGACTCATCTATGGATGTGAAGCCCTCAGTTTATATATTGTACACCTCTTCGGTCTGCTCTCCAATTAGGAAAGTTGTCTTCACATCCATCTACCAGATCTCATAATTCAGATGGACAGCTATCGCAAGCATTATTCAAATGAATTTGAGCATTGCCATAGGAGAGAATGTCTCATCATAGTCAATACCATAGCATTGACGATATCCCTTAGCAACCAGATGGGCTTTATAGGTTTCCATCTTTCTGTTTGCACTCTTTTTTCTTTTGAGATTCACTTACATCCAATGGATTTAATCCCTTTGGATGGGTCAATCATGTCCATACATCGTTGATCTTTATGGTCTCCATTTCAAATTTCATGGCCTCAAGCTATTTCTTAGAATCGGATCTCTGCATAGCATCCATATAGATGATTGGATCCTCGTTGTTCTTATTGAGTTTGATGGGATCATATCCTGAATCAAAATATCATAGTATCTATCTGGATGATGCGGTACTCTATTGGATCGTCTTAATGACGTAGGTACACTAGACTCTGGATCTGATCTAATCAAATCTAACTCAGGTTCAGCTACAAGTGTCAATTTTTCTATCTGTTGAATTTTATCAAGTTCAACCTTAGAGGCAATAATTTCTTTACCAAAGAATTTCTTTTCGAAAAGGTTGCCTTAAGGCTGATGAAGATCTTTTGTTCATTAGCATGGCCTTTGGTTTTTTTTGGGTAAGCTATAAATGTGCACTTATTAGACCTAGGTCCAAGTTTATCTGTAACTAACCATTTGATATAAGCCTGGTACCCCTAAATCTTAAAGTGTGAAAGTATTAGCTTAAGTCCTATCCATATCTCATATGGAGTTTTAACTACAGACTTACTTGGAATCCTATTTAACAGATAACAAGCTGATTTGAGTGCATATCTCTAGAAAGATATCAGCAAGCTGGCAAAATTTACCATGGATCGGACCATGTCAAACAATGTCCAATTTCTCTTTTCAGACACACCATTATGCTGTGGTGTTCCTAGAGGAGTTTATTGGAAGAGAATCTTATTCTCTCTTAGATATGTGAGAAACTCATCGGAAAGGTATTCTCCTCCTCGATTAGATCGAATAGTTTTAATACTCTTTTCAGTTTATTTTTTTACTTCACTTTGAAATTATTTGAATATTTCAAATGAATCCAACTTATATTTTATCAGATAGACATATCCATATCTGGGTAGATCATCTATGAAAGTGATGAAGTAAAAATATCCACCTCTGGCACTTGTGCTCATTAGTCCACATACATTAGTATGTACTAGACCTAAGAGCTCAATGGCTCTCTCATCTTTTCTAGTAAAAGATGACTTGATCATTTAATTAAGAAGACAGGACTCATAGGTTGGAAGTGATTCACAATAACTTACTTCGAGCATTTTCTCTTGAGTCAATCTATTTATCCTATTCTTGTTTATATGACCTAGCCTATAGTGCCATAAATAGAAATCTGACATACTATCTAATCTAGGATGCTTGCCAGTTGAATAGACTACATCAATAGGTTGTGATAGTATATCCACACCATTATTCAAATGTCTATAGAAAATAGTAACACCATGCATAATGATATTACAAACTTATTTCTTTAGTGAAATTTCATAATCATTTTTGGCAAGAAGGTCTATAATAATATCATTTAAAAAGAAACTGAGATAGAAATGATAATCACTAAGAATAACGATATGGAACTCAAATATAAGTTTCAAAATTTCTAAAGCTAGAACTGAAATTGGTCTTCCATCTTCAACGTTCAAGAACCTTTCATTTTGCTCAAATCTCCTACTGATCTGTAACCCCTGCAATGAATTATAAATATGGTAAGGGTTACTGATAGGAATGCGATGTTGTCATTAAGACACCATGTTTATCAGTTTAAATCTAACTTTTTACTTTTTAAATTAATTAAAAATTATGAAGAGAGTAGTGAGTCGGGTTGAATCCATAGAGAGAATGATTTATTTCTAAAATCTTTGATTCTTTTATTATTATTTTTTATTTTTTTTAAAAGAAAAGAAAAGAAGGGTTTTTGAAAGTTAAAGTTAGAAAATAGATTTATAAATAAAAGTAGAATTTAAATTATATAAAAATAAATTTGGTACTAAGATCTACTATTTAGATCTTAGCAACTACTTACAATAAAATTAAAAAGCAATAAAAAATAATTAATTTAAAGAGCTAGAATTAAAAAGAGCAATAAAACTTTCTTTATTAAAATTAAAACTCAAATACAGAATTTAAATACAAAAAATTAAAGAAAAGAAAATTTAGAATTTTAATATAAAAAATTAAAGAAAAAGAAAGGAAAAACTAGAAAGAGATTGTAGATCAACGTAGGCGTGGAGATGGCGTAGAAGATTGGCCCTTCTTCTCAGCACTACAGCTTTGAAGCAACCTTTAACCTAGAGCTTGGCTTCCACCCTATACCTTGGCTTCCCTTCCACCCAATCTATTGATTTCTAGAGGCTTTGGATCCTTTTTATAGAGCTAGGAGGATTGGATTTTTTTTTTGGAGGCAATGTGGGACTAATAGCCTTTGTAATCATCAAAATATAAAAAAATCTGAGTAAAATTTAGATTAAAATAGCTCTGATATGAATCTGATAAGTTTGGTGAAATGTAGCCATTCAAAATCAAAATCGGATGCATATCGGCCCAGATCAGGTCAGATTAAATTCTGACCATCCGATCGCACATTGATGGAGGAAATCTGGCCGCAAATCATGCATCGGGAGTTCTGATCATCATTAAGAGTGTTCTAGACTATTAGATCATCTCCTGGATCGAGCGCTATCATTGGATGGCGATCCATGTGAAGTCTGAAGCTAAATCAAATCAAAAAATAACCACAACCGTTCGATCTTGACCGCAAGCTACCACAACCGTCCAATGGCGCAATTACTATTCTTATGGACCGCATGGACCGACCGCACCGCATACCATAGCCAATCAACACCTCTATTGCCGAGTGAAAAGACCAGATTGCCCTATGAGCCACGATAAATTTCTATGGACCCTTTAAGGGTCTAGGTCCGCCACGTGTCGCGCCGTGATTCATCGGTTTCTGCTGAATTGGCGGTCCATGCCTGATCATGGATCGGCTGATGGCTTCAATGGCTGAGTCAGCTCTGATGGTTTGGCTTGGCTTGGTGGCTTGGCTTGCGGAGCCGGCTGAGCCATTTTCTCTTTTTTTATTTATTTTTTATTTATTTTATTTCTTTAGAAATTCATATCTTCTTCGTTTTAGCTTTGTTTTGCTTCAAACTTATTTTAATATGATTAAAAAAATGAGCTCTTTTTATTGATTATAAAATTTTATTTTTTATTTTTTATTATTTTTTAATTAATTTTTTAATTAATAAAAATATGAATTTCTTAAAAATTATATATAAATTGATCATTAATTCTTAAAAATTAATATAAATTAATTAATAAATTAATACTTTTATTGATAAATTTATGGTACTTATCACACCCTCCAACTTAAGCTTTGCTCATCCTCGAGTAAAGAAAGAATTTAATTTAGATCAATTACCATATTTCGTTGAGATCCTCCTTCACAAGAATAAATCTAGGGTTTAAGATCAAAAGTTTAGATAGTATCACTAACTAAGTATTGAGTTTTCAGAAGTAAATTTCATGGCAGATTAATCAGAAACTTTCTTAGAGTTCATCTAAAGATTTTCAGCACTTTGTTTCGTGAATACTAACTTAGCATTTGGGTGTTGATTCAAAGGACAAACGAATCTTCTTTTTATCACCTATTTTGGTTAGTTTTCTATATACTCCCAAGTTAAGTGCATGAATTAAGGTAGCTTTCACACTGCTTTTTTTTTTTTTTTTTTGAAAATTATGCTGAGCATCCTGGCCTTTCCCTTCACCGTTTGATGTGAACTTCTACACTTGACTTAAGGTGCAGAGTTCTAGTTTAGGGCAATCCACATATACTCTATATTTTGCATTTTTTTTTATTTAAGCAGGTAGCTCTTTTCTTAAATTCAAGTTTCTTTAATTGAAGTATATATAAACCATCAATTTTTAGTGATAATTGAATCCTCAATTTAGCCTTATAATCAACACCTACTGTGCTTCATTAGTGTGCATGTGCAATTAGAAGTGCTGTTAGCCTTTAAATGACCTAAGTAGGCTGCTAATGGTCTGACCAAGTAATCTGCTTCTTAACTCGCTACCATTATTAGTTAATACTTTCTAACTTTATTACTTTTCCTAGTTTATTTTGCTTAAGATTCTCTTTCCTGAAATATGGTTTATCCAAAAATTTTCAAAATAGTTTTATTATTATTATATATATTATTTTATTTATTATTATTTTATTTTATTTATTATTATTATTATTTTTTTTATTTTATTTTTTTTTATTTTTTTATTTTATTTTTATTTTTTTACCCCCAACTGAATTGACATTGTCCTCAATGGAGAGGGAAAATAAATAAAAGGGTGTAAATTATGTTTATTTATTTAGCATGGGTCTTGAAGCTTATGATCCTTCTCCAGCTTTTTGGTTCTCCAGCTTAGCCTAAAAAGAAAAGAAACTAAAAAGAATAAATTAGATTCAAGAAGTATTGGGTTGCCTCCCAATAAGCGCTAAGTTTATTATCTTCAGCCAGACAAAATGCAGTTTAATTCATTATGGTTCTATTAATTGTACTTGGATCAATGTTTTCGATTTAATGATATCCCTTCGATATATGGTTTAAGCCTTTGGCCATTTACCTTAAAAAAATTTTTAGTCCTAGGATCATAGAGTTTGATTGCACCATGTGGGAATACGTGATTAACTATGTAAGGTCCATCCCATCTGGATTTTAATTTTTCAGGAAATAATCGAAGCCTTGAGTTAAATAACCAGACTTGTTGATTTGGTTCAAAGGTTTTTCTTGAAATATGTTTATCATGGAAGGCTTTCATTTTCTCCTTATAGATTTTTGAATTTTCATAAGCTTCTTGCCTTAATTCTTCTAATTCACTCAATTGTAACATCCGATTGGAACCAGCTTGGTTTAAATTAAAATTTAATTATTTTATTGCCCAATATGCTTTATGTTCAAGTTCTACCGGAAGGTGACATGCTTTTCCATAGATTAATCTATAGGGAGACATTCCAATAGGGGTTTTATAAGCTGTCCTATAGGCCCATAATGCATCATCTAATCGATCTGACCAATCTTTTCGATCAGGCCTAATAGTCTTTTGTAAGATATTCTTAATTTTCCTATTAGATACTTCTACCTGGCCACTTGTTTGCGGATGGTATGGTGTAGCTATCTTATGTGTCACCCCATATTTTTGTAATAAAGTTCGAAATTGGTGATTTGTAAAATGGGTACCTCCGTCACTAATGATAGCACGTGGAAATCCGAACCTAGAAAAGATATTCTTCTGAATAAATTTTAAGACTACTTTATGATCATTGGTTCATGTTGCTATTGCTTCAATCCATTTAGAAACATAATCGACAGCTACCAAAATGTATTCAAATCCATTGGAAGGTGGAAAAGGTCCCATAAAATCAATTCCCCATACATCAAAAATTTCTACTACTAAGATGGGGTTTAAAGGCATCATGTCTTTCTTTGAAATATTCCCTAAGGCTTGACACTTAAAACACTCCTGACTAAAAGTATGGGCATCCTTAAATAATGTTGGCCAATAAAAACCACTCTGCAATACTTTGGCCATAGTTTTTCATCCAGAAAAATGTCCTCCACAAGCAAGGGTATGACAAAATTGTAAGATACTCCATTGTTCAGATTCAGGAACACATCTACGAATGATTTGATCAGCACAAATTCTAAAAAGCTCAGGATCTTCCCAAAAATAATATTTGATTTGAGCAAAGAATCGATCCTTTTCATTCTTAGACCAGCCATCAGGAATTTGTCCTATGACTAAGTAATTGACAATATCTGCAAACCAAGGGAGTCTTTGTATGTGAAACTGTTAACAATTGTTCATCTGAAAAAGATTCTCTGATTGATACAGGTTCACTATCTTTAACTAGGATCCTAGACAGATGGTCTGCTACAACATTTTTAGATCCCTTCTTATCTCGAATTTCAATATCAAATTCTTGTAGCAGTAAGATCCATCTAATTAATCATGGTTTAGCATCTTTCTTTGAGAGCAGGTATCTCAAGGCTGAATGATCCGAGTAAATTATGATTTTTGATCCTAATAGATATGATCTAAACTTTTCTAGGGCAAACACAATGGCTAGCAACTCTTTTTCAGTGGTGGTATAATTCATTTGTGCTTCATTCAGAGTTCTACTGGCATAATAGATCACTACAGGACATTTGTTTACCCTTTGGCCCAGGACAGCTCCTATGGCAAAGTCTGAGGCATCGCACATAATTTCAAAAGGTAGTGACCAGTTAGGAGGTTGTATGATTGGAGCTTTGGTCACAGCTTCTCTTAAGATTTCATAAGCTTTAAGATAATTTTCATCAAAGTTAAAAGAAACATCCTTAGCGAGCAGATTACACAAAGGACGAGAAATTTTAGAGAACTCTTTGATGAAGCGATGATAGAATCCTACATGGCCAAGAAAAGATCGAATTTGTTTGACAGAAGTGGGAGGAGGAAGTTTAGAAATTAGTTCAACTTTAGCTTTATCTACCTCAATCCCTTTCTTAGATACTATATGTCCTAAAACGATCCCCTCTTGAACCATGAAGTGGCTCTTTTCCCAGCTTAACACTAGATTAGCCTCAATACATCATTTTAATATTTTCTTCAAATTGTTGAGGCAACTCTCAAAAGATTCTCCAAAGACTGAAAAGTCATCCATGAATATTTCTAAGAAATCTCCTATCATGTCTGAAAATATTGACATCATGCACCTTTGAAAAGTCGCAGGTGCATTACATAATCCGAATGGCATTCTACGGAAAGCAAAGGTTCCATAGGGACATGTAAAGGTGGTCTTTTCCTGATCTCCTGGATAGATTGCTACCTGATTGTATCCTGAGTATCCATCTAAAAAGCAAAAGTATTGTTGGCCTGCTAGTCTTTCTAGGATTTGATCGATAAAGGGTAAGGGAAAGTGATCTTTTCGGATGGTTGTATTGAGTTTTCTATAATCTATGCAGACACGCCACCCAGTGGAAAGTCGTGTTGGTACTAAGTTTTCATGTTCAGTGCGGACAACCGTAAGTCCAGATTTCTTTGGAACAACTTGTGTGGGACTCACCCAGTGGCTGTCAGAGATAGGATAAATAATTCCAGCATCTAACCATTTAATTACCTCTTTCTTGACTACTTCTTGCATGTTAGGGTTAAGCCGTCTTTGCATCTCTCGAGTTGGTTTGGCATTATCTTCTGTATAAATATGGTGCATGCATATTGACGGACTAATTCCTTTTAAATCAGCGACGGTCCACCCTATGGCCTCCTTATATGTTTTTAGAATATTTACCAATTGGTTTTCCTGTTCAGTAGTTAAGTTGGAAGCAATTATTATCTGGTAGGGTTTTCTTTGATCCTAAAAATACATACTTAAGTGATTCAGGTAAAGGTTTTAGTTCAAGTTGTGGTGGGGCCTGAATTGAAGGACGTAATGGTTCAATTTTTCGCTCAGGTAAGGGCTCAACTTTCACTGACCAAGGTAATGAATGTGATGGTTGAGGTGAATTAAGCAAGGCATTTACTTCCTGGGTTTGAGTTTCTTCAGTGGGTTCATCATCTTGCAGTAAATCTAAGGAGGAATTAGATTCAACTATTTCATCTACCTGATTGATTACAAAGCAGTCTTCCTCCTCTTGGGTGTACTTTGGGGTATTAAAAATATTAATTCTTACTTTTTGATTTCCAAAAGAAATGTCCATAGCTCCCGTCTTACAGTTGATATTGGCATTGGCAGTTGCTAAGAATGGACGTCCTAAAATTATGGGATTTTGGTTCAGCTCTTGGGATGGTTCCATGTCAAGTATGAGAAAGTCTACTGGAAAATAACATTTGTCTACTCTAACTAGAACATCCTCAATCAAACCACATGGTGTTTTTATAGATCTATCAGCTAATTGCAAAATAACTGATGTGGGTTTTAATTCTCCAATCCCAAATTTTTCATAAACCGAGGTTGGAAGTAGGTTCACACTAGCTCCTAAGTCTAGTAATGCTCGGTTAAAGGTTATACCTCCTATAACACATGAAATTAAGGGTGCACCAGGATCTTTCATCTTTTGAGGTATTGGATTTAACAGGACCGCACTTACATCCTTAGATAGCATAACTCTTTTGGTGGTTCGTGGCTCACGCTTTTGGGTATAGAGTTCTTTAAGAAATTTAGCATAGGCTGGGACATGCTGAATTGCATCGAGGAGGGGTAAATTAATATGAACTTGTTTAAATAGTTCCATTAGCTCCTTGTTGCATGCTTCTTGCTTTTTACGAGAAGAGCCTGCTTCTAAGGCCGAAGGGAATGGGGCTTTGGGTTTATAGGTCTCAGGTAAATCATCTATTCTCTTCTTTTCTTTATCTATTTTATCAGTACCAGTTCTAAGCTCAGGTTCTTCTATATGATTAGTTTCAGTACTAACCTCTTCTTCAAATTTTTCATCAGTATTAGCCCCTATCACCTGGTCTTGGTATGGGTCCTTAAGAATCCTACCACTTCTAAGTTCAGATATTGCTTTAGCATTTTCTAATTGGGGATTCTTAGGTGGAATGTTAGATGGATGAGTAAATCCAGGTGGTTGATAGACATTGGATGGATTATTTTTAGGATTTGCAATTGGTTGGCTTGGTAATTGACCTAGTTCTCTCCTCATGCTAGACTCAGCTAATTATCCTATTTGAGCTTCTAGCCTGGCAATTGATTGTTGTTGGCTTAGAATCAATTATTGAAGTTGATTGAATTTATCATTCGGCTAGATTGGTCTGTTGATGAGGAGGTGGGTATGAGGGCTGATTATAATGCAGTGGTTGAGAAGACTGACTAGGTTGTCCCTTATTATAGGCATAGTTCTGGTACTGGGGCCTATTTTGATAATTTTGAACTGGTGGGATTTGGGTCTGAGCCTGAGTCTGTTGTGGTTTCCAAGAGAAATTAGGATGGTTTCTCCAACCAGGATTATATGAATTTGAATATGGGTCATTAAGTGGTTTGGAGTAACCTTGAGCAGCTTGGACTTGTTCTTGGATAAGAGGTGGTAATTATGCAGCCGTGGGACATTCGCTTACATGATGTGTTGGACTAGCACAAATAGAGCAAATCTCCTGATAATTAGAAGCTGGTGTGTATTGTGCAGGAGATTGTTGACCTAGATTTAGGAATTGATCTAATTTCTGGGCAATAAGATCGACTTTATCTAATTTTTGTGCTATTATGTTCAAGTCTGTCTTAGAATTAAGTTTTGGAGTTTTGATCTCATAAATTCTCATCCATTTTTGTTGAGAAATTGATCTTTCATAAGAGGATAATAAAGCATGGTTAATAGGATTTTCACTTAAGGTTTCAAATAAGGTATAAGCTTCATCCTCACTTTTGCTCATGAATGCACCTCCACAGGATGCATCAACCATCTGCTTATATTGATCTCCTAAACCTTCATAGAAAGCTTGTATAATTTGCCACTTAGATAGACCATGGTGTGGGCATTTTCTAAGAAGTTTCTTAAGTCTTTCCCATGATTCATGAATTTGTTCCCCTGGAAGCTGAGCAAATCCTGTGATGGCTCGCCTCATAGTATTGGTTCGTCCTATGGGATAAAATTTCTTAAGGAATTCATGTTGCATCTCTGCCCATGTTTGAATTGTTCTTCCTAATGTGCCAAGCCAGTACTTGGCTTTATCTTTTAATGAGAAAGGGAACAAGGTCAGTCTAAGGGCATCATCAGAAAAATTTTGAATTTTTATCGTAGAGCAGATTTCTAAGAATTCATCCAGATGTTTGTAAGGGTCTTCATTGGTGTTCCCATAAAAAGATGGGAGCATCTGGATTGTGGTCGACTTGATCTCATAGTGGCTAGCAGGGATATCAGGTAAGTGGATGCAAGTCGATGGGTTGTAGGTGGAAGGAATAAAGTATTCCTTCATCTGCCTAGGTGGTTCTTCATGATTTTCAGCCATTTGATTATCTGGTCTTAAATGAATTAGTCTTTCAATTTCAGGATTTGGTTTAACTAGGTCAGGTAAAAGCGATCTTCTACCGTGCATGTACTAGTGCAACCTGATATATGGTTCAAGATATATATTTTTTTATTATTTTTTTATTATTATTTTTTTTTTAAGAAAAGAGGAGAGAAAGAAAGAAGAGGGTTCTAAAGAAAGATCCTAAGGAGTCTTAAATCTGGAGATGATAGAGAGAAGAGTTAATTTGTGGTTTATGTTTGATGTTATTTAGCAAACAAGTTAGGCAATCAATCCTGACTAAGGGTTGTCTTAGGTCTAGATAGCTCCTAACTACCAAGATCACCTTCGAGCCCTCCAAGTAGAGGATTAGCCAATCAACTAGCCAGGTAAGTGTAAGGTCGGTGGGAGTCCCTCCGTTGCTTGCCTTAGACACCAATTGTGCTTGGCCAGGTAAGCGAACGGAATCAATTAAGTAACCACCTTTCTTTCGGGCCCAGTCATCCCTGAACCACTTTCCTAGACACCAGTCAAATTGATTAACCCTAACTTGGTTCAACTCTTAGGGTTTCTTGTCCTATTGAGCTCGAATATCCTTAAGGGTTGATGTCTAATTGATTTTAAGAGTTAAGGTTTGGGTTAATGCAGGATGCTGGTTGGTTGTTTGTGGGCCAAGGAAGGGTGATCAAATCCCTACCTTATCTTGTTTAATGGGTTGTGCCCTTAATTTGGTTTAATATGAATATGCAAAAAAAAAATTTCCAATCAAAGAGTTCTATGCAATTTAAACTAGATGCATGCAACTAATTAAATTCTGAAAGGCTTACCTTGCCTCCAGCAATCACCAAAAAAAAAAAATAAAAATAAAACTAATATGATGGATGCTCTAAACAATTAGGATTTCTAATCTTATGATGAGATTTTTAATTAGATTTAAGTAGGTAATTTTTAATTAATTTAAAAATAAAGCAAATATTAAAAATAAGGAAAGAGATTTAGGGTTTAGGAATGATCTCAGCAAATAGGATTGAGAGTTTTGTTCATGCCCTAATCTTCCTTGTTCTTTTCTCTATTTTTTTTCTACAAAATAAAAAAAAAAATAGTAGGTAAAAAAAGATCAATGAAATGAGAAAAATTATTATGCCTTGTCGACAATGATGCCAAAAACTTGATGGATTTGTCGAAATTATTTTTAATTTATTTAAAATAAGTCAAAGAAATCAAAATCAAAAATCAAAAAAAAAATTGGCAACAGTGCCAAAAACTTGATAGGAACGTGATGTTGTCGTTAAGACACCATGTTTATCAATTTAAATTCAACTTTTTACTTTTTAAATTAATTAAAAATTATGAAGAGAGTAGTGAGTTGGGTCGAATCCATAGAGAGGCAATGATTTATTTCTAAAATCTTTGATTCTTTTATTATTTTTTTTATTATTTTTTTTAAAAGAAAAGAAAAGAAGGGTTTTTGAAAATTAAAGTTAGAAAATAGATTTATAAATATAAGTAGAATTTAAATTATGTAAAAATAAATTTGGTACTAAGATCTACTATTTAGATCTTAGCAACTACTTGCAATAAAATTAAAAAGCAATAAAGAATAATTAATTTAAAGAGCTAGAATTGAAAAGCGCAATAAAGCTTTTTTTATTAAAATTAAAACTCAGATGTAGAATTTAAATACAAGAAATTAAAGAAAAGAAAATTTATAATTTTAATACAAGAAATTAAAGAAAAAGAAAGAGAAAACTAGAAGGAGATCGCAGATCAGCGCAGGCATGGAGATGGCATAGAAGACTGGCCCTTCTTCTCAGCACTGTAGCTTTGAAGCAACCTTTAACCCAGAGCTTGGCTTCCACCCTGTACCTTGGCTTTCCTTCCATCTGATCTATTGATTTCTAGAGGCTTAGGGTCCTTTTTATAGAGCTAGGAGGGTTGGATATTTTCTTCTGAAGGCAATGTGGGACTAATAGCCTTTGTAATCATCAAACTACAAAGAAATATGAGTAAAATTTGGATTAAAATAGCTCTGATATGAATCTGATAAGTCTAGTAAAATCTAGCCATTCAATAGGAATCCAACGGTCCAAAAATCATCAAAATTGGATGCGTATCGGCATAGATCAGGTCAGATTAAATTCTGACCATCCGATCATGCGTTGATGGAGGAAATCATGCCGCAAATCATGCATCGAGAGTGTTCTAGACCATATCCCCTGGATCGAGCACTACCATTGGATGGCGATCCATGTGAAGTCTGAAGCTGAATCAAATCTAGAAATAACCATAGCCATTCGATCTTGACCGCAAACTACCGCAACCATCCGATGGTGCAATTACTATTCTTATGGACCGCATGGACCGGCTGCACTGCACACCATAGCCAATCAACACCTCTGTTGCCAAGTGAAAAGACTAGATTGCCTTGTGAGTCATGATAAATTTTTGTGGACCTTTAAGGGTCTAGTTCCGCCATGTGTCGCTCCATGATTCATCGATTTCTACTGAGCTGGCGGTCCACGCCTGGATCATGGACCGACTGATGGCTTCAACAGTTGAGTCAGGTTTGATGGCTTGGCTTGGCTTGGTGGCTTGGCTTGCGGAGCCGATTGAGCCATTTTCTCTTTTTTTAATTTATTTTTTATTATTTTATTTCTTTAGAAATTCATATCTTCTTCGTTTAAGCTCCATTTTGCTTCAAACTTATTTCGTTACGATAAAAAAATGAGCTCTTTCTATTAATTATAAAATTTTATTTTTTAATTTTTATTATTTCTTAATTAATTTTTTTCCAATTAATAAAAATATGAATTTCTTAAAAATTAAATATAAATTGATCATTAATTTTTTAAAAATTAATATAAATTAATTAATAAATTAATATTTTTATTGATGAATTTATGGTACTTATCAGATACTAATATCCAATACTCAGTCAGTAATATCATAAATAAAAAAATTGCAAGGAGTTATCATATAGATACTTTGCCCAATAATAGCTTGCTTCTTTCTCTGCCTGTTCGGATCCAAAGAGGCTATGTATTGAGGATAATTTTTCTTTCAGTGCCCCCATTTCTTACAAAAAAAGCATTCAGCTTGACTCTTATTGGACTTGATCTTCCTGGTCTAGCCTTGCACAGATGTCCCAGCCTGAACTTGCACATTCTTAGCTTACTTCTTCTTCTTCTTCTTTCCTTTCTTAAGGATTAAGAACCAAAAGATGAGCCTCTCACTAAGTTCATAGACTCCTTGTAGAGTTGGTGATCTTTCTCAAAGTTCTGAAGCAACTCCAGTAACCCATGGTAGTCTACTTCAGCCTTCGTCATTCTAAAATGAGTGAAGAATAGAAGAAAAGACTTGGACAGCGAGTTCAGTATTGCATCCTCCCCTGGCTATTTATGCAAGAAAAAGCTGAGCTTGCTCAATCGCTCTATCAGCTCAATCATGTACATTACATGATTGGTGACAGAGGCACCATCCCACATCCTAGTGTTGAAGATGGAACAACTAGTCTTATGTCTCTCCACATCATCGGATGTGCCAAAGAAATCCTTCAACACTTGAAGCATGTCCTTTGGCTGAGCCATCTCAAATCTATAACTAAACTCATCACTCATAACAGCCAACATGATGCAGTGCATTATGGTCCGATCATTGAGCCACTTTTGATAAGTATCTCTGACTATTCTACGTGCATTGGTTGTTGGCTCCTCAGGTGCAGGATCCATCAACACATATAGGATCCATTCATACTTCAGAACTATCTTCAACTTTTGGTACCAGTTATCGAAGTTGGATCCTACCAGCTTATCATTGTCCAACAATAATTGGAGCGATAGGGAAGTGGCCATATCTACACCAAGAAAAATCATAACCTAATTAGTAATTGATTCATTAAACATAAAGATTTGGATTCTAATCAAAAGGTTCTCCTACTATTTTATTTGAATTGGTAGCCTCTACCTTAAATCCAAGAAATTATCCTAATTTTTAAGTGGATACTATAATCCACAAAGACTGCACACAAGCCCAACTTTGGTTGGCCAATCCATGTACATCTAAGGATAGGTTTATAACTAATTATTTTTCTAAATAAATTTTAGTAATTAAATTTTGCCCCAATCCCTAATCAATAGGTTCGGTTAGGTTCAAACATTAACATGATCATACTTGGCCCATCTAACCAATGAATGATTAGGTCCAACTTTGGTTGGCCAATCTAACCTCTATTTAGAAAGATGCAGCCAAGAAATCATATAATGAACGATAATTCCATTAGCTGATAAACACTAGGCCTTTGGGCCTCCAATGATTATCCACTTAAAGGACCCATTATCACCCACTTAATAGGAGGATATGATCTAGTTATCACTATAACTATTTTATTTTAGGGATCTAATAATTTTAGAGGATTTAATTTGAAGATAAGGGAAGGTCAGATGAACCAGCTTGTCATGATCCTTCCATTGACTTCACCAAGTCAGCTTAAGGGAGACCATTAAAAGGCTGATCTAGGAGCACCTAAATCAGTCACACTGATTTACCTAACTGACATGGGTTAGCTCGAATAGTCAAGTAATCTGATTAAAACATAATTTCATCAAGAGACTAGGTAAGTTCGATCAGTAGGAGGGTTTGTCAAAGCTTACCTTAGATACCATCAGAAATGGCTAGGTAAGTGGGCTGCCAATTAAAGACCACCATTCTGATTTATCTTAGACACCAACTGATTTAATTAGTTTCAATTAGATCAACCTAATAGTTTATGCTAGACCGCATAGCCAAAAATCATGTCCATCTTGGGTCTTGTTAAAAACATGGACTTGACCAACTACAATTATTGCAATTAATCTAGAGAATCCTTGACCTAATGTAAGACAACAATTGATTAAATTTAGTCAATTCTTTAATTAAGTTCATTCTTTAATCTAACCCTAGATCTAATCCAATTAATGGACCTAATCTCCACTAATCCATTTAATCCAATGTGTTATGATTTATGTCTTTGGATCTTTAATTCACAATCCTAGATCTTAATCAAATAATTTCTTAATTTTTAATTAAATTTTGGGATTAAAATTAGGGTTCAGCTTTTTAAAAATAATTTTTATATTTATAAAATATTTTTATAATATGTTTCTATCAACCAAGTTGCATGTTTGATTCATAATCAATATGCAAGTAAGATAAGCATGAAACTACTTTAGATCTAATCTAAACAGGTTCATGTAATTTAAACAGTTTCAACTATAATCAATCATAAATTATCTTAGATCAAATCTAATATATTTATGATGATTAAAATTAGATTAAAATATTTTTAATCAGATCATAAAATTTCTTAGATCTAATCTAGAATTTTATGATTAATATTTTAAATTAGCATATACTAGGACAACCTCTTCACTATAAGGGTTAAATCTTATAGTAGGACAAACTTATAATCAGTCCATGCAATCTAAAATTTTTATTTTTAGATCTAAAACTATTTTAAATTTATTAAAGCATAAATAAAATTAGATCACATCTAATAAATTTATGATTAGAGATAGATCTGCACGAACTAGGACAACCTCTCCACTATAAGGGATAAATCTTATAGCAGGACAATCTTATATCAGTTTGTATGATCATCATTTTTAATTTTAGATTTAATAATAAGATTATAAATAAGATCTAATCTAAAAAATAATCTAAACATGTATACATAATCATGTAATAATCAACCTCGGCTCTGATACCAATAGAAGGAACCAGATCTAGGATTTCAGGACGAGATCTTGAAACATTTTCAAGATCGGGCAGCAAAAGATTAAAATTAATCAAAATTAATTTTAAATATTAAAAAATATTCTAGATCTAGTGACTTATTATATGATCATGGAATGTCATTAAATCAAAAATTAAAATATAACGAAGAAACTAAAACATGTTGATCACATCAATATATATACACTACATCTAATGTAGGTATGAAAATAATAGATCAGATCTATTACTTGTGCAAGTTAGATATTCTAACTTGCTGATTCAGGCTTGAGGATGAAGTTGCAAGCCGCACATGCATCCGGCCTCTAGGAATCGTCCACACGATCCCACAAATCATGATCAGAAGTCTTGATGCAGGAAATCAACATAGTATGCTAGTACTATGCTGATCCTTTTTTGACGATCGATCTAGAACCATCTTCTTCAAATGTTGGACTCTCCAATTTTTAGAAGAAAGGAAAAAATATTTTGAACTTGGTACATCTCTCAAAATCTCTAAAGAAAGTGGAAGAGATCAAAGAAAAGCCCTATAAGAAGAACCCTTCTTCTTCTTCTTATTTTCTCTCACCTAGACACCTAGATTGATGTCTATGAAATACCCATGCCCCAACATTCTTTCTCCATGATTATTACATGTCCCAATGGTCTGGAATTCATGAAATAATTAGCCTAAAATTTATTTTAAATATTGAGATATAGAAGAGTCTTGTCTAGGTCAAACACCTAGATAAGGCAGGTCCAAAATAGGCAACTAGTTGGGACGCCCAACACTTGGGTGCCCCCTCCTTTCTTTATGTCGTGGATCACCAAGAATAAGCACACAAAATCCTCCTCTTTCACATAAAAGAATGAGATAAAAAACAAGGATGTGGGCGGCATAAAGTAAGGAGGAGTTTTAGCTGCTTAAAATTCTATCTCATAGAATTTAAGTCAAAACCAACTCCTAGTTTGACTTGGTCCACAACCAAATGCCATCTAAGAAAAAAGGGAAGGCTATGGGAATGCATGAAGGCCTGGGAAAAGATTTTTCCATGTTCAAAATCAAAGAGAAGGGGTGTGGGGGGTGTGAGGGGTCAATTGTGCAATGAATAGGGAGTCCTGGTTATACTAGGATTCCTATTTTGACTTGATCCAAGTGATCTATGAACTAAATTAAATTAAGATTAGTTCAATCTAATTAAATTAGATTCTTTTAAATTAAAAACTTAATTAAATTAAATTAAATTAAATTTTAATTTAATTTTCTAATTAAATTAGAAAATTGGGTTGATCCAAGTCCTAGTTGAACTTGGACTAGTTCTTCCTTACACTTGGCTTATCCAATAAACCAATTGAACTTGATTCAATCAAATTCAAATCAAATCTAATTAAATCATATTTAATTAAACTTAATCTCAGCCTTTGGCTTAACCAAATTAAGCTAATTAGCAATCAAATTGCTAATCAATCCTCCTGCAATACTTGTACTAGGTTAAACATCAATCGTGTTGATCGTTTAACCCTAGAACAATTCTTAATCATTGATCAACCATCCGATTAGATCATAAACTATAATATATGTGATCTCATAGGTTTAAACCTAAATCGATAGCATAGGAATAAATTCCTATACCAATCAAAGTAAGCATCTAGCAATGGTACCCGACGGTCGGATAGGTCAAATGTGTAGAACAATATCTTTAGAATCCATGTAGATATAGTTTTCATATAATTCATCCCCTTGACCAAAATGCTCGTAGGACACCTCAAAGTTAAACTATCAACTTTGATCAGACTATCCACATTGTATTTTAAAATATCAAATCCATCTTATGGATTATCCTGGCCATGATTTTGCTATATTGAAATATAGTGATACATTGTTCTCCAACTCTTGAAGTGGTCAATCCCATCTTGATCACACACCGACTTTGCAAGTACTTGACTGTGCCCAGAAGCCTTCCATTACTAAATTAGAAATTCAGTTAGTCCGATACCAAAGCATAATGAGTTGCTTGCAAGTCACTGAAGTGATCTCAGATCTAAGGAATACTTATACGCAGATCCCATCAGAGATATTCTCGACAGCAGAATGCTCTAGAGTTGGTCACGTTCAATGATGATGTACCCTTACATCTCACCTATATGCTATACCAGTATTTTCATACTTCTTAATTAAGAGGACAACCAACTTATATAGCATAAAACGACCTATGCTCGATAGACATTGTAATCCTAATTGACAGCCTATCATTTGGTCATGAATAATTTTAAGGACTAATCGATAAATTCTCTCTTTATCAAACCTAAATAGTTCTAAGAACTTCATCACAACAATGGAGTTCGTTAGAAGATGAAAACTTATGATGAAAAATATCAAAAATATATTTTATTAATTAATAAATTAATTATAATTATAATATAGTTCAACCATCAGTAGACTGATGATTGGCTTTGTGATACATTTTTCAACACTATGAATAGAAGATTTTGAGAAAAATTATAAGAATGATGTAGATTTATTGGAACGCATACTAGGTAAGTAATATTTCATCTTTTTCTAGATTTATCAATAAATTATAATATATTTTCTTAACATGATTTATGAATTGATGTATGAATTTAATGAATGAGATTTTGTTATTGAAAGCATCTTATTTCTAAAATGTTATGATAAAATATGATTGAATGTATTGATCATATTATGTATTACACTTGATTGATTTCGATGCCACATGCTTATATGAAATCTTATCAAATTGAAATAAGAAACATGAATTATAAAAATAATTATGAATTAAGATGATTTGAACTCTCAGCCTGATTATGTGGAGGATCCCATCAATGGGGGCTAATACGTTGGCAAAGATTTAGTCCTGAGAATTTGTCGCTAATAGACCAGCGACAAACTGTCAGTAGACTAGCGGTTCTAAAGAACTTTACTGTCAAATGATTCGCAGCTCACCATAAGATGATACGTAGTGTTATGATCTGCTGTAGGGATAATATGATCATAGCTCATGGCTGACAAGAATAACTGATAAGAATTTGATAATTTGAAAGAAAACTAAAATTTTGAAATAAACTAAAAAAGATTGAATTTGATATGATAAATAATTTAAAAATACTGTATAATAGAAATTAACTTCAAATTGATGAACTTTATATATTTATTTTCTATAAATGATGATTTATTTTATTTGCATGATGAAATCTAATTAAAATGATCATTGCTTATTGGACTATCTAGCTCATTATTTTTATTTTATTATTTTTATAAATCTTGAGAAATAAGATGATACAGAACTATGTATGAAAGAGTGATTAGAGATAGAAAGGATGATGAGGAGCAGAACATCGATACTCTTATTTTGACAAAAATTTTATTGATGCTGATGTAAGATCTTTTGAGCATTATTGAACTTTATAGAATATTATAATTAGATTTTAATTAGTTAAATTTTAGATTTAATTTATGACTAATTATTTTTGCTGTTGCTTTATAATAGCATGATGAGATGCCTTGCATGCTTGTAGGAAGAGTTTTCTATGAGTGCGCAGTGGTTGCCATGACCCCTGGCTCATAATCTTGGATGGAGGGCGTGATAGCATTCTAGATCAAGAATTCAGCAAGCAAGGCTTCGAGAGAAATTGTTCCTAAAATAAATTCTCGTGTGGATTATTATTGGAGGGCGAACACGTGGGCACCTCATGAAAATATATCATCACTAAATCAGATTATTAAAGGTATGTTATTTAATTTTATCCTTATACCTATATATGATCGAATTACATTAAGGTTGGTCATAGGATTTAAGATTTGATAAACCAAAATTTTTGAAATCCATTGCTTCCGCCATGTCAATCAAACCCTATATGTTCGATGCTACCCAACAGGCTAAAAACTCAGGATAAAGATTCAACTTTGCTATTCAATAGGAAGCAAAGAACAAACCTTTTACATTATATTTTTGGAAATTTCTCATTTGGTCAAATTTTTCATGTAGTTCCTACTTTTCATGAGTCCACTATTTAGTTAGAGGCAAACCTTATGATCTTATCATCAGAACCAAAGTAGTGGTAAATCATTTTCAGGGAAAGGGACAAGATTGTGTGGTTCAGTTGACTGAATAGAAGTTTTTAGTCTGCTTGCCAAGGTCAGCATTATTTTACACAAATTAGACATGATTGGAGTAGTCCATCATAGTTTGACATAGTTTAGATATAACGTTAAGTGGTCAACCTGCCATGGCAGGTGCTTCAACATATTAGACAACTAGGAAGTGCTCCATCACAAACTTGCATGGTTCAAATATAGCTTAGCGCCGATAAACCTAGCATAGCAATATGCAAAATATACCCTGCCTATGTAAGTTTTCAGCAAAGTGAGGAACAAAAGCTATCTTTTCCTTTTTTACCTTGGATCTTAGGACACATGTCTAGGCGCAAGGCCTCACTCTGAGCAATAGGAGTGTTGATAGGTGGGCAACTTTGCACGTAAAAACATTGGAGAACTTTCTTACTAAGTTTGGTGAGACAAACCAAGATGTTTCTTAGAACGATTTAAATCTTAACTTCAAGGATATAATCTGCTTCACTCATATCTATTTTTGAAAATAAAGGACATCCACCCTTTGGTGGCGACAAGCATCTTCTTATCATTACTAGCCTATATTATATCATGTACATACAATCGAAAGAATAATGAAACTTCTCTTAGATTATTTAACATAAGCACAATGGTCCTTTTCGATCATCCTAAAACAATAAAAAATAATGGCTCGATGGAATCCAAGATATCATTTTCTCAATGACCAATTTAGGCTACAAATGGATCTTTTGAGCTTGCATTTTTTTGTGCTCTTACCTTTTGACTGCAAAGCTAGTAGGTTGATCTATGTAAATCTCGATATCTAAGTCTCTGTTAAGGAAAGCCATCATAACATTCATCTGATGTGGTTTGAAATCCAAATGTCTGACAACAACCAGAATTAGGTGTATCAAGGCAAACATCATTACTACTGAGAAAGTTTTTCTCATATTCAACATGATCTTTTGGTGTGAAACCCTTGGCCACGAGGTGAGTCTTATATCTATCAATGGAACTGTGTGCTTTGCACTTGACCTTGGAACCCATTTGTTCCCAGTGGCCTTGTTCCATGATGGAAAGTCTATCAATTCCTAGACTTGGTTGGTCCTCATATTCTTCATTTCTTCATTCATTGCTTTTAGTCACTTTTTGAAAGCAAGGGATGAGCGAACCTCATGATATATCCTTGGCTCATTGTCATCATGTATAACAACCATAAATGTTTCTCCATCGATCTCAAAACACCAACGGGAGATTTTCTCATAGCTACTTCTATGCAGCTGTGGTTCTTGTAAATTATTTGATTGTGGCATACTCCTACTTGGTTGTGAGTCACTATCATTGTCCTCGGGAGGTCTAAGAATTTCTTCCTTTTCCACTACCAAGCAACTTGGAGCACCTTCTTGTTGATCCATCATTTGAGCTCCATCTCTTTATCAACCTTCCTTTTGCTTGAAAATTCATCCTTAATAAAATCCACATCTCATAACTCAATTTTAGCCACACTTCCATTGGATTGTTCACTTAAAATTACATAAGCCTTGGAATATTTTGGGTATCTTACAAAGATATATTCTTCCCTTTAGGCCTAACTTTCCATACTTATAGGAAGTATTGTGAACGAAACTTGCTGACCCCCATGGCTGTGAATGATGCAAATTGGACTTCTCATTGATCATGACTCAAATGGGGTGGAAGGTATTGATTTGAAAGTTACACAATTAAGAATCTAGATTATGGTCAAAAGAGCATCTCTCCAAAAAGATATTGGTGGATTTACTTGCACTATCATTGACCATACCATTTCTAATGACATTTGGTTTGTTCTTTCTATTACACCATTTGATAACTTCTAGACATTTTTAGTTGTTTTGTATTTCATTTTTTTCATAGAGCACTATAAATTGGTCAGACAAAAATTTACATCCATGGTTAGCTCTAAAAGATTTAATGCTTGTCTTTTTGATTCTCTACCTCATTCTTGAGACATCAAACATCTAAGATAATTTAATACTTCTAACCTATGAAATATCCAATAGATATAATCAAATCATGAAAAATCATCCATGGGATAAAATTTGTGTTTGAGAGATTGCTTTAAAGTCCATTTCTCTAAGGCTTTCTTCAAAACAGGTTTTGGGTTCTCTAAGGAATAGCATCGAGGTCAAAGGATGGGTCTAGGAGTGGCAGGGCCCAGGTGTTGTCGGACTCCAGTGAGGGGAATCGATCATGGGTGAACGTCACCTAGGGCCCCCCATATCAATTGGTGTAGACCTCCTACAAAATTAGTGAAGAAGAAATGAAGAAACTGCAACATTTCTTCATGAAGGTGCTTAAGTTTTTGGAGGAGCAGATGGAATCATCAAGGAAGCAACAAGAGGGGGTGGTGGTGTTCACCCGGAGCTTGGCTTGTAGAGTGCTGCTAGATTGGTGTGCAAAGTTGTTCAAAGACTGGGGCAATTTGAGTATGATGTAAAAGTGTTCTTGCTTGCGGAGAATTAACAACTCTTTCAGTTTCGATTGGAGGCTAATTGCAGTGCCATTTTGAGAGGACCCTGGTTAATCACTAGGCAGTTGTTGGCCATCAAGCCATGGGTGCTGGACTTTGTGTTAGAAGTTATGGTGGTCCAATGGACCATTGTTTGGCTGAGGTTGCCAGAGCTCCTAAAAGAGTATTGGTGGATGGCATACATGTTGGGAAACTCATAGGGGTTTCATGCATTGTTCTCAAAACTTTTTGAAACAAATACAGCGAAAGAACTTTAGATTAAACTATTTAATCTAAGATGCACTAGATGAAATCTAAAAACACCCTATCATAGGATCTATGAAATGATATGATGCAAATAAAATCTAAAATTGTATATCTAATCTATTGAGATCAAATCTCATTCCTAAATGTGAGATGTAGATTGCTGCTCCTGAAAACTTATGGACCTATTTATTGCTTCACCCGCACACATGAACAACCTCTATGGATATCCACATGAAGTCCGATCCAATCAGCTTCTAGAGTGCTAGCTCCTTGTGAAGACTTTCTTAGTGACTAATTGGGAAGAAACTATGATGCAAAAATAAAGAAGTGCAGCCTTCTTCTTTATCTCTCACAAAACCCTAGCCACACACCCAATAGAGAAATAGTTTCCTCTTGAACTCACACGCCAAGGAGCCCTCTCTAAAATCTCACATCTAGTAGAAAATCCTCTAATTTTTTTATGCCTAAAATCTCTTCTTTTGTCACACAAAGGATGGGCTTTATAGAGCTATGGGTGGCATGGATAAGGAGGCTAGTTTGAGATCGAAACAAACTCCAATTCAAACCTGTTTTGAATTGAAACTTTACTATCCTTATCTCTATCTATGAGGGGTGGCAAGGGGGTGTTTGGCATTAGCAATTCTCATGCACAACTAAATTATAACTTGGGAAAAAATGGGTGGTGAAAAGGGATTAGGGCATGGGAGAATTCATACCAATATGGACTCCATATTTCATCTGATTTGGTTCAAATGAAATCACATTTGATTAGACCCAAACATATGAAGGAACCCAATTTTATTAGGCTCTAATATTCTTGATCAAATTATGAATTAATTGAGTCCAAACCCTTATCAAATCAAAATTTAATCTCCCTTAGCGCTTAGGTTATCTAATAATCTAATCAGGTAAGACCTAATTGAATCTAATTTAATTAGACTTGATCCAATCCTCATAACTCAATCAAATTGAGTCAATTAATAATCTATTTGTTAATTAATATTTTTATAATTAATTATATTAGGTTAATTATCAATCATATTAATAATTAGATTCTACAATGATTCTTAATCGTTGATCAGCCACCTGATCAGATCATAAATTCTAGTATATATGATCCTATAGGTTCGAACACTAAGCTGATAGCCTAGAAATAAATTTTTTGTATCAATTAGAGTGATCATCTAGCAATAATACCCAACGTCCAGAGAATGTCAAATGTAGTGAAGAAACACTTAGAATCTACTAGCATATGATTATCGTATAATTCATCCCTTTGACCCTTGATGCTCTAGATGACTTCAGAGTATAAACTATCAACTCTTGATCAATTCATTCTTATTGTGTCTCAACCTAATCAATCTTAGGACTCCTTACAAGGACTAACTATGGTTTTGCTAAATTAAAACATATTGAGATATTCTTTCCAATAACTTAGAGTAGTTAATCCCATCTTAATTTATGTACTGACTTCACAAGTACTTGACTATATCCAAAAATCTTCCACCGCTGAATTACAAATTTAGATAGTCCAATACCAAAACATAATGAATTGCTTGCAAGTTATCATGGTGATCTCAAATTGCAGGAACACTTATATCCATATCCCTTCGAAACAACTCTTGATAGTAGAGTGCTCCAGAGTTGATCATGTTTAGTGCAGATGTACTCTTACATCTCACCTGCATGCCATACCAATATCTCCACACTCCTTGGTTAAGAAGATAATCAACCCATATGGCACACAACAACCTATACTTGATACATTTATTGTTTTTATTAATAATATATCATTTGGTTGCAAACAAGTTTAAGAACTATATGGTAAATCCTTCTTTATCATTTTAAAAGTAGTTTTAAGGACTTTCATCATAACATAAGAGTTCGATATAGAAGATGCAAAAATTTATAATATAATATGTCAAATAATTTTTATTAATAATTAATTCATATGCACTTATAAAAGTAAACTCAATCATCTACAAGTTAGATGATTATTTTTAAGATAAATTTTTCAACAACTCTCACTTAGACTAAAACTAATCGAAACAGTATTGAATATCTATCTTCGACTTATGATCTTTAAACTCCTTGATTTCGTGGGCTTTAGTAAATGGATCGGCCAAATTTATCTTTTTGTCAATCTTCTGAAGGTCGATGATACCTCGATCCATGATCTTCCAGACAAGATGGTAGCGATGTAGAATATTCTTTGCTTGCTGATAGGCCTTTGGTTCTTTCATCTGAGCTATGGCTCCAATACTATTGTAGTAAAACAAAACTAGATCATCAATGGAGGATGCTACTCTGAGCTCAGTGATGAACTTTCATAGCCACACAGCTTCTTTTACAACATTAGATGACACAATATACTCCACCTTGCATATAGAGTTGGCTATAGTATGCTGCTTAAAACTTTTCCAACAGATCGTTGAAAGAAAAATCTTGATTTTTTGGATTAGGTTCGTTTAGATCTAATCGGATCAAGAAAGATATTTCAAAAATTTCTCTCAAGCATCCATATCAGATCTGGAATATTTTAGATCTGATTTGATAGATCTAAAAATAAAAATAAAAATAAATTAGATCTAATTTAATTTATACCTTGATGTGGGTAATCCGATTACCCTTTAATAATCCTACTGAATGCTTGAGGTTCTAGATCTAGCCACGCAAGTGCTTGGCCTCTACCAATATCCACTCAAGTTGGATCTAGAGATCTTCTTCTTTTTTATCACCTCTCCAAAAATCAGATCTGGATCTGATTTGGAGGATCTTCAAAACTTCTTCTAAAGATCAGCAGTCGTCTCTGCAGCAGTGCTGCCTTCTTCCTTTCTCGTCAGCTTTTTCTTGCCCGGATCACACCAAAATGGAGCCCAACTTCCCTTGGGCGTGGAGAAGAGAGAGAGGATTAGAAGATGGCAAGGAGGAGGGAGAGGGGCAGTCTTGGGGCATGGGCTAGGAGAAACTCTCTTAAAGTTGGGTGCAGACAAGGTTTATTTATAGACCCTGCTGCGCCATGCAGTGCCACATCATCCCGGCCAATCACGTTGCTTCATGCAATCAGATCTAAATCTGATTAGTGGGATGACATCACCTGATTCAATTAGATGAGAGCCCCATAAATTCATCCTTAGATGGTGCCTAAGACTGGTCAAAGTCTACAGGTAAGGGTTACCGAAGTTGAATCTAAGAAGAAACCTGGAGTTCCATCCGTATGGGACTCCAGGCATCCCTATCCATGGGCACACGCCATCCTAGGCATGCACCCACTCCTTTCCAAATTTTAGTAAGGGGACAAGTCCCTATCTGCTCTCCAATAAGTGCATGATACATGGGCAGATGTCCAAGGGTCAAAGGTCAATGTTTGACCAAAGTCAAAGGACAAGAATTAGCAGATGATGGAAAATGGCAGGTGTTGTCTCAAATTTATCTTACAAATTAAGACAATTCTTTTCTAATCTGGACAAGCTCCAATCAGATCAAGTAAAGGTACCTGAGTGAGCACAAACACATTTGACTTAGTCAAGACAACTTTTAATGATAGTAAAAAGGAGAACGTTAGGTTCAATCGTGTGCTAGCTTGATTTCCTTGAACCTAATTGAATCTAGTTCAAATCAATTGAACTGGGTTAATCTAATTGATGATATCTAGATCCAAACCCTTATTTGTGTGACCCAATTAGGTTTAGTTCTATATGGTAATGGGATATGTCATGATCTCCATCATCGACATCATCAGAACTCCTTTTGATGGATCCGAACTATTCTGATTTAGACAACTGGAATGATCGATCATCTAAATCATTCTAATTGCTCCCAAAATCCACCAGTGACACCTAGCAGTATATGGTGGCAACCCATCAAAACTAAAAATGAACCTCTCGATGCAGCTACTTGTGTGATTAAGTTCTTCTATCTTGAGTCCCGATCAGATTAGGGTTAAGGTGAACTCGTCAAATCCTAATTTCTATCATATGATTTAATCATTTGATTCAAGTCCGATGTGAAAACCTTAATAGAAACTCTTTCTATTATTTCACTCTCTGCCATGGCTATGGACTTATAGACTTGATTCTCATGATCATCATAGGGCTGCTCCTCTTCCATCGAGATAGATAAATTTCCTCTTGGTGCAATCCAATTCCTACAATGAACATGCTATAGCCAACATACACCTCAGGATTCTGAATGACTAGGAGACCGAGTCATGGTGTAGTCAAACTATTACATCCTCAAGGTGAACTATCGATGCACCTCAGGTCAAAGAACCAGACACACCATTGCAGCTTCGAGTCAATCATCAATGAGAAGGTAGGCTTCCTTATGACTGCTCAAGGTGGTCACGCTCAGTGCCCTCATTCTCTAATGAGTATCTATACTCTCACTTCGGTGTCTCTACATCATAGACTCAGACTCATCTACTATAAAAAAGTGATTGTACACTAACCTTCCAGATTAATCACCATCCTCATGATGATTCTACGGTCAGGAGCATTTTATGAGTTAATAAATGAAAATTCATATCTTAAATTTTTAACTCTTGAAAATATGAATTATCATTACCATTAACTCAAGAGATGTATCACAGACACTAAATACATATTTATGATAGAAAATAATCTATTTTATTATTTATAGTCAAAATTATAATTTTGCCCCTAGAAGTGTATTACAAGTGTCAGCCAATTTTGGCTTCTAGGGCACACATATCTAACAAACTCCCACTTGACCTAAAGCCAATTGGCTATAAATCTAAGTCCCATCTTCTCAAGGTGGGCTTCGATCTTCTGCTGGTCCATTGGTTTTGTAAGCGGATCCACCATATTGTCTGTGGAGTCGACTCTCTTGACCTTGATGTAACCCTTCTCGAGGTAATTGCGGATGAGGTGGTATCGCTGCTCAATATGCTTGGATTTCTGATGAGACCTTGGCTCCTTAGCAAGGGCTATGATGCCATTATTGTCGCAGTATAGAGGAATGGCATCTGATGGATTCACTCTGATTTCTGCGGCAAACTTCTTATACCAGAATTCCTCTTTTGCAGCTTTTGATGTAGCGATGTATTCTGCTTTCATGGTGGAATCTGCTATCACTGTCTGCTTGAAACTCTTCCAACTGACAGCTCCACCATTGTACACAAATAGATTTCTAGATGTCGACTTTTGATCATCTACATCGGATATAAAATCTGAGTCTATATATCCTTGGACTTGTAGTTCTCCATTACCAAAGACCAACAATATATCCTTAGTTCTTCTCAAGTACTTAAGGATACATTTCAAAGAAGTCCAGTGTTCTTCATCTGGATTCGACTGATATTTGCTCGTGACAATCACAGCATGGGCTATATCAGGTCGTGTACATAACATGGCATACATGAGGCTTCCTTTTGCTGAAGCATAAGGGATCTTGCTCATGCATTCTATTTCCTCAGGTGTGCTAGGGCACATCTTCTTGAAAAGATGAATACCATGTCTGAAGGGTACAAAACCTCTCTTAGAGTTTTTCATGCTAAATCTCTTTAGCACTTCATTTATGTACATTTTCTGTGAAAGTCCTAGCATCATATTCGGTCTATCTCTATAGACCTTAATTCCTAGAATAAAGGATGCTTCTTCAAGATCTTTCATGGAGAATTCTTTTGATAACCATATTTTAACTGTTGTCAACATGGGAATATCATTTTCAATAAGGAGGATATCATCCACATACAATATGAGGAAGACAATAGCGCTCCCATTGACCTTTTTGAAGATACATGGCTCCTCCTCATTCTTGATGAAACCAAACAATTTGATCACATCATTGAAATGAGTATTTCAGTTTCGAGATGCTTGCTTAAGTTCATATATGGATCTTTGCAGCTTGCATACCTTGTGATCATCATCACCAGATGTGAAACCTAGTGGCTGTTCTATATTGATATCTTCCTTAAGATATTCATTTAAGAATGCCATTTTCACGTCCATTTTTCATATTTCATAATCATAATAGGCTGCAATAGCAAGTAATGTGTGAATGAATTTTAGCATAGCTACTGACGAAAAGATATCCTAATAGTCAATGCCTTCGCATTGACTATAACCTTTTGCCACTAGTGTAGCTTTGAATGTCTCCACATTCCCATCTACACCAATCTTTCTCTTGTAGATCCATTTACATCCAATAGGTACTATACCTTATGGTGGATCTACCAGGGTCCAGACTTGGTTTGAATGCATCGAGTCAATTTCTGACTTCATTGCCTCTAACTATTTTTCGAAGTCGATATCCGATATCGCCTCATTATAGGTTTTGAGATCATTACCATGAACCCCATTACCTACGAGGAACATTTTCTCTACTTCCTTTGAAATAGTACCTAAGTACCTCTCAGGGGGATGGAAAACCCTTTTCGATCTATGAGGTGGAGGAGGTAGTGAATAGATTGGCTTAACCTGATTTGGTTCCATTTGGTCCTTAGCTCGTTGCTCTTGTGAGACTTTCTCCTTGAGCTTGATCTACTTTCCAATGTCGCTATTTTGAATAAACTATTTTTCAAGAAAGATGGCATGTCGACTCACAATCACATTGTGATCTTCTGAAATGTAGAAATAATATCCTAATGACTCTTTAGGATATCCTATAAATCGAGCTCTAAAGATCGTAAAGTCTAACTTATCCGTTTGTTGTCTTTTGACATGAGTCGGACAACCCCAAATTCTGAGATGACTTTGACTAAGTTTCTTACCATGCCATATCTCATACAGTATGGTAGGAACGATTTTAGAAGGAACCCTATTCAATAAGTATGTTGCAGTTAACAAACAATATCCCTAAAGAAAATCAGGGAGGTCTGTGAAGCTCATCATGGATCGGACCATATCAAATAGGGTCCGATTTCTCCATTCTGAAACTCCATTGAGTTGAGATGTTCCAAGTGGAATCCATTAGGAGACTATTTCATTTTCCTTGAGATAGTCCAGGAATTTTCGACTAAGGTATTCACCTCCTTGATCTGATTGAAGAACCTTAATGGGTTTTTCTGTAGCTTTTGTACTTCATGTCTGAATTTCTTAAACTTTTCAAAAGCTTCAGACTTGTATCTCATAAGATACACATACCCATACCTAGATAAATCATCGATAAAAGTTATGAAGTAGACAAAGTTGCCTCTAGCTGGCACATCAAATGGGCCACACACATTAGTATATACTAAGGCAAGAAGATCCGTGGCCCTTTCTCCATGTCCTATAAAAGGGAGCTTAGTCATTTTGCCATGAAGATAAGATTCACAAATTGGGTATGACTCGAAAGTCAATGGACTCAATAGCCCAGTTTTCTCTAATTTGTTAATCCTATCTTCTGCTATATGATCTAGTCTTAGGTGCCATAGATACCTATCATTTAGACTATCCCTAGGTCGTTTCATGATATTCACATTTTGCTCGATATTAAAAATAGGTACATCAATATGTAACTGATAAAGACCGCTAATAAGGAAACCACTTGCAATTTTATTTGTTTCATAAAGAATGTTACAATGGTCCTTAAGAAAACTAATTACATAGCCTTCTAATGTAAGGCAAAAAATAGAAATCAAATTCCTGCTTGCTGTAGGCATATAATAATAGTCTTTTAATACTATCTAAATCAGATGGTAGTCGAAGAGGGTATGTTCCTATGGCCACGACAGTAACTCCTGCTCCATTTTTGATGCACAAGATCATCTCATCATCCCTCAGCCTCCTACTATCCTCAAGACTCTGTATAGAAGTGCACAAGTGAGCACTAGAATCAAAGTCAAGCACCCAACTAGATGCAGAAGAAATCGTAAGGTTAGACTGAATAACGAGCATACCTCTAGAAGGACCTGCCGCCTTCTTCTTCAGGATGGCTAGGTAAGTAAGGTAGTTCCTCTTTCAGTAGCTGTCATTGTTGCAATGGAAATATTTTTCTTTGTCAGCGGCCTTCTTCTTCAGCTCTATCTTTTTCTTCTTTCCTCCTTCCACCTTCTGCTTTTTCACAGACTTCTTCTTTCCAAAAGACTTTCTCTTGGAAGAAGTCCATTCCATAGCAAGCAGTGAGCCTTTAGAACCTGTCATGGAAAGCTCAGCGGTGACCAGCATGTTCATAAGTTCGGCCAAGAAATTTTGTGTTTATACATATGATAGTTCATGATGAACTGTCCATACGCATCAGTCAAAGATTGCAAAATTATACAGATCCAAGTCCAACCTCACTTCGAGCTTCTCAAGCTCTTCCAAATCCTTGATCATCATCAGACAATGATCTTGGACTAACCGTCCATCATGCTTCTTAGTCTTGAAAAGTCATTTAGTGACCTGATATTTGGCTGCACGACTCTGTTCACCAAACATCTCTTTTAGGTGAGCCAACATTTGGTGAGCAGTCTTGATATCTTCATGTTGGTGCTAAAGTTCATCAGACATTGAGCCCAACATGTAATATCTGGCCTTGTTATCTTCGTCTATCCACTTATCCAGAGATGCTTTTTGTTCAGTGGATGAACGGGCTGGTAAGATGGGAGGGTCTTGATCCAATACATGAGTTAACTTTTTGAAACCCAAAATGATTTTGAAGTTCCAGAGCCAATCCTTGTAATTTGGTCTGGTCAATCTATGGGTGTCCAGGATTCATGCTAATGGGTTGGATGCAGACATATTCCTATAGAGAGTCAAAGTTTTTAGTTAGATATTATAATTAAGACAACCAATTTATTTAGGATTTTTATTTTTAAATAAATTAGCTTCCACTATTTTTTCGGATCCCTACACTTCCTTTGTAGAGATGCAAAAATCTCCATGATTAATGATTTCTAGTGGATGGTGCTGTCCCACCAACTGACTCATTAGCTCACCTAATAGTTATTGATGATGGGTTAGCCAATGAGTGAACAACTCTTGTTCAATGATTCTCCAATCATGGTGCATCCAAACTTGATCTCTAATTCATGAATCTCACCATGCCCGAAATATTGATCCACTCCTTAGTTAAGTCAGACCCACCATTTGCATAGATAGGATTCCTAATTGAGTCTCTTACCGTATCTAGAATATTGAGCCCAATCTATCCTCCAGCCCATAGCATCTAATGCCTAATAGATATGGTTGCATCTTTCTTGTGCAACTAAGCCATTGTAACCAGTCGAGAATAATCAACCCTAGGAAGGGCCCGCACATCTATAATGGTGGAAGACCTTAGACTTAATCTTTTCTTAGGAAAATTTGATTTAGGTCTCATTAAATTAGACTTGACATAGTCATAACCATTATGACTAACCTAGTGGCATGGGTTAGCTCGGATTATTGACCACCTTAGATCAGAATTGAGCCAACAAACATGGCCAGATAAGTGAGACTGATGGAAGGGATATGCCATTAACTCGACAAGAATTCGTTTGAGTCGAGTAGCTTCTAATTAAAAACCAGTTGGTCGTATCTATCAGACTTACCTTAGACACCAAATTATTGAGCTAGAATCAATCAGGTTAGCCTATAATCCAGACTCTAACCACTGAGCCTAATTAGGTCTTAGCTTGATCGATCACTCACGTGACTCGATCTTGACCCAGACTTAATCCTATTAGGCTGGTCAATTTAAGCACTATTGATCCCTCTTGATTTAGTTTGATCAACCGCTTAGACCTAATTGAGCTACCCAAGCCCGAACCCAATATTATGAATATGTCTTAGATCTAAAATTCTCAATTTTAGACCTAATTAATATTTCATAATCTTAATTCTTAATTAAGTTTAGAGTTCATAAATAAAATATATAAATAAAATCCTAGGATTTTAGGATCTAGGATTTTATAGAAAGTAAGTTCCTGATTTCTAATTAAGGACGATACGCAGCACTCCTACATATTATATGAACACCCCATCGAATGAAAGGAGAGGGTATTTAAATCCTACTTTGTTCTTATAACTGGACAGCCAAGGAGAATGTCTTAATCAGAAATATAAATCTACAAAACTAGTTAGATCTACATTATATATCTCATATATAAAATTTGATCTAACTTAATACAAGTTTTGTATACATCTCATGTATCATGCATGCATATTTTTCAGATCTAAATTATCTCATAATTATCTAAAAAATTAGATTTAAATTGATCACATCAAAATAAATTCTAATTTAAAGAACTATGTAGAACTATTCTACAACTAGTCTAGAAATGCAATCATCATATCTCATATGATCTAAAAATTAAATAATTTTATTTTCTACTTTTTAGATCTTATTATAATATTTATAATCATCAAAAAATAGAAAATAAATAGATTTAAAATCATAATTCAATTAAAGTAAATCATGATCATGCAAGACTACGTATAGAACTATTCTATTTTACAACTAGTCATGCATATTGAAGAACTTAGATCTAAATTATTTAATTTTAATTTTTTTTAATTTTAGATCTAATCATATCTTATGTGACATCTGAAATCACCTAATTTTTAGATTAAAAATTAGATCTAAATAATTTTTATTGAACCTGGCTCTGATACTAGTTGAAGGGGAAATCCTGATTTTCTAGATCAGGTTCATTCAGATCTGATCGGATCAAAAGAGATATTTCAAAAATTTCTCTTAGGCATCTATATTAGATTTAATATATTTCAGATCTAATTTAATATATCTAAAAATAAAAATAAAAATAAATTAGATCTAATTTAATTTATATCTTGATGTGGGTAATCCGATTATCCTTTGATGATCCTACTGAATGCCTGAGGTTCTGGATCTAGCCACGGAAGCACTTGGCCTCTATCGGTATCCACTTGGCTGGATTTGGAGATCTTCTCCTTCTTTATCACCTCTCCAAAAATTAGATCTAGATCTGATTTGGAGGATCTTCAAAACTTTTTCTGAAGATCAGCAATCATCTTTGCAGTAGTGCTACCTTCTTCCTTTCTAGTCAGCTTTTTCTTGCCTAGATCGCACCAAAATGGAGCCCAACTTCCCTTGGACGTGGAGAGGAGAGAGAGGACTAGAAGATGGCATGGAGAAGGGAGAGAGGCAGCCTTGGGGCATTGGCTAGGAGAAACTCTCTTAAAGTTGGGTGCAGATAGGGTTTATTTATAAACCCTACTATGCCATGCAGTGCCACATCATCCCGACCAATCGCGTTGCTTCATGCAATCATATCTAAATCTGATTAGTGGGATGACATCACCTGATCCAATCAAATGAGATTCCCATAAATTCATTCTTAGATGGTGCCTAAGACTGGTCAAAGTCTATAGGTAAGGGTCACCTAAGTTGAATCTAAGAAGCAACCTGGAGTCCCATCCGTATGGGACTCCAGGCATCCCTATCCATGGGCGCACACCATCCTAGGCGTGTGCCCATTCCTTTCGACATTTCAGTAAGGGGATAAGCCCCTATCTGCTCTCCAATAAGTGCATGACATATGGGCAGATGTCTAAGGGTCAAAGGTTAATGTTTGACCAAAGTCAAAGGACAAGAATTAGCAGGTGACGAAAAATGGTAGGTGTTGTCTCAAATTTATCTTATAAATTAAGACAATCCTTTTCTGACCTAGACAAGCTTCAGTCAGACCAAGTATAGGTACCTGAGTGAGCACAAACATATTTTGCTCAGTCGAGATAACTTTTAATGATAGTAAAAAGGAGAACGTTAGGTTCAATCGTGTGCTAGCTGAAGGGAAATCCTGATTTCCCGGATCAGGTTCGTTCAGATCTGATCAGATCAAGAGATATATTTTAAAAATTTTTCTCTTTAATCTATATCAGATTTGAGATGTTTCAATATTGATTCTTATTATTTTAATAAATAAAATAAAATAAGAATAAATTAAATCAAATTTAATTTACCTGATTTGGGTAATCCTATTACCCGTTGATGATCCTGTTTGCAGCGGAAGGTTCTGGATCCAGCCACGCAAGCACCTGGCCTCTACCGATATCCACTCGGGCTAGATCTAGAGATCCTCTTCTTCTCTATCACATCTCCAAAAATCAGATCTGGATCTGATCTGGAGGATCTTCAAAACTTCTTTTGAAGATCAGCAGTTATCCTTTGCAACAGCGCAGCCTTCTAGCTTTCAGTCGCCTTTCTTTGATCTGGATTGCACCAACCAAGGTCCAAAACACCTTTTGGGTGTAGAGAGGAGAGGGAGAAGGTGAGTTTGGTGTGGAGGAAGAAGGGAGAGGCAGCCTTGGGGTGTGGGGTTTCTCAAACTTATCTTAATCTGAGTTGGGCATAGGGTCTTATTTATAGATTGATTGTGATCCAACTTCTTTTCTTCCCAACCAATCACAATCCTTTGTGAAATCAGATCTAAATATGATTGATGGAAATAGAGTCCCCTGGATTCCTCCTTAGAGGGTGCCTAAGATCAGTCAAAGTTGGTTCTTAGAAGAACTCTAATTGAAATCCAAAAAGGAGATGGAGTCCTTGTCCAACAAGGACTCTTAGGCGCCTCCAACTTGGGCACACGCCTAGGGTGGCATGCGCCCTCTTCCTTGCTAGTTTCTGGCAGGGGGACAAGCCCCCACCAGCTCTCCAATAGATGCGTGACATGTGGTCAAAAGTCAAAGTGACAATGGTCAATGTTTGACCAATCAAAGGTAGACTTTTGACCAAAGTCAAAGAACAAGAAATGGCAGGTGATGTCTTACAAAATAAGACAACCTTTTTTGACTTGGACAACCTCTAGTCAGACCATATGAAGGCCTCTAATTGAGCACAAACTCCTTTGGCTCAGACAGGACAACTTATTTATGATAGCAAAAGAAGAACGTTAGGTTCAATCGAGTGCTAGCATGATTTTCTTGAACCTAATTGAATCTCATTCAGATCAATTGAACTGGATCAGTTCAATTGATGATCACCAGATTCAAACCCTTGTTTGTGTGATCCAATTAGGTTCAGTTCTATATGGTAACGAGATATGTCATGATCTCTATCATCGACATCATCGAAACTTCTTTCGATGGATCAGAACTCTTCTGATATCGAACAGCTAGAATGATCGATCATCTAAATCATTCTAATTGCTCCCAAAATCCACCAGTGACACCTAGCAATATATGGGTGCAACCCATCAAGACTGATGTGAACCTCTTGCGTGCAGCTACCTGTGTGATTCAGTTCTTCTATTGAGCCCGATCAGATTAGGTTTAGGTGAACTCGTCAAACCCTAGTTCTTCATATGATGTAATCATTCGATTCGAGTCCGATGTGAAAATCTAAATAGAAACTCTTTCTATTATTTCACTCTGCCATGGCCATGACTTCTGGACTTGATTCTCATGATTATTATAGGGCTGTCTCCTCTACCACGAGTAGATAGATTCTATCTTGATGCTATCCAGTTCCTACAATGAACATGCTATAGCCAACATACACCTCAGGATTCTATATGGCTAGGAGACCGAGTGATGGTGTAGTCAAACTATAACACCCTCAAGGTGAACTGTCGATGCACCTCAGGTTAAAGAATCAGACACACACTGCAGCATCGAGTCAGTCATGACGAGAAGGTAGACTCCCTAATGACTACTCGAGGTGGTCACGCTCAGTGCCCTCGTTCTCTAACGAGTACCTATACTCTCGCTCGGTGTCTCCACACGTAGACTCAAGACTCATCTACTAAAGAGAAGTGATTGTACACCAACCTTCTGGATCAATCACCATCCTCGTGATGATCCTATGGTCGGGAGCAATTTATGAGTTAATAATGATTATTCATGTCTTAAATTTTCAACTCTTGAAAATATGAATTATCATTACCATTAACTCAAAGGATGTATCACAGATACATATGTGATAGAAAATAACCTATTTTATTTATTATAGTCATAATTACAATTTTGCTCCTAGAAGTGTATTACAAGTGTCAGCCAATTCTGGCTTCTAGGGCACATATATCTAACATTCTTCCACTTGTCCTAAAGCCAATTGGCTGCAAGTCTAAGTCCCATCTTCTCAAGGTGGGCTTCGATCCTCTACTGGCCCAACGGCTTTGTATATGGGTCTGCCTCATTATCTGTGGAGTTGACTCTCTTGACCTCGACATAATCCTTCTCGAGGTAATCGCGGATGAGGTGGTATCACCGTTTGCTTGGAACTCTTCCAGCCGATTGGACCACCATTGCACACAAATAGACTCCCAGATGTCAACTTTCGATCATCTATATCGGACATGAAATCCGAGTCTGTGTATCCCTGGACTTGGAGTTCTCCGTTACCAAAGACCAACATCATATCCTTAGTTCTTCTCAAGTACTTAAGGATACATTTCACAGAAGTCCAGTGTTCTTCACTTGGATTAGACTGATATCTACTTGTGACACCCACAGCATGGGCTATATCAGGTCATGTACATAGCATGTCATACATGAGGCTCCCTATTGCAGAAGCATAAGGGATCTTACTCATGCATTCTATTTCCTCAGGTGTGCTGGGGCACATCTTCTTGGAAAGATGAATACCATATCTAAAGGGTATTAATCCCCTCTTAGAGTTATCCATATTAAAACTCTTTAGTACTTTCTCTGTGTACATCTTTTGTGAAAGTCCCAGCATCCTATTCGATCTATCCCTATAGAACTTAATTCCTAGAATAAAGGATGCTTCGCCTAGGTCTTTCATGGAGAATTCCTTGGACAACCATAATTTGACTATTGTCATCATGGGAACATTATTCCCAATAAGGAGATTG
>QRFJ01001527.1:147385-245045 GCA_006176705.1 Cocos nucifera | reverse complement strand
GGAGCAATTTATGATGTTAATAATGATTATTCATGTCTTAAATTTCAACTCTTTGAAAATAATGATTATTCATTACCATTAACTCAAAGGATGTATCATAAACACATATGTGATAGAAAATAACCCATTTTATTTATTATAGTCATAATTACAATTTTGCCCTTAGAAGTGTATTACAAGTGTCAGCTAATTCTGGCTTCTAGGGCACATATATCTAACACTAGCATGATTTCCTTGAACCTAATTGAATCTAATTCAAATCAATTAAATTGGGTTAGTCCAGTTGATGATATCTAGATCCAAATCCTTATTTGTATGACCCAGTTAGGTTTAGTTCTATATGGTAATGGGATATGTCATGATCTCCATCATCGACATCATCAAACTCTTTTTGATGGATCGAACTCTTCTGATTCAGACAATTGGAATGATCGATCATGTAAATCATTTTGATTGCTCCCAAAATCCACAAGTGACACCTAGCAGTATATGGTGGCAACCCATCAAAATTGAAAATGAACCTCTCAGTGTAGCTACTTTGTGTGATTAAGTTCTTCTATCTTGAGCCCGATCAGATTAGGGTTAAGGTGAACTCTCAAAACCTAATTTCATCATGATTTAATCATTTGATTCAAGTTCATGTGAAAAACTTAATAGAAACTCTTTCTATTATTTTTACTCTCTCCCAAGGCATGGACTTAGACTTGATTCTCATGATCATCATAGGGTGCTCCTCTTTACCGAGGATAGATAAATTCTCTCTTGGTACAATCCAATTCTACAATGAACATGCTATAGCCAACATACACCTCAGGATTCTGAATGGCTAGGAGACGAGTCATGGTTAGTCAAACTATAATACCCTCAAGGTGAACTACGATGCACCTTAGGTCAAAGAACAGACACACCATGCAGCTTCGAGTCATCATCAATGAGAAGGTAGTTCCTTATGACTCTCAGGTGGTCACGCTCAGTCCCTCATCTCTAATGAGTACTATACTCTCCCTCTGTTTCTCTACATCATAGACTCAGGACTCATCTACTATAAAAAGTGATTGTATACTAACCTTTTGAATCAATCACCATCCTCATAACGATCCTAAGGTCGGGACCATTTTATGAGTTAATAAATGAAAATTCATGTCTTAAATTTTTAACTCTTGAAAATATGAATTATCATTACCATTAACTTAAGAGATGTATCACAGACACTAAATACACATTTATGATAGAAAATAATCTATTTTATTATTTATAATCAAAATTATAATTTTACCGCTAGAAATGTATTACAATTATCAGCCAATTCTGGCTTCTAAGACACCCATATCTAATAATCATACCATCGATCAGAATGAAAATATATCCCGACTTGCTCTTGTTATCATCATGATTTGACTAAAAAACTAAAATTAGTGTATCCCATGAGTTTTAAGTCAGATTCTTCATAAACGAATCATTGGTCCTTAGTATTTTTCAAATACTTAAGGATGAATTTTGCAACCTTCTAATGATTCTCACCTAGATTAGATTAGTATCTATTCTCTATCCCTACCAAGTATGCCACATTTGATCCATACATATCATGGCGTACATTATAGAACCCACTATCGAGGCATATGAAATTCTATTTATATGCTCTCTCTCTTGAGGGATTATCGAAGAAATCTTTGAGAGAGGGAAATTTCATGGCCTATCAAAATTTAGCCCTTCTTAAAATTTTTCATGCTGAATCATTTCAGTACAGTATCTGTGTACATAGATTAAAAGAGCCCAAGAAGCTTTTTAGATCTATCTCTATAAATCTTCATTTCCTAGGTGATGTAGGATTACTTCTCTCAAATCTTTTCATAGAGGATTGTGATGATAGTCATATTTTTATTTTTTATAGTACAGGGATGTCATTCTCGATTAAGAAACTATCATCCACATATAAAATAAGAAATACGAGCACTGAATCATTAATCTACTTGTATATGTAGGGTTCTTCTCTATTTTTAATAAAGCCATATATTCTGATCGTTGTATCAAAATGCATGTTCCAACTCCAAGATACCTGCTTCAATCAATATATGGATCTTTAAAACTTGCACACCTTAGACTTATCTGTGGATATGAACCTTTCAGATGTGAATACCTTAAATTTATTGAAAAATGTATTCCAAAACCATTAGCCTATTGATGATTGTGCTAATCTTATAAAATATAAATAATTTATTATGAATAAAAAGTTTATTTTAGTATTTTTCATCATAAATATACATCTTCTAATGAACTTCTATGTTATGATCGAGTCCTTAGGACTATTTAGATTCGATAAAGTGAGGATTTATTGATTAGTCCTTAAAATATTCATGATCAAATGATATATTATTAACTAGAATGATAACATTTATCAAGTGTAGATTATTATATGCCATATAGGTTGGTTCTCTTCTTAATCAAGAAGTATGAAGACACTGGTATGGCATATAGATGAGATGTAAGGATAAATCATCATTGAACATGACCAACTTTAGAGCATTCTATTATTGAAAATTGCTCTAATGGGATATGGGTATAAATATCCCTTGGACCTAAGATCACCACAGCGGCTTGCAAGTAACTCACTATATTTTGGTACCAGACTATCTGAATTTTTAATTTAGTGATAAAAAATTTGTAGGCATAGTGAAGTACTTGTAAAGATGGTGAGTGATCAAGATGGGATTGACCACTCCAAGAGTTGGAGATAATGCAACGCTGTATTTCAATTTAACAAAATCTTGATCAGGATAATCCATATGATGGATTTGATAATTTGAAATATAATATACATGACCTATTCAGGATTGACAGTTAAACTCTGAATCATCCTATGAACAATCATGATCAAGAGAATGAATTATATGAAAACTATATCCACATAGGTTCTAGAATGTTGCTTTACACATTCGATCTATCCGACAGTCGGGTATCATTGCTAGATAGTTACTTCAATTAGTACAAAAATTTATTTCTATGCTACTAGCTTAGGTTTGAACCTATGAGGTCACACATATTAGAGATCTCAATCTGATTGGATGGTTAATCAATGATTAAGAATTGTTCTAGGGTCAAACAATCAATACAATTAATATTTAACCTAGTACAAGTATTGTAGGAGAATTAATTAGCAATTGGATTGTTAATTAGCTCAATCTAATTAAGTTTAAGAATCAAGATTGAGTCTAATTGAATAAGATTTAATTAGATTTAGTTTGGACTTGATTAAATCAAGTCCAATTGGTTTATGGGATAAGTCAATTACAGGAAAAAATAGTTTCCTGTTCAATTAGGATTTGAGTACACTAATTTCTAATTTAATTAAAATTTAAATTATATTTAAATTTAATTTAATTTTATTTAATTATATTCTATGGACTAATATTACTTTTAATTGGATTGCACAAGTTTTAATTTAATTTGGCTTAAATTTTGGTTAGACTAGTCAAAACATGAAAGTCCCATTTTGACTGGGACTCTCTCCATTCGGCCACCTCACCCCTTGTGCCACCCTTGCCCATGCCCATGCCAACTTTTCTGAAGTTGGGCATGGGATTCTTCATGCCAAAGTGGATCCCCTTGCGCCTCATATCTCTCTTGATGGAAAGTGGTTTCAGACCAAGTCAAAACTAGGAAGTAGTTTCAATTTTAAATTTTATTTGATAGAGTTTGAAGAAGCCAAAACACTATCCCTTTTGTGGCACCAACCAATTTGATATTCCTCTGATTTTTTTGATGGAAATAGAGGAAGGTTGTGCACCAATTTCAGGTTCTTCGTGCCAAAAGAATAGGAGGAGGCACCGAAGATTTGGGCACCCCAAATCTTGTCCAATTTAGACATTCCTTTCTAGTGTTTGATCTAGACAAGAACTTCTCTCTATCTCTCTATGTAAAGGGAGTTTGGGCATGAAATTTCTATAAAAAAAATATACCTAAGAGAGAGGTCTTGGGTGTGGGAACCTTGGGCACAAGAGGATCTTAGGCATGGGGTTTTGTAAGGGCATAACTTTGTGTATCCTAGTGAGAGAAAAGAAAGAGAGAAGAGGGATCTTCTCTAGGGTTTTTCTTAGTTCCTCTTCCACCGATATTTTTAAGAGAAAAAGATGAGAAAGAGGAGCTCTCCCAATCTTCTTTCCAACCTCCTTTGCTCCTTGGAAGGTCCAAGTATTGAAAATTATGTCCCAAAGCCAATCATCAGCCTATATAGATAGTTGTGCTATTTTATAATTATAAAAAATTTATTATTGAATAAAATAAATATTCTAGCAGTTTCGTCATAAAGTCTACATCTTCTAATGAACTTCTTTATTGTGATGAAGCTCTTAGAACTTTTTAGTTTCCATAAAGAGAGGATTTATCGATTAGTCCTTAAACTATTCATGACTAAATGATACGTTGTTAATTAGGACGATAATGTCTACCGAGTGTAGGTTGTTGTATACCATATAGATTGATTTTCCTCTTAATCAAGAAGTATGAAGACACTAGTATAGCATACAGGTGAGATGTAAGGGTACATAATCACTAAAAATGACCAACTCTAGAGTATTATGCTGTCAAGTATTGCTCTGATGGGATATAGGTATAAGTGTTCCTTAGACTTGAGATCACCATGGTGGCTTGCAAGCAACTCACTATGCTTTGGTGCCAGACTACTTAAATTTCTAATTCAATGATGGTAGATTTTTGGGCATAATCAAGTACTTGTAAAGTTGGTGAGGGATGAAGATGGGATTGACCACTCCAAGAGTTAGAGAAAATAAATCACTATATTTTAATTTAGCAAAATTTTTGCTAGGATAATCCATGAGATAGATTTGATATTTTGAAATACAATATGGATGACAAAATCAGGATTGGTAGTTAAATTCTGAATCATCCTATGACCATTTAGGTTAAAAGAATAAATTATATGAAAACTATATCCACATGGGTTCTAAGAGTGTTGCTTTACACATTCGACCTATCCAGCTGTTGGGTATCATTGCTAGATGGTCACTTTGATTAGTATAAAAATTTATTTCTATGCTAGTGGCTTAGGTTCGAACCTATGAGGTCATGCACATAAGAGGTCTCGATCTGATTGGATAGTTGATCAATGATTTAGAATCGTTCTAAGGTCAAACAATCAATACGATTGATGTTTAACCTAGTACGAGTATTACAGGAGGATCAATTAGCAATTAGATTGCTAATTAGCTTAATTTAATTAAATCAAAGGACTGATATTAATTCTAATTGAATATAATTTAATTAAATTTAGCTTGGGCTTGATTGGATCAAGTTCATTTGGTTTAATAGATAAGTCAATTGCAAAAAAGAACAAGTCCCTGTTCAATTAGGACTTATATGCATCAAATTTTTGATTTGATTAAAAATTAAATTAGATTTAAATTTAATTTAATTAGGTTCTCAGTTCAACTAAAATTATCTCTAATTGGGTTGCATTAGTTTTAATTTAATTAGGTTCAAATTATTAGATATGTGTGCCCTAGAAGCCAGCTGACACTTGTAATACACTTCTAGGAGCAAAATTATAATTTTGATTATAAATAATAAAATGACTTATTTTTTATCATAAATGTGTATTTAGTATTTATGGTACATCCTTTAAGTTAATGATAATGATAATTCCTATTTTCAAGGGTTGAAAATTTAAGACATAAATTTTCGTTATTAACTCATAAAATGCTCCTGACCGTAGGATCATCAAGAGGATGGTGATTGATCCAGAAGATTGGTGTATAATCATTTTTATATAGTAGATGAGTCTTGAGTCTATGGTGTAGAGACATCGGAGTGAGAGTACAGGTACTCATTAGAGAATAAGGGCACTGAGCATGACCACCTTGAGCAGTCATAAGAAAGTCTACCTTTTCATCGTTGACTGACTCAAAGCTACAGTGGTGTGTCTGGTTCTTTGACCTGAGGTGCATCGACAGTTCACCTTGAGGGTGTTATAGTTTGACTAGACCATGGCTCGGTCTCCTAGCCATTCGAAATCCTGAGGTGTATGTTGGCTATAACATGTTCATTGTAGGAATTGGATTGCACCAAGAAGAAAACTATCTACCTCGGTGGATGAGGAGCAGCCCTATGAGGATCATGAGAATCAAGTCCATAAGCCTATGGCCATGGCAGAGTGAAATAATAGAAAAAGTTTCTATTAAGGTTTTCACATCGGACTTGAATCGAATGGTTAAATCATATGATAGAAATTAGGGTTTCACGAGTTCACCTTAACCCTAATCTGATTGGGGCTCATGATAGAAGAACTTAATCACATAGGTAGCTACACCGAGAGGTTCATTTTCAATTTTGATGGATTGCCACCATATACTATTAGGTGTTATTGGTGGATTTTGGGAGCAATTAGAATGATTTAGATGATCGATCATTCTAGTTGTCTAAATCAAAAGAGTTCTGATCTATCGAAAGGAGTTTTGATGATGTCGATGATAGAGAACATGACATATCCTATTACCATACAGAACTGAACCTAACTGGATCACACAAATAAGGGTTTGGATCTGGATATCATCAATTGGGCTAATCTAGTTTAATTGATTTGAATAAGATTCAATTAGATTTAAGGAAATCATGCTAGTACACGATTGAGCCTAATGTTCTCCTTCTACTATCATTAAAAGTTATCTCAACTGAGCCAAATGTGTTTGTGCTCACTCAGGTACCTTTACTTGGTCTAACTAGAGTTTGTCCAAATTAGAAAAGGATCGTCTTAATTTATGAGATAAATTTGAGATAACACCTACCATTTTTCGTCACCTACTAATTCTTGTTTTTGACTTTGGTCAAACATTGACCTTTGACACTTAGACATCGCCCATGTGTCATGAACCTATAGGAGAGCAGATAGGAGCTTATCCCCTTACTAAAAATTAGAAAGGAGGGGGTGCATGCCTAGGGAGGCATTTACCAATGGATAGGGACGCCTGGAGTCCCATACGGATGGCTCCAGGTTGCTTCTAGGATTCTACTTAGGTGGCGCAAACCTATAGACTTTGACTAGTCTTAGGCTCCATCTAAGTATGAATTAAGGGGGCTCTCATCTGATTGGATTAGGTGATGTCATCCCACCAATCAGATTTAGATCTGATTGCATGAAGCAACGTGATTGGTCGAAATTATGTGGCACCACATGGTGCAGCAGGATCTGTATAAATCCTATCTATGCCCAACTTTTTGAGAGTTCTCTCTTAGCCCATGCTCCAAGGCTGCCCCTCTCCCTCCTCCATACCAAATTCTTATTCTCTCTCTCCTCTCCATGCCCAAGGAATTTTGGTCTCCAGTTTGGTGCAATCCAGGCAAGAGAAAGCTGACGAGAAAGAAAGTAGGCAGCACTGCTGCAGAGACGACTGCAGATCTTCGAAAGAAGTTTTGAAGATCCTCCAAATCAGATCTAGATTTGATATTTAGAAAGATGATAAAAAAGGAGAAGATCTTCAGATCCAACCTGAGTGGATATCGGTAGAGGCCAGATGCTTGCGTGGCTAGATCTAGAACCTCAGGCAATCAGTAAGATCATCAAAGGATAATCTGATTACCCAACATCAAGGTATAAATTAATTAGATTTAATTTATTTTTATTTTTATTTATTAGATATATAAAATTAGATCTGAAATATCTCAAATCTGATCTAGATACATGAGAAAATTTTTTGAAATATTTTTCTTGATCCGATCAAATCTAAACGAATCTGATCCGAAAAATCAGGATTTCCCCTTCAACTAGTATCAAAGCCAGATTTTCTAAATTGTTTAGATCTAATTTTAATTTATTTTGATCTAATAATCAGATGATTTTAGATATCACATGAGATGTGATTAGATCTAAAATTAGAAAAATTAGAAATTAAATAATTTAGATCTAAGATGTATAAGATGCATGACTAGTTGTAAGAATAGAATTAGTTCTATACATAGTCTTGCATGTTCATAATTTTAATTTAATTAATTATAATTTTTAGAACTATTTATTTACTATTTTTTAATATTATAAATATTATAATTAGATCTAAAAAATAAAAAATAAATTTATTTAATTTTGTTCAAATGAGATATGATTGATGCATGTTTAGACTAGTTGTAGAATAGGTCTATAAAGTTGTCTTGAATAAATATAATTTGATATGATCAAATTTAAATTTTATTTTTTAGATATTTATGAGATAATTTAGATCTAGAAACATGCGTGATATGATATCTGAGATATATGCAAAACATATTTTTTAGTTAGATCAATTTTTATATGTGATATATGATGTAGATCTAACTAGTTTTATAGATTCATCATTTTCTGATTAAGGTGTTCCCCTTGGCCATCTGGTCATAAGAATAAAAAAGGATTTAAAGGCCCTCTCCTTCCATTTGATGGGATGTTCTTATGATGTGTAGGGGTGCTGCGTGTTCATCTTTAATCAAAAATCAAAAACTTATTTTCTGCAAAATCCAAGATCCTGAAATCCTAGGATTTTATTTACATGTTTTATTTATAAACCATAAACTTTAATTAAGAATTAAGATTATGAAATATTAATTAGATCTAAAATTAAAAATTTTTAGATCTAAGACATATTCATAATATTGGGTTCGGGCTTGGGTAGCTCAATTAGGTCTAAGCGGTTGATCAAATCGAATCAAGAGTTGGTTAGATGGGATCAACAGTGCTTAAATTGACCAGCCTAATAGAATTAAGTCTAGGTCAAGATCGAGTCACGTGAGTGATTGATCAAGCTAAGACCTAATTAGGCTCAGTGGTTAGAGTCTGGATTGTAGGCTAATCTGATTGATTCTAGCTCAACAATTTGGTGTCTAAGGTAAGTTTGGCAGATACGATCGACTGATTTTTAATTGGGAGCTACTCGACTCGAATGCATTCTTGTCGAGTTAATGGCATATCCCTTCCACCAGTCTCACTTATCTGACCATATTTGTTGGCTCAGTTTTGATCTGAGGTGGTCAATAATCCGAGCTAACCCATGCCACTAGGTTAGTCATAATGGTTATGACTATGTCAAGTCTAGTTTAATGAGACCTAAATCAAATCTCCCTAAGAAAAGATTAAGTCCAAAGGTCTTCCACCATTGTATATGTGCGGGCCTTTTCTGGGATTGATTATTCTTGACTGATTACAGTGGTTCAGTTGCACCAAAAAGATGCAACTATGTCTATTAGGCATTGGATGCTATGGGCTGGAGGATAGATTGGGCTCAATATTTCGGACACGATGAGAGACTCAATTAGAAATCCAATCTGTGCAAATGGTGGGTCTGACTTAACTAAGGAGTGGATCAATATTTCAGACATGGTGAGATCCATAAATTAGAGATCAAGTTTGGGTGCACCATGATTAGAGAATCATTGAACAAGAGTTGTTCACTCATTGGCTAACCCATCATCAATAACTGTTAGGTGAGGTGATGAGTCCGTTGGTGGCACCGCACCATCCACTAGAAATCATTAATCATAGAGATTTTCGCATTTCTACAGAGAGAGTGTAGGGATCCAAAAAAATAGTGGAAGCTAATTAGTTTAAAAATAAAGCTTCTAAATAAATTGATCAAGTTTTAATTATAATATCTAACTAGAAACTTTGACTATCTACAGAAAAAAGTCTGCGTCCAACCCACTAGCACGTATCCTAGACACCCATAGACTGACCGGATCCAATTACAAGGATTAGCCTCAAAATATCAAAATTATTTTGAGTTTCAAGAAGTTAACTCATGTGTTGGATCAGGACCCTCCCATCTTATCAGCTCGTCCATCCGCTTAATAGAGAACATCTCTTGAAAAGTGGAAAAACGAAGATAACAAGGCCAGATATTACATGTTGGGCTCAATGTCTGATGAGCTTCAGTGCCAACATGAAGATATCAGGACTGTCCACCAAATGTTGGCTCACCTACAAGAGATGTTTGATGAACAGAGTTGCGAAACCAAGTATCAAGTCATTAAAAGACTTTTCAAGGCTAAAATGCATGATGGGTAGTCAGTCCAAGATCATTATCTGATGATGATCAAGGACTTGGAAGAGCTTGAGAAACTCAAAGTGAAGTTGGACCTGGATATGTAGAATGATATAATTTTGCAATCCTTGACTGATGCATATGGGCAATTCATCATGAACTATCATATGCATAAACTTTAAAATTCTCTGGCCGAACTTATGAATATACTGGTTACTGTTGAGCTTTCCATGAAAGATTCTAGAGGCTCAATGCTTGCTATGGAATGGACTTCTTCCAAAAGAAAGTCTTTTGGAAAGAAGAAGAAGTCTGTGAAAAAGCAGAAGGTAGAAGGAGGAAAGAAGAAACAGGCAAAGTTGAAGAAGAAGGCTGCTAACAAAGGAAAGTGTTTCCATTGCAACAATGACGGCCAATGAAAGCGGAACTGCCCTACTTACCTGACCACCCTGAAGAATAAGAAGGAGGTAGGTCCTTCTGGAGGTATGCTTGTTATTGAGTCTAACCTTACGGTTTCTTCTGCATCCAGTTGGGTGCATAACTCTAGTTCTAGTGCTCATTTATGCACTTTCATGCAGGATCTTGAGGATAGCAGAAGGCTGAGGGATGGCGAGATGATCGTATGCATGAAAACTGGAGCAAGAGTTGCTGCCATAATGGTGGGAACATATCCTCTTCGACTACCATTTGATTTAGACTTAGTTTTAAAAGATTGTCATTATGTGCCTGCAGCAAGTAGGAATTTGATTTCTGTTTCATGCCTAGCACTAGAAGGCTATGTAATTAGTTTTCTTAAGGACCATTGTAATATTCTTTATGAAAGAAATAAAATTGCAAGTGGTTTTCTTATTAATGGTCTTTATCAGTTATATATTGATGTATCTATTTTTAATATCGAGCAAAATGTGAATACCATGAAACGACCTAGGGATAGTCTAAATGATTGGTATCTATGGCACCTAATACTAGGTCATATAGCATAAGATAGGATTAGCAAATTGGAGAAAATTAGACTATTGAGTCCATTGACTTTCGAGTCATATCCAATTTGTGAATCTTGACTTCATGGCAAAATGACTAAGCTCCCTTTTACTGGACATGGAGAAAGGGCCACGGATCTTCTTGCCCTAGTATAAACTGATGTGTGTGTCCCATTTGATGTGCCGGCTAGAGGCAATTTTGTCTACTTCATTACCTTTACCAATAATCTATCTAGGTATGGGTATGTGTATCTTATGAGACACAAGTCTGAAGCTTTTGAAAAGTCCAAGGAATTCAGACATGAAGTAGAAAAATAAATTGAAAAACCCATTAAGGTTCTTCGATCAGATCGAAGAGTTGAATACCTTAGTCGGAAATTCTTGGACTATCTCAAGGAAATTGGCATAGTCTCTCAATGGACTCCACCTGAAACACCTCAACTCAACGAGATTTCAGAACGGAGGAACTGGACCCTATTAGATATGGTCCGATCCATGATGAGCTTCATAGACCTCCCTGATTATCTTTGGGGACACTCTTTGTTAACTACAATATATTTACTGAATAGGGTTTCTTCTAAAACCATTCCTACCACATCGTATGAGATATGGCATGGTAAGAAACCAAGTCTGAGTCATCTCAAAATTTAGGATTGTCCGGCTCATGTCAAAAGACAACAAGCGGATAAGTTAGACTTCAGGTCCTTTAGAGCTCGATTTATAGGATATCCTAAAGAATCAATAGGATATTATTTCTACATTCTAGAAGATCACATTGTGATTGTGAGTCGACATGCCATCTTTCTTGAAAAATAGTTTATTCAAGATGGTAGCATTGGAAAGCAGATCAAGCTTGATGAGAAAGTCTCACAAGAACAACGAGCTAAGGACCAAATGGAAGCAAATTAAGTTGAGCCAATATAATCACTACCTCCTCCACCTCATAGATCGGAAGGGGTTTTCCATCCCCTTGAGAGGTACTTAGGTACCATTTCAAAGAAAGTAGAGGAAATGTTCCTCGTAGGTAATGGGGTTCATGGTGATGATCCCAAAATCTATAATGAGGTGATATCGGATATCGACTCTGAGAAATAGCTACAGACAATGAAGTCAGAAATTGACTCGATGCACTCAAACCAAGTCTGAACCTTGGTAGATCCATCAAAAGGTATGGTACCTATTGGGTGTAAATGGATTTATAAGAGAAAGATTGGTGCAGATGGGAATGTGGAGACATTCAAAACTAGATTAGTGGCAAAAGGTTATAGTCAGTGCGAAGGCATTGACTATCAGGATACTTTTTCGCTAGTAGCTATGCTAAAATTCATCCACACATTACTTGCTATTATAGCCTATTTCAATTATGAAATATGGCAAATGGACGTGAAAATGGCATTCTTAAATGAATATCTTGAGAAAGATATCTATATGGAATAGCCACTAGGTTTCACATCCAGTGATGCTAATCACAAGGTATGCGAGCTGCAAAGATCCATATATGGACTTAAGCAAGCATCTCGGAGTTGGAACACTCATTTTAATGATGTGATCAAATTATTTGGTTTCATAAAAAATGAGGAGGAGCCATGTGTTTTCAAAAAGATCAGTGGGAGTGCTGTTGTCTTCCTCGTATTATGCATGGATGATATCCTCCTTATTGGTAATGATATTTCCATGTTGACCATAGTTAAAATATGGTTATCTAAAGAATCCTCCATGAAAGATCTAGGTGAAGCATCCTTTATTCTAAGAATTAAGGTCTATAGAGATGGAACGAATAGGATGCTAGGACTTTCACAGAAGATGTACATAGAGGAAGTGCTAAAGAGGTTTAGCATGGAAAACTCTATGAGGGGTTTGGTATCCTTCAGACATGGCATTCATCTTTCCAAGAAGATGTGCCCTAGCACATCTGAGAAAATAGAATGCACAAGCAAGATCCCTTATGCTTTAGTAATAGGGAGTCTCATGTATGTCATGTTATGTACACGACCTGATATAGCCCATGCTGAGTGTCAGAGCAGATATCAGTCGAATCTTAGAGAAGAACACTGGACTTCTGTAAAATGTATCCTTAAGTACTTGAGAAGAACTAAGGATATGTTGTTGGTCTTTGGTAATGGAGAACTCCAAGTCCAAGGATATACATTCTTAGATTTTATGTCCGATGTAGATGATCAAAAGTCGACATCTGGGAGTCTGTTTATGAGTAATGATGGTGCTGTCAGTTGAAAAAGTTTCAAGCAGACAGTGATAGCAGATTCCACCATGGAAGCAGAATACATCGCTGCGTCAGAAGCTACGAAAAAGGCATTCTGGTACAATAAGTTTGCCATTGAAATCGGAGTGATGCCATCAGATGCCATTCTTCTATATTGCGACAACAATGGAGCCATAGCCCTTGCTAAGGAGACGAGGTCTCACCAAAAATTCAAGCACATCAAGCGGTGATAATACCTCATCCGTGATTACCTTGAGAAGGGTTACGTTGAGGTCAAGAGAGTCAACTCCATAGATAATACGGTGGACCTGCTTACAAAGTCATTGGGCCAGCAGAAGATCGAAGCCCACCTTGAGAAGATGGGATTTAGATTTATAGCCAATTGGCTCTAGGTCAAGTGAGAGTTTGTGAGATATGTGTGCCCTATAAGCCAGAATTGGCTGACACTTATAATACACTTCTAGGGGTAAAATTATAATTTTAACTATAAATAATAAAATAGATTATTTTCTATCATAAATATGTATTTAGTGTCTGTGATATATCCCTTGAGTTAATGGTAATGATAATTCATATTTTCAAGAGTTAAAAATTTAAGACATAAATTTTTGTTATTAAATCATAAAATGCTCCTGACCATAGGATCATCATGAGGATGGTGATTGATCCGGAAGGATGGTATACAATCGCTTCTGTATTGTAGATGAGTCTTGAGTTTACTATGTAGAGACATCGGAGCAAGAGTATAGATACTCGTTAGAGAACAAGGGCACTGAGCATGACCACCTTGAGCAGTCATAAGGAAGTCTACCTTCTCATTGATGACTGACTCGAAGCTATAGTAGTGTGTCTGATTCTTTGACCTGAGGTGCATCGGCGGTTCACCTTGAGTGTATTATAGTTTGACTACACCATGACTCGGTCTCCTAGCCATTCGGAACCCTGAGGTGTATAATGGCTATAGCATGTTCATTGTAGGAATTGGATTGCACCAAGAAGAAATCTACTACCTCAGTGGATGAGGAGTTGCCCTATGAGGATCATGAGAATCAAGTCCATAAGCCCATGGCCATGGCAAATTGAAATAATAGAAAGAGTTTCTATTAATGTTTTATCCTTGGACTTGAATCGAATGGTTAAATCATATGATAGAAATTAGGATTTGACGAGTTCACCTTAACCCTAATCTGATCAGGGCTCAGGATAGAAGAACTTAATCACACAGATAGCTGCACTGAGAGGTTCATTTTTAGTTTTGATGGGTTGCCACCATATACTGCTAGGTGTCATTGGTGGATTTTGGGAGCAATTAGAATGATTTAGATGATCGATCATTCTAGTTGTCTGAATTAGAAGAGTTTTGATCCATCGAAAAGAGTTTCGATGATGTCGATGATAGAGAACATGACATATCCCATTACCATACAAAACTGAATCTAACTAGATCACACAAACAAGGGTTTGGATTTGAATATCATCAATTGGACTAATCCAGTTCAATTGATTTGAATAAGATTTAATTAGGTTTAAGAAAATCATACTAGCACATGATTGAGCCTAATGTTCTCCTTCTACTATCATTAAAAGTTGTCTCAACTGAGCCAAATATGCTTGTGCTCACTCAGGTACCTTTACTTGGTCTGTCTGAAGCTTGTCTAAGTCAAAAAAAGATTATCTTAATTTACGAGATAAATTTGAGACAACACCTGCTATTTTTCGTCACTTGCTAATTCTTATTTTTGACTTTGGTCAAACATTTACCTTTGACACTTAGACATCTGTCCATGTGTCATGCACCTATAGGAGAGTCGATAGGGGCTTGTCCCCTTGCTAGAAATTGGAAAGGAGGGGGCACATGCCTAGGGAGGCGTGCATCCATGGATAGGGATGCCTAGAATCCCATACGGGGGGGACTCCAGGTTGCTTCTAGGATTGTACTTAGGTGGTGCAAACCTATAGACTTTGACCAGTCTTAGGCGCCATCTAAGTATGAATTAAGGGGGCTCTCATCTGATTAGATTAGATGATATCATCCCACCAATTAGATTTAGATCTGATTGCACAAAGCAACGTGATTGATCGGGATGATGTGGCACTGCATGGCACAATAAGGTATATATAAACCCTATCTACGCCCAACTTTTTGAGAGTTCTCTCTTAGCCCATGCTCCAAGGCTACGCCTCTCCCTCCTCCATGCCAACTTTTGGCCCTCTCTCTCCTCTCCAAGCCTAGGGAATTTTGGTCTCCAGTTTGGTGTGATCCAGACAAGAGAAAGCTGACGAAAAAGGAAGAAGGCAGCACTGCTGCAGAGACGACTGCAGATCTTCGAAAGAAGTTTTGAAGATCCTCTAAATCAGATTCAGATATGATATTTGGAGAGGTGATAAAGAAGGAGAAGATCTCTAGATCTAACCTGAGTGAATATCAATAGAGGCCAGGTGGCTAGATCTAGAACCTCAGGTAATCAGCAGGATCATCAAAGGGTAATTTGATTACCCAACATCAAGGTACAAATTAATCAAATTTAATTTATTTTTATTTTTATTTATTAGATCTATAAAATTAGATCTGAAATATCTCAGATCTGATCTGGATACATGAAAATTTTTTTTGAAATATCTCTCTTGATTCGATTAAATCTGAACAAATCTGATCCGAAAAATTAAGATTTCTCCTTCAATATAAATAATAAGTTGGACCGAGTCAAAACTAGAAGTCCTAGTATGACTAGGATTTCTCCATCTTGTGCAACCTTGCTTTCCATGCCTTTCCATGCTAATTTTCTTGGAATTTTCATAAAAAAAATTATTTCTAGAGAGTATCCATGCCATTTTTATGTCTTCAACCATTTTAGAAGAAAATTAGTTATCGAATAGGTCAAAATATATAAGTTGTTTTGACCTAGGTCTCTATTGGATAGAGTTTGATTCCCATCTTTTTTTATCTCTTCAAGGCACCAAACCACCTGATTTCTCTCTAAGTTTTTATGAGAAATAGAAATTTTTTTTGCACATATTCCCTAGAGTCCATGAAAAAAAATAAATAGAGGATGCCCAAGAGTTGGGCACCCCAATTCTTGCTCAATTTGGACCTACCTTTCAAGGTATTTGACCTAGACAAGGACTTTATCATAACTCTTTATTTAAAGAGAGTTAGGATATGATTTTTCTACAAATTTTAGATCTGAGAGAGATTTGAGACATGAAAAGCATGGGTACAAAAAGGATTTGGGCATGGTGCTTCATTAAGACACAAACCATTGTGTCTTAGTGAGAGAAAAAGAAGGGAGAAGAAAGGATTTTTCTCTAGGGCTTTTCTTGATTCTCTTCTTCCTCCTTTTGTGAGATTTTAGAAGAGTGATTTTCTTTTAAAATCCTCTACTTCTTCTTCTAACTATTGGAGGATCCAAGATTTAGAGAAGGAGGCTTCTGATCAGCGATCAAAGAAAGATCGACACAGTACTAGCATGCTATGCTGATTTTCTATCACTGAATTTTAGATCGACAATCGAGGCTTTGTGTGGACATTCTATAGAGACCGGATGTATGTGCAACTCCAAGAGACAACCTCAGCCTTGGATCAGCGAGTTGAAAAATCCAACTTGCAATAAGATAAGGGAGATTCAATCTTCTTTTTCTTTCTAGATTAGATCTAGTATAGCTTTGATGTCGATGTGATCAACATCATCTTTGCTTGATTTTTTAATTTTAGATTTAATAGCATGCATAGATCATGAGATAAGATCCTAGATCTAGGGTTAATTTATGTATTTTAATAAATTAATATGATTAGTTTATCACTTCTGCTGATTGATTTTGAAAAAGGTTTTGAAATATATTCAAAAAATCCTAGATCTTTTCCTTCAATTAGTATCAGAGCACAGATTTCTTATGATATAATTTTTATGCATATTTGGATTATTTATTTAGATAGATCTAAATTATAATATATTGTTTAAATCTAAAATTAAATTATAGATTGCATGAACCGATTTATAAGATTGTCCTACTATAAGATTTATCCCTTATAGTGTAAAGATTGTCCTAATTCGTGCAGATCTAAAGTTAATCATAAATTTATTAGATATGATCTAGATTAATTTATAATTTATTTTTAATTTAAAATTATTTAAATTTAAAAATAAATATTTTAGATTGTAGGGATTGATCTTATATGGTTGTCCTACTGTAAGGTTTATCCCTTACAGTAGAAAGGTTGTCCTAGTACGTACTGATCTAAAACTCTAATCATAATTTTTAGATTAGATCTAAAAAGTTTTATGATTTAATTAAAAATATTTTAATATAATTTTTATCATCATAAATATATTAGATTTGATATAAGATGATTTATGGTTGATTAGAATTGAAATAGTTTTAATTTGAATTACAAGAATATGTTTAGATTAGATTTAAAGTAGATTCATGTTTATATTATTTGCATATTGATTATGAATCAAACATGCAACTAGTTGGTAGAACTATATTATAAAAATATTTTATAAATATAAAAATTATTTTTAAAATGCTAAACCCGAACCCTCATTTCAAAATTTAATTAAGAATTAAGAGTTATTTGATTAGGATCTAGGATTGTGAATTGAAGATCCTAAGACACAAATCATAACATTTAGATTACCAGGTTAATGGAATTAGATCCATTAATTGGGTTAGATCTAAGGTTAGATTAAAGAATGGACTTAATTAGAGAATTGACTAAATCTAATCAATAGTTGTCGTAGATTAGGTTAAGAATTCTCTAGATCAATTACAATAGTTATAGTTGGTCAAGTCCATGTCTTTAACGAGAACTAAAATAAACTTGATTCTTGGCTACACGGTCTAACCCAAATTATTAGGTTGATCTAATTGAAACTAATTAACTAGTTGGTGTCTAAGATAAGTCTGGCAATATAGATCGATGGTCTTTAATTGACAGCCCATTTATCTAACCATTTCTAATGGTGTCTAAGACAAGCTTTGGTAGACCTTCCCACCAATTTTACTTACCTGGCCTTCTTGGTGAAATTATGTTTTGACCAGATCACTTGACAATTCGAGCTGACCCATATTAGCTAGGTAAATTAGTGTGACTGATTTAGATAATCTTAGACCAGCCTATCAATGGTCACTCTTAATCTAACTTAGTGAAGTCAGTGGGAGAATCATGATTAGTTGGTTTATCTAACTATCTTCCCTAAATTAAATTAATCAAATTCTCTAAAATTAATAGGTCCTTAAAAATAAAATAGTTATGGTGATAACTAGATCATAGCCTTCCATTAAGTAAGTAATAATGGGTCCATTAGTTGGATAATCAATGGAGGCCCAAAGGCTTGGTGCTTATTGGCTAATGAAATTATCATTCATAATATGATTTCTTGGCTGCATCTCTCTAAATGGTGATTAAGTTGACCAACCAAAGTTGAGTTTAATCATTCATTAGTTAGATGGACTAAGTATGGTCATGTTAATGGTTGGACCTAAACGGATCTTTTCAGTGAAGGCCAAAGCCTAATGATTAGGGATTGGGGCAAAATTAAGTTACTAAAAATTATTTAGAAAAATAATTGGTTATGAACCTATCCTTAGATGAACATAGGTTGACCAACCAAAGTTGGACTTGTGTGTAGTCTATGTGGATTCTAGTACCCACTAAGAAATTAGAAAAATTTCTTGAATTGGAGGTAGAGGCTATCAATTTAAATAAAATAGTGGGAGAATCTTTTGATTAAAGTCCAAATCTTTAGGATTAATAAATTATTTACTAATTAGATTTTGATTTTTCTTGGTGTAGATATGGCCACTTCTCTTTTGCCTCGATCATTATTAGATAATGACAAGCTGGTGGGATCTAACTTTGAGTTGAGGATTATCCTAAAGTATGAATGGATCTTGTACATCTTGACAGATCCAGCACCTGAGGAGCCAGCTTCTAATGCACGTGGGTCAGTCAGAGACACTTACCAGAAGTACCTCAATGACTGAACCATGGTGCACTGTATTATGTTGGCAGCTATGAGTGATGAATTCAGTCATAGGTTTGAGATAGCTCAGTCAGAAGACGTGCTTCAAATATTGAACGAGTCTTTTGGCACACTCGATGATGTTGAGAGGCACAAGACTAGTTATACCATCTTCAATGCTAGGATGAGGGATGGAGTTTAAGTCACTGATCATGTACTATACATGATCGAGTTGATGGAGCATTTAAGTAAGCTTGGCTTTTCCTTGCTCGAGTAGCTAAAGAAAGATGCAATTCTGAACTTGTTGCCCAAGTCTTATCTCTCATTTTTTACTCATTACTGAATGACAAAGCCTGAAGTTAACTACTACAACTTATTGAGGTTACTTTAGAACTTTGAGAAGGATCACCAGCTCCATCAAGAGTTGGTGAACTTAGTGGGAAGGTCTTCTTCTGGTTCTCGATCCATTAAGAAAGGAAAGAAGAATAAGAAAAGGAAGTCCAAAAAGGTGCAAGTTCAGACTGGGATATCTATGTAGGTCCAGATCAAGAAGCAAAATCCCGACAAGTGTCAAGCAGAGTGCTTCTTCTGTAAGAAGCAGGGGCACTGAAAGAGAAACCGTAATCAGTACATTACCTTCCTGGACCCAAATAGATTGAGAAAGAAGCAAGCTGTTGCTAGGCAAGGTATTTATATGATAACTTCTTACAATTTATTTATTTATGATATTACTGACTGAGTATTAAATACTAGTATCTCTTACCATATTTATAATTCATTGTAGGGGTTGTAGGTCAGTAAGAGATTAGAATAAGGTGAGAGGTTTCTAAATATTGGAGATGGAAGGCTAGTTCTAGTTCTAGCATTAGAAATCTTAAAACTTGTATTTGAGTCTCATACTATTATTCTTAGTGATTATCATTTTTGTCCTAGTTTCTTTTTGAATATTATTTCTGTAGGCTTTTTGACTAAAAATAATTATGAGATTTCAATAAAGAAAGAATTATATAATATCATTTTGAATGGTATTACTATATTTTTTGGATATTTGAACAATGGGATATACATGATATCACAACCTGTTAATATAGTATATTCCACTTGCAAGCACCCTCAATTAGATAGTATGTCTGATATATATACTTATGGCACTATAGGCTCGGTCACATTAACAAGAATAGGATAAACATGTTAACTCAAGAGGAAATCCTTGAAGTTAGTGATTGTAAATCACTTTCAACCTGTGAGTCTTGTCTTCTTGGAAAAATGACTAAGTCATCTTTTACTAAAAACGATGAGAGAGCCACTTAGCTCTTAGGTCTTGTACACACTGATGTATGTAGGCCTATAAGCATAAGTGCCAAAGGTGGATATCTTGACTTCATCATTTTCATAAATGATCTATCCAGGTATGGATATGTCTATTGATGAAATACAAGTCGGATTTATTTGAAATGTTCAAATGATTCTAAAATGAAGTAGAAAAATAAACTGAAAAGAGTATTAAAATTTTTTGATCTGACTAAGGAAGTGAATTATGAGCTCAGAAGTGACACTCCTAAGTCTTGAGAATATGAGAAGATAGGTCATGGAAAGATGAGAGTGAGCTAGAAGAAGAATCAGTCTCAATAGTAAAATTCAGAAATTGGGCTGGCTTACTCTAAGACTGAGCCGACTTAGTTGAAAACTGGGTTGGCTCAGTCTAGGACTGGGTCGGCTAGATCTCAGAGAAAAATCTAGATAGAGAGCAGCATTTTTGGACTATTGGCACGGTCATAGGTTAGCTGACTCAGTCTGAAACTGGGCTGGCTCAGTTTTCATGGGTTAATATTTTGTGTACATGGGTTGTTTGGATTTAGAAAGTTTTTCTATGAGCTTGGACTTGATCCTTTATAAAGTATATATATACTGAAAATAGGTCAAAGTTGTAAGGGTGCTGAAATATACTAAATAAAAGCTCTTTTCTTTCAGAAATCTCTTCTTCTCTTCTTCTTTATTTCTTGATTTATTTGATTATGCTTCTACAGAGATCTCTAAGAAGTACTTTCTTATTGCTTGGCTAATCACCGATGGCCATGCCGATCCATGGGGGAAGAACACATATTTCCAATATTTGGTATCAGAGCGGTGTTGCGTGGAAGGAAGGAAGACACCTAGGATTTATTACATCCAAGATCTGTTACACCATATTTTATCCAAAAACTTCTAGTTTGCTTCATGGTTGTCCCTAAATTGAGGTGGAGATTGTTTACATGGAGGAATGGTTATAAAGAAGTTTGGAAAGAGGATCTAGGGCTAGTTAGATCTTCTATGAAGGATAGTTTTATTGGTGTGTAATCGTGAAGGGTGTTAGGAATCTGCTCTTGACTTGTTTGAAGTCATAGGATCAAGTGGATTCAAGGTGGATTTTGAGAAGTTCGATGGCAAGAAAAACTTTATCCTATGGCAGCAAAGAGTAAAGGTCTTGGTGGTTCAGGACAGAATTTACAAGGTCTTGACAAAAGAAATGTCAAAAAAGATCAATGTTAAGGATTGGAAAGAGCTGGAGGAAATTACTTTTAGCACAATCTGGATGTGCTTGGCCGATCAGATTTTGCTCAAGGTTTGCATAGAGACTATGGCAAAGGAGCTCTAGGAGAGATTGGAGAACACATACATGGGGAAGAACATGACGAATAAGCTGTGGTCGAAGAAATAGCTATATAGTCTGAGGATGTCCGAAGGCGGAGATCTTGTTGCACATATCCAAAGGTTCAATCAGGTGTGTTCTGAGATGATGAGTTTGGATGTAAAGATTGATGAGGAGGATCGGGCATTGCTGTTATTATATTCTCTTTCAGGTTTGTATGATGGTCTCATAACAACTCTAGTTTATGGAAAGGAGATCCTAAACTATGAAGAGATTATTGGTGTGCTCAGATTAAATGAGCAAAGGAAGAAGATCTGCAGGGGAGACCCTAAGTCTGAGATCTTGGCTGTGAATGAAAGATAGAAAAGATCAAAGAAGAAGATAAGAGGGAAATCTAAGGGTAGGTCAAAGTCTTGTGATTAGAGAAAGATGACATTGAAATATTATAAATGTCATCAGCCTGGACACCTGAGGAGAGATTGCTTCCTTTTGAGACTATAAAAAGGGAAGGCCAGCAAGAAAGATGATACAGCTTCTGTGAGCAGTGGAGAAGACCTGCTTGTTGTATCAGATGGATCCATAGAGTGTGATACTATATGAATATTAGATTTAGCATGCTCGCACCACTATACTTCTCATCGAGAGTGATTTGCTATCTACTAGAAGGCCGATGGTGGAAGTGTCAGTCTTGGAGATGATCACCCATGCAAAGTAGCTGGAATTTATTCTATCAAGGTGAGGATGTATGACGGGATCATTTGTACATTCTCAAATGTCAGACATGTACCAAAATTGAAAAAGAATTTGATTTTTTTGGGCTACTTGGAGGAGCAGGGTTATGCTTTTGTAGCCATGCTGGGAGTGGATGTTTGAAAATTTCCAAGAAAGCTTTGGTGGTGATGAGAGGTAGAGATTGAGCAATAATCTTTACATAATGGAAGGCTCAATGGTAAATGATAGTGCAAAGGTGCTAGCAGCGACACAGGAGGAGTAGATTTTATATCAACTATGGCAATATCGGATAGATCATATGAGTGACTGTGGGCTCACAGAACTAAGTAGAAGAGGTATGATCCTAGCCCTGAAGAAGGAAGGTACAAATCTTTGTAAGCCGTATATCTTTGACAAACAGCATAGGGTAAAGTTTGCCAGAAGTACTAAGCATAGTGAGGGAGTGCTGAATTTAGTGCACTCAGATGTGTGGGGACCAGCTTCTGTATTAGCTAGAGGTGGGGCAAAATACTTTGTTACTTTTATTGATGATTTCTTAAGGAAGGTGTAGGTTTATCTGATCAGAGAAAAATCAGAAGTGTTTGTCTGGTTCAGAGTCTGGAGAGCTGAAGTAGAGAAGGAGTCAGGGAGATAGGTAAAGTATCTGAGATCGGACAATGGAGGGGAGTATACTAGCCTAGAGTTCAGGAGGTATTGTAAGAAAAATGGCATCAAATGCCATTACATGGTGAGGATGACTCCCTAGTAGAATAGTGTTGTGGAGAGGATGAACCGACACTGATCGAGAGGGCACGAAGTTTGAGGCTATAGACATCACTCCCAAAGTGCTTTTGGGGTGATGCTCTAACTTTTTCTTATTTTCTTGTGAATAGGTTGTCTCATTATAAGCTGAATGGAGGCATTCCAGAAGAGGTTTGGTGTGGAAAGAAGGTGGAGCTTGGCCACCTAAAAGTCTTTAGTTAGACAGTCTATGCACATATGGGGGCAACCGAGAGGAGCAAATTGGATCCAAAATCTCAAAAGATGACATTCATAGGGTATCCATAAGGAGTCAAGGGGTACCTGCTGTGGGACACTCAGGCACAGAAGTCAGTAATCAATAGGGATGTTATCTTTGATGAGAAGAGCATCTTGAGGAGGTCTGGGATAGATGAAATTGGAAAAAATAAAGGTGAACAGCAGTGGCCAGTTAGAGAATGATGGCATGCAGGTTACATCCACTTACAAAAGTGTTTCTGTTGAGGTGGAGCTAGGCAGAAAAGTATTGTCTCAGATTGAAAATCAGCATGGAGGGCCGACAGTTCAGACAGATGTGCAGGAGTAGCCACAGACATCAGACAGAGATGTGCCAGTGGGAGTGTTTTTGCATAAGCCCCAACATACTATTAGAAGATCGATCAGATATGGCATTGATGAGGTTATCTCCTATGCACTCATCACTGCTAATAAAGATCCAGAGAATCATGCAAAGGCCATGGAGAGTGAGGATCATGATTCATGGATGCAGGCCATGATGGAGGAGATGGAATCACTTGAGAAGAATCAAACATGGCAGCTGGTGGATCTTCCAAAGGGTGCTCAACCTATTGGCTCAAAGTGGGTGTTCATAAAGAAAGAAGCACCTTCAAAATAATGTGGAGTCTGTTTCAAAGCAAGGCTAGTAGCAAAGGGATATTCGTAAAGGAAAGGGATTGACTACATAGAAAATTTCTCTCCTATGGTGCGTCATACATCTATTCGAGTTTTGTTGTCACTGATGGCATAGCATAACATGGAATTGGAACAGATGGACGTGAAGATGGCCTTCCTTCGTGGAACTTTGGAGGAAAGAATCTGCATGAAGTAGCCAGATGGTTTCATGGAGATGGGACAGAAAGAAAAGGTGTGTTTACTTAGGAAGTCTTTGTATAGCTTGAAACAATCCCCTCGTCAGCGGTATCGAAGGTTTGATAGCTTTATCTTGAGCCTAGGTTTCAGTAGATGTGAACATGATTATTGTGTCTACGTCAAGGATGTAGATGAGAAGGATGTCCTGTACCTATTATTGTACGTAGATGATATGCTCATCGCTAGTAGAAGCATGGATGTTGTGAAAAGGTTAAAAAGAGCATTATCATCTAAATTTGAGATAAAAAATTTGGATCCAGCTGAGAAAATTCTTGAAATAGAGATTTGCAGAGATAGATGCAAAGGAGTGCTCCATTTGACATAAGAAAAGTATATCCAGAAGATTTTGGAGAGATTTGGGATGGAGAAGGCCAAACCTGCAAAGATGCCATTACCGAGCCATATGTCTCTCTCCAAGTTATAGTGCCCCCAGTCAGAAGAGGAGAGAGTACATAGAATGATTCCCTTATGCAAATGATGTTGGCAGTGTGATGTACACTATGGTGTGCTGTAGACTAGATAAAGCACATGCTGTGATCACGGTTAGTAGATACATGGCTAACCTTAGGAAGGAACACTGGAAAGCATTGAAATGGATATTGAGATATCTGCATAGAACAAGGGATTATGGTTTGATATTTGGTGGATAGTCGAAAGGATTTGGAGAACAATCTATGAGGATGTGTGAAGGTTTAGGTCCTCTAGAAGGGTTTGTTAATGCAAATTATGCTGGTGATCTTGATATAAGGAGGTCTACTACTGGATACCTCTTCTGCATATATGGTGGACCGATGTCTTGGAGATCAATCCTTCAGCCAATCACGGCCTTGTCTACCACAGAGGTCGAGTACATTGGGATAATGGAGGCTATAAGGAAAGCTATTTGGCTTATGAGGTTGATTGATGAGTTAGGGGTAGAGCAGAGCAAGGTTACACTATTCGGTGATAGTCAGAGTGCTCTATTGTCGGCATAGAACCCAGTCTATCATGCATGCACAAAGCATATAGATGTGAGGTACCATAGGATCAGAGAGCTGATGGAGAAAGGTGAAGTGGAACTGATAAAGGTCCCTACCAAGAAAAATCAGTCTGATGCACTCATGAAGGTAATCCCTAGAGACAGCTTTCAGAGATGTATGGCACGAATGGGTCTGTTGAGAAGAGATGAGTTCACAAAGATTTGGAAGCACCAAGATGGAGAATGTGAGCTCAGAAGTGGCACTCCCAAGTCTTGGAAATATGAGAAGACAGGTCATGGGAAGATGGGAGCGAGTTGGAAGAAGAATCAATCTCAATAGTAAAGTTCAAAAACTAGGCTGGCTCATTCTGAGACGAGCCGGCTCAGTTGGAAACTGGGTCGGCTCAGTCTAGGACTAGGCTAGTTAGGTCTCAGAGAAAAATTTAGATAGAGAGCAGCATTTTTGAACTGTTGGCATGGTACATAATTGGGTCGGCTCAGTCCTAGACTGAGCCGACCCAGTCGCAGGTTATTCGACTTAGTCTGAAATTGGGCCGGCTCAGTTTTCATGGGTTATTATTTTGTGTACATTGGTTGTTTGGGTTTAGGAAGTTTTTCTATGAGCTTGGGCTTGACCCTTTGTAAAGTATATATACTAGAAATAGGTCAAGATTGTTAGGGTGCAAAAATATACTAAATAAAAGCTCTTTTCTTCTGAAAATCTCTTCTTCTCTTCTTCTCTATTTCTTGAGTTATTTGATCATGCTTTCACAGAGATCTCTAAGAAGTACTTTCTTATTACTTGGCTAATCACCGACGGCCATGCCGATCCATGTGGGAAGAGTGCATATTCCCAACATGAATACGTTTCTGGCAAGTTTTTTACATATCTAGGAGAGAATGGGATTCTCTCCTAATGGACTCCTCTAGGAACACCACATCATAATAGTGTATCTGAAAGAAGAAATCAGATTCTCTTAGACATGGTCTGATCCATGATGGGTTTTGCCAGCTTGTCGATATCCTTCTAGGGATATGCATTCAAATTAGCTTACTATCTTTTAAATAGGGTTTCAAGTAAGTCTGTAATTAAAACTCCATATGAGATATAGACAGGGTGTAAGCTAGCACTTTCATACCTTAGGGTCTAGGGGTGCCCAGCGTATGTGAAATGGTTAATCATAGATAAACTTGAACCTAGATCTGACAAGTGCATATTCATAGGGTACCCAAAAGAAACCAAAGGGTGTATTATCTACCATGCTGATGAACAAAAGATGTTCAGCTTGAAGGCAATCTTTTTAGAAAAAGAGTTTCTTGATGAAGGAACTATTGCCTCTAAGGTTGAACTTGACAAAGTTCAACAAGTAGAAAGATCGACACCAGTAGCTAAACCATAATCTGATTTGATTAAATTAAATTCGAAGCCTAGTGTACCAGCACCATTAAGGTAATCTGATAGAGTACCATGTTAGCCAGATAGATACTATAGTTTCTTAGTTTGGGATGGTGATTCCATCAAACTTGATAAGAATGATGAGGATCTGATTACCTATATGGATGCAATGCAGAGATCTGATTCCAAAAAATGGCTTGAGGCCATGAAATTTGAAATGCAGTCCATGAAGGTCAATGATGTATAGACATTGGTTGACCCACCTGAAGGAATTTAATCCATTGGGTGTAAGTGGGTCTTCAAAAGGAAGAGGAATGCAAATGGAAAGGTGGAGACCTATAAAATCCATCTGGTTGCCAAGGGATATTACCAACATTATGATATTGACTATGACAAGATGTTCTCGTTTATGGCAATGCTCAAATCTATTCGGTTAATGCTTGCGATAGCTATCCATCTAGACTATAAATCTAGCAGATGGATGTGAAGATAACTTTTCTAAATGAAAAGCTAAGGAATAGCTTTAAGCTTTATAAATCCAAGATAAATAGATTCTTTTAAAATTAAAAATTTGGATATATTATCACAAAGAGATTTGTTTATTTTTTTAGAAAAATATTTTTTTTCTTTTCTCAAGAAATATTAAACATTGAGTTTAGAAAAGATAACAAATATTTATAATTTATCTCAAAAAATATCATATTAAAATATGGTTGTGCAAACTTAGATTTGAGACAAAGCATTCTTTTCTTTCTTCTTTTTTTTTTATCAAAAGATGGAGTACAAGGTGATAAAATTTGATACCAATTTGTTTTAGTTTTTGATTAAAAAAAAGGATGAATCCATTAGGTTCAGATCAAATTATTTGATAAGTTATTTTGAATAGATACCGATAGATTATGCGAACAAAACAAAGAGATATTTACTATTTCAATTTAGATCTATTTTTTCTTAAAAAATATTACTTAATTTAGTTTAAAAAAGATATGAAATTCTTTAAATTTATCTCAAAAGATATCATATAAGCTTTGCAAAACTAGATTCGAGATAAAATATTCTTTTCTTTTTGCTGAAAGAAAGCAACGAAGTGCAAGACAGAAAAAATTTGTTTGACACCAATTGTGAAACTTTACTTAAGGATGAATTTTTTTTGATACCAATGCAAAATATGAATAAACAAGATCACATGAATGGTTAAGTATAAGTGAACCAACAAGTTAGGGAACAAATAAATACCTATTAATGATTTTTCATAAGATTCAAAAATTATTTGTCTAGAACTTTTATTTGGAGTAAAATATTTTTCAAGATTAAGCTTGATACCAATTAATTATTAAAAATCATGATAAGATCAAACCATGCAAAGTATGATTGAATAAAAAGTAAAATAGAAATGATTTCTTTAAAGCAAATCAAATAACTAGAACAAAAAAAGCGCATAAATAGAACAAAATAATTTTACTTTTAATATTTTAATAATATTTTTTTATTTAGTTTAAAATTATTTTTTTCCATTTTTCATAATAAATGCTAGAAAACTTGACTTTCTTAACTCTCCCCCTATGTTGGAAAATTAACTTTTCTTAATTCTCCCTCTTTGTTTTGCAAGCAAAGCATATATTAAGTCAAACAAATAATATTAAATACATTGAATTTTCAAAAAAAAAAATTTATTGGTTATCCAATGGTGATTATGAAGATAAAATCATGAAAGCATGTAAAATATATGAGAGCTATATCCGATATAGATGCCAAAAATAGATTGAAAGGGTCACTAAAGCTGTGGAAAGGAATCCTAGCATCTTAAGCAAGTATATATCAGAACAATCCTAAGATATAGGTCTAGGCTAGGTAAGAAGAGTGTAGTCTGATATCTCCAAATGATTAGGCCTGATAGCGAACATCCTTCCTCACCGCAGTGAGTGCCCAATTTAATCTCCCTAACTCATCTATGACCAATGATAATGCCTCCATTTGATCTCATCTCATCTGGTATGCCTCTGATATATACCTCTAAAGTCTACACAAACTGATGCTATGATCTTCATGGAGAGTCTCTCAACAAATGCATCCTCATCCAGTCTATTAGGTAATAATGAGCTAGTATCCGGATGGCTAGTCTGTGAAAGTTAAGCAATCTCTATTTGTTCATGCTGCTCTACTGGCTCCTTGTCCTGATATATACTACAATAGGATCTGCTGTAGAAGTCTTATCATCATTATTTGCTATAGCATGAGAGTTGATATACTCAATATCTTCAATCATCATCTCGATTAAATATAAATCTTAAATGTGTAGTTGCTTGAGATAATCGGAGATGCTCCTACTGATCTGTATATATGCAGCGTGTGTCCAATACTATCAATATTTATCTCAATTTGCATATCTTTCATTTTAGAAACTAGACTCTCTTTCTTTGAGCAAAATTCTTTTGGGATGCCATTGGAGAATGAGGACTACAAGATTAGATAGAAATTGAGAGAAAAGATTCGATTTTAGTAGGAGAGGGGTTTGAAAGAAATTACGGCTCGAGAAAATTGATAATGAAATGATAGAGCCTTGAAATATTTTTAAATAGGAGAACTATTCCCAAAAAATAGATCGACTCCTGCTAAATCAAGAGCTAGCTTCTGAAGAGAGGTCGACATCAATGAAACTAGGAGTCGGCTCCTCAAAGCAGAAAATAGTTCAAGTAGTTTTTGATTCAAGAAAATTTAATCAAATTGAATAAGAATCAATAGGCAATTAAATCAATGATCAAGAAAGATATTCAAGTCAAATTAGGGGATTAAGAATTAACCAATCATGGGGGCAAAATTATCAAGTCAAGGAACTCATGTAAAATAAAATCTAGATATAGGCTTTATGAGTTTTGGTTGAACTATGAAATTCAAATCCTTAGGGATAACCTAAAATGCAATGTTATTCAATACATTAAGCACTTAATTTTTGTGATTCATTGTCTTATATTAAAGTACTTTATTTCACAAAAGTTTTATTAAAATTTTAATAATTTAGTATTTTATAGGGGAATGTCAAACATAGTGTCACTTGTATGTTCAGCAACTTAAAAACATTCATATCCAATTAAACATCTTTTAATTTAAGTTTACTAATTGCAAAATTGACATGGATAAGCTGTTACATGATGTTGAATTTTAAGATAATTTCAATACATATCATAACATGATATTTATAGAGGAGAGCATATTGATCTTTAAAATTAAAGTATACAAATCATCAAAATCAATCAATCATACTAATCTTACTAATATATGAAAAGAATTTCAAGTAAGTAAACATAATATAAAATCATATTAAAGTCAATAGATTTAATCAAAATAACTTTAACAATCATTGATGGTATGATGTGAGAAAAGTTTAGATTATACGTACCATGCATCAATATCCATCTCTTTTCATTTTCAAAGCATCTATAAAAAATTTCTTCCTTTTATTTCATTCAAATCCTTGGTGCACCAGCAAAATTACTTAATGATTTTTGGTACCCAAGTTATCTTGGGTCCATATGAGTTAGTATTCAAGGTTTCCTTTGAAATCTAAATTTGTTTAATCAAGGTTTGGCCAATTCTTTTAAAATTATAGTTCAAAATTTTATAGTCAATTTGATTACATTTAAAGCACTTAATTGTATAATCTTTAGTTGATGCTCTTGTAAAAATATTTTAGTATTTTGCTATTTTCTTGACGTATTAGAACCAGTTTCTACTCTATTGAAAATAACCCCATTGATTTTTACCATAGATTGGAGATTTTGAAAGCTAATTGTAAACTTTTCATCAATACGTTTTAAAACCTCAACTTCTCTTCTTAATTTTTTATTTTCTACCAAGATTTCTTTCTTTTCATTTAAAAGATTTTCATTTTTTTGAGGAAGAATTTTAAAACATCAATTTTCTTCTTAAGCTAAATATTTTCTTCCAAAATAGATTTTCCAAAAATCAAATATTTTTCTCTTTCATCTTGTAAAGATCTTTGTGATTTCACAAGTTTATCTTTTTCTTTAACTAGAAATTTTTCAGATTTTGTAAGTTTTTTTTTTCTTAGTTAAATTTTTAATTTATTTTAAAAAATCTTTCTTTTCTTTGGTCATGTTTTTTATATTTTTTAATAGATCCTCTTTTTCACTCAAAATTTTATTTTTATCTTTAACCAAAGATATATTAGATTTTTTAAGTTCTTTATTCTATAGTCTTATCTTTTTATGTTCATCCATTAACTCATTGAAGGCTTCATATAATTCATTAAAAGTAAATTCAGAGGAGTGTTCATGATATATCTCATCATTTTGAGCCATGAGGCAATAACTTTTTATACATTCCTCTTCTTTTTTATTCTTCTTTTCTTTGCTTTACTCCTCCTTAATCAATGCTTTTTTTTTTTGTTTCTTTCTTTTTTTTTTCTTTTCATCCTCATGCACCATGAGGCATGAGTTGGAGTGAGCTTTCTTTTTTCTTGGAAGCTTGATGTTTCTCTTTGATTTGCTCCCTCAAAAGTAGTTTCTAATTTTTTTCATATTTGATTTGTTGAATTACATGAAGAAATTGCATCAAAAATAATTATGTCTAATGAATAATAAAGTAAATTCATTGCTTTAACATTCATTTGAATCATTTTTTTATCATGAATCGATGCATTGAATGTCTGTAGGACATTGATTATAATTTTTCATAAATTATAGTCATGTGCTTGAATGAATATTTTTATCCTAGATTTTCAATAAGTATAATTTGAGCCATCAAACAATGAGGGTCTATCTATAAAATGTCCATCACTAAAAAAAAGATTTTATTTTGGATTGCTAAGATCTTTGACTCTGGACGATTAAGTTAACAACTAATAACAGAGCTTCTACTATGATACCACTTGTTGCCCAGCTATGCAACCCAATAGAAGAGGGTAAATTAAATTTTTAAAATTTTAAAGCTAAATTAGAATAATAAAGATAATGTGATGATATGTAATTTGTATGAGGTGGATGATTTAAGTAAGGTGAAAAGATAAATAGTAGGAGAGCAAGTATTTAACAAAATAAGGATGAAAAAAGAGCAAGCATACTACAAACAAGCAAGATTTATAGTGGTTCGGTGCCAATCTTGCACCTACATCAACTTTCGAAGCTTCTAGTTAGAAATTGAAATCAACTAAACGTATTCAATAAGAATACAACGTCGGTGCCTCCAACTCTAGCTATCCCAAGCTAGAATACTTATTTTTTGGATATAAGCCAATCCAATACAATCCATTCCAAGTTTTGGAACCTCCAAAACTTAAATCAAAATAATTAAATAGAGTATGAGTATTAATAACAATGAAAAACAAAGTTAGCCCCTTTAATGAGCAAATAAAATATTAAAAATACTTTACACAATTAAGGAAGAAGCTTTTTTGATTTTTCTCAAAGTTGTTGAAGACTTGAATGAGCTTTTGAGGGATTGGTGAATTTGAAATGAAAGCTTCTTTGCTTAAAGAGGACTTTTTGCTTAGGACTGAAATGAATGCTTGAATCTCTTATTTTCTTTCCTACTTTTTGAGCCTATATATCTTCAATAAGAATTAGAGAAAAATTTGGATAGGTTTAGAGCCATTGGAGGGCTTTAAATATGCATTAAATATGATCAAAATAGACTAAAAAATAGTCATGATAGAGTTTTTCCATCGTAGGAGTCGATCGTAGGGTCAACCCCTATGGCAGAAAAATATAAAATGGCAAATTTCTATTTTCTGACCTGCAGAAACAGTAGAGATTGACCTTGGGATCGACTCCTAGCATAGGGGTCAACCTTAGGATCATCCTCATTGGGGTGCTGGCCAAAAAATAAATGTGCCAATTAGACCATTTTAGCAGGGGTCGACCTAGCGGTTGATCCAAGGGTTGATCCTTTTGCTAAAACCTGATTTTCTTCTAAAATCTACATCTAAAATTCATGAAACTACCTCTAATAGATCAAAAATCTTCTAAGCTTGTTCTTGAGGCTTACAAAATAGATTTTTCTTAACTTTATAAAATTTATAATTTTGCCTCTCATCATCTTTCTTTCTGATTTTCTTCCAAATTATGCATCCAAAATTTATAAAACTACATCCAATAGATCAAAAATCTTCTAGACTTATTATTGAGGCTTTCAAAATATATTTTCTCTAACTTTGTAAAATTTATAATTTTTCCCCTCATTATCTTTCTTTAGTAAATTTGAAATTTCTTATTGAAACTAAAACACAATTGATCCTTTTTCAAGCCAAAATTATTAGTATCCCCTCAAATATTTTATAAGCATCAAAATCAATTCTTAGAGCAACATGAATAAAATAAATATTCTGACATTTTCACCACAAAGTATACATCTTCTAATAAACTCCTTTGTTGTGATGAAATCCTTAGGATTTTTTAGTTTCGATAAAGAGAGGATTTATCGATTAGTCCTTAAACTATTCACGATCAAATGATACGTTGTTAATTAAAATGATAATGTTTATCGAGTATAGGTCATTGTATGTCATATAGGTTGGTTGTTTTCTTAACCAAGGAGAGTGGAGATAATGGTATGGCATATAGATGAGATGTAAGGATACATCATCACTGAATGTGATCAACTTCAGAGCATTCTATTATCAAGAATTGCTCTGATGGGATATAGGTATAAGTGTCCCTTAGATCTGAGATCACCATGGTAGCTTGCTAGCAACTCCTATGCTTTGGTGCCGGACTATCTAAATTTTTATTTTATTGATAGAAGATTTTTGAGCATAGTCAAGTACTTATGAAGTATGTGCATGATCAAGATAGGATTGACCATTCTAAGAGTAGGAGAAAATGTATTACTATATTTTAATTTAGCAAAACCTTGGCAAGGATAATCCATGAGATGGATTTGGTATTTTGAATACAATATGGATGACAAAATCAGGATTAACAGTTAAACTCTAAATCATCCTATGAGCATTTAGGTCAAGGAGATGAATTATACGAAAACTATATGTATCCACATGGGTTCTAAAAGTATTGCCTTACACATTTGACCTATCCAACTATCGGGTACCATTGCTGGATGGTCACTTTGATTGGTATAGAAATTTATTTATGTGCTACTAGACTAGGTTTGAATCTATGGGATCATACAGATAAGAGGTCTTGATCTAATCAGATGGTTGATCCATAATTTAGAATCATTATAAAATCAAACAATCAATACGATTGATGTTTGACCTAGTGCAAGTATTGCAAGAGGATCGATTAGCAATTGGATTGCTAATTGGCTTAATTTGATTAAGCCAGAGGACTAAGATTAACTCTAATTGAATATGATTTAATTAGATTTAATTTGAGCTTGATTGGATCAAGTTCAATTGATTTATTGGATAAGCCAATTGCAAGAAAAAATAAGTTCCTATTCAATTAGGACTTGTATGCACCCAATTTCTGATTTGATTAGAAATTAAACTAGATTTAAATTTGATTTAATTAGGCTCTTAGTTGGACTAAGATCATCTCTAATTAGGTTGCATTAGTTTTGATTTAATTTGGTTCAAATAATAAGTTGGACCAAATCAAAACTAGAAGTCCTAGTGTGACTAGGATTTCTTCATCTTGCTCCATCTTGCTTTCCATGCCCTCCATGCCAATTTTCTTAGAATTTTTATGAAAACTTTTATTTCTAGAGAGTATCCATGCTCTTTTTATGTCTTCCATCATTTTAGAAGGAAATTAGTTATGGAATAGATCAAAATAAATAAGTTGTTTTGACCTAGGTCTCTATTGGATAGAGTTTGATACATCATCTTTTCTTATTTCTTTGAGGTACTAAATCACTTGATTGAAAGAAAAATCTAATTTTCTATCATAGGATCATCTAGATTTGATCAGATCTGAGATAGATTGTTTTATAAAAAAATTTATGATACGATCAGATCTAAGAGTTCTCAGATCTAATTAAGATGATCTGATATTAAAAATTAAAAATAAAATTAAATTAGATTTAATTTAAGTACCTGATTGGGTAATCTAATTACCCTACAATGATCCTGATCGTTCATGAGGTTCTAGAATGAGCCATGCATGAGCCTGGCCTCTACCAGTATCCACTTAGATAGGATCTAGATGTCTTCTCCTCATAATTTTTTTTCAATAGATCAGATCTAAATCTGATCTACAGATCCTTCAAAAAGATCTTGAATGCTGCATGCTCATCTCATGAATACCATCACATAGATGCTGAATCTTGTGCCAAAATTCTTGGACCTCCTTCTCTGATTTGTGCCCAACTTTTGGCATGTAGAAGAGAGGCAGAGAGAGGATCAGAAGAGGTGAGGGATATGATAGGGGTGACAGCAACTTGGGCGTGAAAAATATTTCATGTGATGAATGCTCTTTGGCGTGAGAAAGGGTTTAAAACCTTATACGCCATCTAGAGTTCCTCTTTGACCAAATAATATATTATTTGATCTAAGGGACATCAGTGATTAATCTCCACATCAAATACCAGATCTCTATCTAGTTTTGACACCAAAAATCCCTCTAAAAGTTGGCAACAAGAGAAGATAAGGAATAGTCCATTATGCCAAGGACTCTTCCCTTAAGAGTTTGATCCAAATCAAACTCTAGCATAACCTAGTTAAACCATCATCATAAATCATGAAATTTGGCACACCCATAGTATTACTCAAGCCCTATCACATATCCAAAAATTAGAGCAAAATAAGTTTTAAAAAATTTTCTAGAAGCCTCTGATTAGGTGACCCTCAATTCTCTTAAATTGGTCAACTATTGACCCTAGTCTAATTGCACTAGGAATGGATTTAATTTATATAATTAATCTAATTTGAATTAATTCTAGTCAGATGAAAATAAACCCATTCAATATACAAGAATAAGTCAAATTAAATTTAACTCGATTGCGATGAATCAGAAAGATTACTGAAGGAGAATGCCAGGCTCAATAGTGTGCTAGCATGATTACCTTGAACCTGATTGGATCTAATCCAAATCAATCGAACTAGATTAGTTTAATTGATGACATGCAGATCTAAACCCTTATTTGTGTGATCTAGTTAGGTTCAGTTCTGTATGGTAATGAGTCATGTCGCGATCTCTATCATCGACATCATTGAAGCACCTTTTGATGGACCAGAACTTTTCTGATTCATACAATTAGAATGATCGATCATCAAAATCATTCTCATTGCTCTCAAAATCCACCAATGACACCTAGTAGTATATAGTGGCAACCCATCAGAACTTAAAATGAATCTCTCAGTGTAGCTATCAGTGTGATTGGATTCTTCTATCTTGAGCTCCGATAGGATTAGGGTTAAGGTGAACTCATCAAACCCAACATCCATCATATGAATTAATTATTTGATTTGAGTCCGATGTGAAACCCTAATAAAAACTCTTTTTATCATCTTCATACTGCCATGGCTTTGGGCTTAAGGACTCAATCTCATGATTATCATTGGGCTACTCTTCATCTGTTGAGGTAGATAGATCCTCTATTGGTGCAATCCAATTCCTATAATGAACATGCTATAGCCAACATACACCTTAGATTTTCAAATGGCTAGGAGATCAAGTTATGGTATAGTCAAACTATAACATCCTCAAGATAAACTATTAATGCAGCTGAGGTTAAAGAACCAAACATACCACTGCAATATTGAGCCTGTCATCGACGAGAAGGTAGACTTTCTTATGACTGCTCGAGGTGGTCACGCTCAGTGCTCTCATTCTGTAATGAGCACCTATACTCTTGCTTCAGTGTCTCCACACTATAGACTTAAGACTCATCTATCCTAAGAAAGCGATCATATACCAACCTTCCAGATCGATCACCATCCTCATGATGATCCTACGGTCGGGAGCCGTTTATGAGTTAATTATGAAAATTCATGTCTTAAATTTTCAACTCTTGAAAGTATGAATTATCATTACCATTAACTCAAAGGATGTATCACAGATACTTTAAGTATACACTATGATAGAAAAAAATTCTTTTATTATTTTACAGTTAAAATTATAAAAATACTCTTAAAAATGTATTACAAGTGTTTAGCCAATCTGGCTTCTAGGGCACGCATCTAACAAACTTCCACTTGACCTAAAGACAATTGGCTATAAATCTAAGTCCCATCTTTTCAAGATGGGTTTCAATCTTCTACTGACTCAATGACTTTGTCAGCGGATCGGCCACATTGTCTACAGTGTCGACTCTCTTGACCTCGATGTATTCTTTCTTGAGGTAATCGTGGATGAGGTGGTATCGCCGCTCAATGTGCTTGGATTTTTAGTGAGACCTCGGCTCCTTAGCTAGGGCTATGATGCCATTATTATTGTAGTATGGAGGGACGACATCTGATGGCATCACTCTAAGCTTTATGGTAAACTTCTTATACCAGAATGCCTCCTTTGTAGCCTCCAACGTAGCGATATACTCTACTTCAATGGTGGAGTCTACTATCACCATTTGCTTGAAACTCTTTCAACTGATAGCTCCATCATTACAAATAAATAGACTTTCAGATGTCCATCATTACAAGTCTGTATATCCCTGGACCTAAAGTTCTGCATTATCAAAGACTAGAAACAGATCCTTAGTCCTTCTCAAGTCCTTAAGGATACATTTCATAGAAGTCCATTGCTCTTCGCCTGGATTCGACTGATACCTGCCCATGATACTCGCAGCATAGGTAATATCAGGTCGTGTACATAGCACGGCATACATGAGGCTCCCTATTATCGAAGCATAAGAGATCTTGCTCATGCGTTCAATCTCCTCAGGTGTGCTAGGGCACATCTTTTTGGAGAAATAAATGCCATGTCTAAAGGATACTAATTTCCTCTTGGAGTTTTTTATGCTGAACCTCTTCAGCACCTTCTCTATGTACATTTTCTATAAGAGACCCAGCATCCTATTCGATCTATCCCTATAGATCTTAATTTCTAGAATAAAGGATGCCTCTCCTAGATCTTTCATAGAAAACTCCTTAGACAACCTTATTTTGACTATTGTCAATATGGAAATATCATTTCCAATTAGGAGGATGTCATTCACGTACAGTACAAGGAAGATAATAGCACTTCCACTGATCTTTTTGAAACATAGGGTTTCTCCTCGTTCTTGATGAATCCAAATGATTTGATCACATCACTAAAACAAGCATTCTAGCTCTGAGATGCTTGCTTAAGTCCATAGATGGATCATTGTAGCTTACAAACCTTATGATCATCATCACTGGATGTGAAACCTAGCAACTATTCCATATAGATATCTTCCTCAAGATATCCATTTAAGAACATCATTTTTACATCCATCTACCATATTTCGTAATTGAAATAAGCTGCAACAGCAAGCAATGTATGGATGGATTTGAGCATGGCTACTGACAAAAAAAATATCTTGATAATCAATGCCTTTGCACTGACTATACCCTTTTGCTATGAGCCTTGCTTTGAATGTCTCTACATTTCCATCGGCACCTATCTTTCTCTTGAATATCCATTTACACCCAATAGGTACTATACCTTCAGGTGGATCTACTAAGGTCCAGACTTGGTTCAAGCACATTGAATCAATCTTTGACTTCATTGCCTCTAACCATTTTTTAAAGTCGATATCTGATATTGTCTTATCATAGGTTTTGAGATCATCACAATGAACTCCATTTTCTGTGAGGAATATTTTCTCTATATCCTCTAAGATAGTACCTAAGTACCTTTCATGGGGATAGAAAATTCTACTTGATCTACGAGGTGGAGGAGGTAGTGTTTAAGTTGGCTCAATCTGATTGGATTCCATAGGTTCCTTAGCTCGTGGCTCTTGGAAGACTTTCTCTTCGAGCCTAATCTGCCTTCTGATACAACCATCTTGAATAAACTATTTTTCAAGAAAGATGGCATGTCGACTCACAATCACATTATGATCTTTCGAAAGATAGAAATAAAATTCTAATGACACTTTAGGATATCCAATAAATCAAGCTCTAAAGAACCTAGACTCTAATTTATCCATCTGTTATTTTTTGACATGAGTCAGACAATCCTAAATTCTAAGATGACTCAAACTTGATTTCTTACAATGTCATATCTCATATGGTATGGTAGGAATGAGTTTAAAGAAAATCCTATTTAGTAAATATATAGCGATCATCAGACTATGTCTCCAAAGAAACTCAGAGAGGTCCATTAAACTCATCATGGATCGGACCATATCTAATAGGATCCGATTTCTCCATTATGCAAACCCTTTGAGTTGAGGCATTCCAGGTGGAGTCCATTGAGAGACTATGCCATTATCCTTAAGATAATCTAAGAATTCCCAACTAAGGTATTCGCCTTCTCAATCTAATCGAAGAATCTTAATAGATTTTTCTATTTATTTTTCTACTTTGAGTCTAAATTTTTTGAACTTTTCAAAAGCTTCAGACTTATATCATATCAAATACACATACCCATGCCAAGATAGATCATCGATAAAGGTGATGAAGTGGATATAGTTGCCTTTGATCGGCACATCAAATGGGCCGCACACATCAGTATATACTAGGGCAAGTAGGTCTGTGGCCCTTTTTTTATGTCCTATAAAAGGGAGCTTAGTTATTTTTTCATGAAGGCATGATTCACAGATCGGATATGAGTTGAAAGTCAACGAACTTAATAGCCCAGATTTTTTTAATTTGTTAACCCTGTCTTCAGCTATATGACCTAGCCTAAGGTGCCAAAGATACCTATCATTTAGACTATCCCTAGGTCATTTTGTTCCTATGGCATTCATGTTTTGCTTGATATTAAAAATAGAAATATCAATATGTAACTGATAGAGACCATTTATAAGAAAATCACTTACAATTTTATTTTTTTCATAAAGAATATTATAATGATCCTTAAGAAAATTAATTGCATAGCCTTTTTGTACTAAACATGAAGCATAAATTAAATTTCTGCTTACTGCAGACATATAAAAATAATCTCTAAGAACTAAATCTAATCCTAATGGTAGTCAAAGAGGATAGATTCTCATGGCCACAGCAGTAACTCTTGCTCCATTTCTGATGCATAGGATCATCTCACCATCTCTTAGGCTCCTTCTATCCTTAAGATCCTTCATAGAAGTGTACAAGTGAGCACTAGAACCAGAGTTAAGCATCCAACTAGATGCAGAAGAAACCATAAGGTTAGATTCTATAATAAGCATACCTTTAGAAGGACCTGCCTTCTTGTTCTTCAGGCTGGCCATGTATAGAGGGGAGTTCCACTTCAAGTGGCCATCTATGTTGTAATAAAAATATTTTTCTTCGGCTCTGTCTTCTTCTTCTTCTTCCCATTTTCCACTTTCTGCTTCTTCATAGATTTTTTCTTCTTTTTAAAAATTTTTTTTTTGGAAGAAGTTTGCTCCACAGCAAGTACTGAGTTCTTTGAACCTTTCATAAAAAGCTCAATAGTAATCAGCATGCTCATAGGTTCAGTCAAGATATTTTGAAGTTTATGCATATGGTAGTTCATAATGAACTATCCATATGCATTAGTCAATGATTGTAAAATTATATTAATTTATAGATCTTGATCTAACTTGACATCGAGCTTCTCAAACTCTTCTAAGTCCTTGATCATCATCAGACAATGATCTTAGATCGACTGCCCATCATGCATCTGAGCCTTAAAAAGTCTCTTAGTGACTTGATATTTGGCTGGACAACTCTGTTCACCAAACAACTCTTGTAGGTGAGACAATATTTGGCAGCTAGTCTTGATGTCTTCATGTTGGCGCTGGAGCTCATCAGACATCAAGCCCAACATGTAATACCTAGCTTTGTTATCTTCATCCATCCATTTTTTCAGAGACGCTCTTTGATCAATGGATGGATGGGCTGGTAAAGTGGAAGAATCTTGTTCCAACACATGAGTCAACTTCTCAGAATCTAAAATAATTTTGATGTTTCAGAACCAATCCTTGTAGTTGGGTCTGGTCAGTTTATGGGTGTCCAGGATATGGGCTAGTGGGTTGGACACAGACATTTTCCTATAGAGAATTAAAGCTTCTAGTTAGATTTTATAATTAGACTTAATCAATTTATTTAAAAATTTTATTTTTAAATAAATTAGGCTTTCACTATTTACTTAAATTCCTACACTCTCTTGATAGAGATGTGAAAATCTTCATGATTATAGATTTCTAATTGATGGTGCGGTCCCACCGACTGGCTCACCATCTCACTTAACAGTTATTGGTGATGGATCAATCGATGAGTGGATAACTCTTATCCAATAATTTTTTAATCATGGTGCATCCAAACTTGGTCTCTAATTCATGAATCTCACCGTGTCTAGAATATTGATCCAATCCTTAGTTCAGTCAGACCCACCATTTATATGAATTGGATTCCTGATTGGGTCCCTCACCGTATCCAGAATATTGAGCCCAATTCATCCTCCAACCCGTAGCATCTAATGCCTAATAGACATGGTTGCATCTTTTTGGTGCAATTGAACCACTATTTCCAGTCGAGAACGGTCAACCCCAGGAAGAGCCCGCACATCTATAATGGTGGAAGATGTTAGACTTAATATTTTCTTTGAAAGATTTAATTTAGATCTCTTTAAACTTGACTTGACTTAGTCATAATAATTATGACTAACCTAGTGGCATGGATTGGCTCGAATTATTAGCCACCTTAAATCAAAATTAGATTGACATAAATGGCTAGGTAAGTGAGATAAGTGAAAGGGATATGCCATTAACTCGATAAGAATGCATTCAAGTCGAGTAGCTTCTAATTAAAATCTAGTTGGTCATATCTACCAGACTTACCATAGACAATAAATTATCGAATCAGAATCAATCGGTTAGCCTACAATCTAGGCTCAAACCATAAAGTCAAATTAGGTCTTGACTTGATCGAGTCACATCTCAATGTGATTCGATCTTGATCCAGACTTAATCCTATTAGGTTGGTCATTTCTATGCTTTCTTTGATCTCACCTAACCAACTCTTGATTTAGTTTGATCAATCGCTAGACCTAATTGAGTTACTTAAGCCCGAATCTAATTTTATGAAGGTGTCTTAGATCTTAAAATTTATAATTTTTAGACTTAATGAATTTTATAATCTTAATTCTTAATTAAGTTTGGATTCATGAACAAAACATGTACCAAAATTTTAGAGTTTTAGGATCTAAGATCTTGCAGAAAATAAGTTTTGATTTCTAATTAAGAACGAACGCGCAACATCCCTACACATCATAAGAACATCCCATCGAATGGAAGGAGAGGATCTTTAAATCCTACATTGTTCTTATGACTGGATGGCCAAGGGGAACACCTTAATCAAAAATATATTTTCTGAAATAAAACAAGTTAAATCTAAATCATATATCACATATACAATCAAAGATCTAACCTATACATGCCTTGCATACATCTCATGTATCATAATACAATCAACCATGCATGCTTTCAAATCTGATATATCATATATTAAATCTAAAAAATATAATTTTAAATTTGATCACATCAAAATAAAACTATTCTAGACAGTTTATAGAACTATTCTATAACTAGTCTAAGCATGCATCTTTCATATCTCATATGAATAAATTAAAAATTAAAAAATTTATTTTCTATTTTTTAGATCTGATTATAATAATTATAATATAAAAAAATAAATATAAAATCAAATTAATAATATAATTATAGGAGACTATATATAGAACTATTCTATTCTTAGTCTAGTCATACATCTCATATATTTTAGATCTAAATCATATAATTTTTAATTTTTTAATTTTAGATCTAATCACATCTGATGTGATATCTAAAACTTTTTAATATTAAATTATAAATAAAAATTAAATTATTTCTAAAATAGATCTGCTAATGCTGCTCTAATACCAGTTGAAAGAAAAATCTAATTTCTCACCGCAGGATCGTCTAGATCTGATTAGATCTGAGGTAAATTTTTTTATAAAAATTTCTATGATCTGATCAGATCTAAGAATTCTCAGATCTGAATGAGGTAATCTAATATTATAAATTAAAAATAAAATTAAATTAGATTTAATTTAAGTACCTGATTTGGTAATCTAATTATCCTGCGATGATTCTAATCATTCTTGAGATTTTGGAATAAGCCACGCACGCACCTGGCCTCTACTAGTATGTACTTGGATAGGATCTGGATGTTTTCTTCTTATAAATTTTTTTTTAAAAGATTAGATCTGAATATGATCTGTAGATCCCTCAAGGTGAATCTTGTGATACTACGTTTTCATCTTAAGAACACCGTAGCATCGATGTTGAATCTTATGCCAAAATTCTTAGACCTTCTTCTCTGATTCGTACCCAACTTTTGGCATGTAGAAGAGAGAGAGAGAGAGAGGATCAAAAGAGGTGAGGGATATGATAGGGGTGACAGCAACTTGGGCATGAAAAATATTTCATGCGATGAATGCTCTTTGGCATGAGAAAGAGTTTAAAACCTTATGCACCATCTAGAGTTCCACTTTGACCAAATAACCTATTATTTGATCTAAGGGACATTAGGGATTAATCTCCATGTCAAATACCAGATCTCTATCTAGTTTTGATGCCAAAAATCCCTCTAAAAGTTGGTGACAAGAGAAGATAAGGAAGAGTCCATTGCACTTAGGACTCTTCCCTCAAGAGTTTGATCCAAATTGAACACTATCAAAACCTAGACAAATGACTACCATAAATCACAAAATTTGGCACACCCATAGTATGACTTGAGCCCTATCACATATCCAAAAATTAAAGCAAAATAATTTCCAAAGAATTTTTTAGAAGCCTCTGATTAGGTGACCCTCAATTCTTTCAAATAGGTCAACTATTGACCCTAGTCCAATTATACTAGGAATGGATTTAATTTGTATAATTAATCTGACCTAGACTAATTCTAGTCAAATGAAAATAAATCCATTTAAGATATAGAAATGAGTTAAATCAAATTTGACTTAGTTGTAATGAATCAAAAAGATTATAAATGGAGAAAGCCGGGCTCAATCGTGTGCTAGCATGATTACCTTAAACCTGATTGGATCTAATCCAAATCAATCAAACTAGATTAGCTCAATTGATAAAATCTAGATCTAAACTCTTATTTGTGTGACCTAGTTAGGTTTAGTTTCATATGGTAATGAGACATGTCATGATTTCTATCATCGACATCATCAAAACATCTTTTGATTGACCAAAACTTTTCTGATTCATACAATTTGAATGATTGATCATCAAAATCATTCTAATTGCTCTCAAAATCCATCAGTGATACCTAGCAATATATGGTGGTAATCCATCAGAACTAAAAATGAATCTTTCAGTATAGCTACCTGTGTGATTGGGTTCTTCTATCTTGAGTCCCAACAAGATTAGGGTTAAGGTGAACTTGTCAAACCCAACATCCATCATATGAATTAATCATTTGATTTGAGTCTGATGTGAAATCTTAATAGAAACTCTTTCTATCATCTTCACACTACCATAGCCATGGGCTTAAGGACTCAACCTTATGATTATCATAGGGCTACTCCTTATCTACCGAGATAGATAGATCCCCTATTGGTGTAATCTAATTTCTACAATGAATATGCTATAGCCAACATACACCTCAGAATTTCGAATGGCTAGGAGACCAAGTTATGGTGTAGTCAAACTATAACACCCTCAAAGTAAATTGTAGATGCACCTAAGATCAAAGAACTAGACATACCACTACAGTATCGAGCCAGTCATCGATGAGAAGGTAGACTTTCTTATGACTGCTCGAGGTGGTCACGCTTAGTGCCCTCATTCTCTGATTAGTACGTGTACTCTCACTTCAGTATCTCCACACCATAAACTTAAGCCTTGTCTATCCTAAGAAAGTGATCGTACACCAACCTTCCAGATCGATCACCATATTTATGATGATCCTACGGTCGGGAACAGTTTATGAGTTCATTATAAAAATTCATATCTTAAATTTTTAACTCTTGAAAGTATGAATTGTCGTTATCATTAACTCAAAGGATATATCATTGATACTTTAAATTCACACTATGATAAAAAATAATTTTTTTATTAATTTATAGTCAAAATTATAAAATTGCTCTTAGAAGTGGATTACAAGTATTTAGCCAATCTAGCTTCTAGGACATACATCTATCACTGATTTTTCTCTAATTTTTTATAAAAATAGAATACTTTTTTGCACATATTCTCTAGAGTCCATGAAAAAAGAAAAGAAGGGGACGCCCAAGAGTTGGGCACCCCAATCCTTGCTTAATTTTGACCTGCCTTTTTATGTATTTGACTTAGACAAGGATTCTATCATAACTCTCTATTTAAAGAGAGTTAAGGTATGATTTTTCTATAGATTTTAGACCTAAGAAAGAGATTTAGAATGTGGGATGCTTGGGTGCAAAGAGGATCTAGGCATGGTGCTTCATTGAGATACAAATTGTTGTATCTTGGTGAGAGAAAAAAAAGGAGAAGAAAGGGTTCTTCACTAGGATTTTTCTTGATTCTTTTCTTCCTCTTTTTGTGAGATTTTAGAAGAGTGATTCCACTTTCAAATCCTTTACTTCTTCTTCTAATTATTAAAGGGTCCAAGATTTGGAGAAGGAGGCTTCTGATCAGCCATCAAAGAAGGATCAGCATAGTACTAGCATGCTGTGTTGATTTTCTATTGCTGGACTTTAGATCAATAATCGAAACCTTATGTAGACATCCGATAGAGGTTGGATTAATGTACAGCTCAGAGCGATGACCTTAGCCTCAGATCAGCAAGTTGAAGAATCCAACTTGCAAAGGTAAGAGCGATTCGATCTTCTTTTTCTTTTTAGATTAAATCTAGTATAGCTTTGATGTTGATGTGATCAATATCATTTTTGCTTGATTTTTTAATTTTAGATTTAATAGCATGCATAGATCATGAGATAAGATCCTAGATCTAGGGTTAATTCATGTATTTTAATAAATTAATATGATTAGTTTATTACTTTCCTGATTGATTTTGAAAAAAGTTTCAAAATATATTTATGAAACCCTAGATCTTTTCCCTGACCAAGTTATTCAAAGAAGAAGATTTGTGAATAATCATCAAAGAAGGATTAGCATAGTACTAGCACACTGTGCTAATTTTCTGATACTGGACTTTAGATCAAGATTGAAGCTTTATGTAGACTTCGCATAGAGGTAGGATATATGTGTGGCTTGAAGTGACAACCTCAGCCTCAGATCAGCAAGCAGAGATCTCAACCCATAGAAAAGGTATTAAGATTCGATCTCAATAACTATCTAGATTAGATTTAGAAATTATTCAATATTTATATGATCAACATCTTTGTTTTTACTTTATATTTAATTTTTAAATTTATTGTATGCATGAATCATGTCATAAGATCCTAGATCTAGAGATTTTTATATTATTTTGTAGATTAATATGATTAAACTATTGCTTCCATTGTTTTTATTTTGAAAAAGTTTCAAAATATATACTTGCAAACCCTAGATTTTTTGTTCAACCTCGATTTACGATCTTTTGGATAAGATGATAGTGATGCAAAATATTCTTCATTCACTGATGGGTCTTCGATTCTTTCACCTAAGCTATGGCTCCAGTACTGTCATAGTAGAGCAAAATTGGACCATCAATGGATGGTGTACTCTGAGCTCGTTAATGAACTTTTATAACCACATAGCTTCTTTTGCCATATCAGATGCCATAATATACTCCACCTTGCATAAAAAGCAGGCCACAGTATGCTATTTGAAACTTTTCAGTAGATTGCACCATCAATCAGGGAAAAAATATATCCCAACATGCTCTTTCTATTATCATGATCTGATTGAAAACTGGATTCAATGTATCCTATGAGTTTCAAGTCAGATTCTTCATAAATGAACCATTGGTCTTTAGTATTTCTCAAATACCTAAGGATAATTTTTACAACCTTCTAATGGTTCTCACCTAGATCAGATTAATATCTGCTATCCCAAGTGAGAATGCCACATTTGGTATCATACATGTTATAGCATATATTATAGAACCCACTATTAGGGCATATAGAAGTCTACTCATATGCTCTCTCTTGAGGGATTATCGAATAATTCTTCTTTGAGAGAAATTTCATGGCCTATCAAAAGATAGCCCTTCTTGAAATTCTCTATACTGAACCATTTCAGCATAGTATCTATGTACATGGATTGGAAGAGCCCAATAAGTCTTTTAGATCTATCTCTATAGATCTTTATTTCTAGGATGTAGGATGCTTCTCCCAAATCTTTCATCGAGAACTATGATGATAGCCATGCTTTTATTTTCTTTAATACTGGGATGTCATTTTTTATTAAGAGAATGTCAACCACATACAAACTAAGAAATATGAGCACTGAACTGTTAATCCACTTGTATATGTAGAGTTCTTCTTATTAAAAAATATATCCTAAAGCTAATCATCAGCCTGTTGATGGTTGAGCTATCTATGTAAATGTAAATAATTTATCAATAAATAAAAAGTTTATTTTGGCATTTTTATCATAAATTTACATCTTCTAATGAACTCCTATGTCAAGATGAAGTCTTTAAGACTATTTAGATTCAATAAAGAGAGAATTTATTGATTAGTCCTTAAACTGTTCATGACCAAATAATATGTTGTTAGCTAAGATGACAACATCTATCGAGTATAGATCGTTGCATGCCATATGGATTGGTTGTCCGCTTAACCAAAGAGTATGGAGACACTGATATGACATACAGGTGAGATGTAGGGGTACATCGTCGCTGAATGTGACCAACTCTGAAGCATTCTTCTATTGAGAAGTATTGTGATTGGATATGAGTATAAGTATCCCTTAGATTTGAGATCACTATGGTAGCTTGCAAGCAACTCAATATACTTTGATGCCAGACTATCTAAATTTCTAATTTAGTGATGAAAGATTTCTAAGCATAATTAAGTACTTATGAAGTCGATGAGTGATCAAGATGGGATTGACCACACCAAGAGTTTGGAGATAATGAATCACTGTTGTTGGTGTGAAATTTGGTTGCCATCGGAGAAGTATTGTAGTTGGAGAAGATAAGGTCACCACCGATGACCAGCAAAATAAGTCGCTCGGGATGGCGGCTCCAATAAAACCCTCCGACGGTCAAGTTAGATTTTTCAGCCAAAAGAAATGGAGTGCTTAGTCAAGAAAGTTAAAAAATTTTTGGAAGGAAGAAGAGAGCCTAGAGAAAACATATCTGGAGGATCCCTCTTATAGATGGAGCCTATAATAAACTAATAGTGACAACCATAACTGTCGAATAGTGGGCCGCTCGAGGCCACGTGGAGTTTGTTATGGAAGATAGTGTTTGTTATCGTAAGATCCATTTGAGATTTGATAGTCAAAATTTGGAGGGATGGGCATCGGTTGGTGATGACCTTTGAGCTGTATCAATTCTAGAGGAGTTCGAAGTCCTCTAAGGTAGTCCGGGTGAAGGTCGTTTCATGTTGTGTACGAGATTGGACTCGTGCAGAGATCTTCCTAGATGACTATGGGGAGTTTAGCTGTTGGAAGAGTTTGAGAGGAGTTCGACTGCTGGAGGAGTCCGGGAGAAGTTTGGCTATTGGAGGAGTCCAGAAGAAGTTTAACTGCTAGAGGAAGAATTTTTTATCGAAGCTCTTCTATGATTAATAGTTACATTAGGCTAAGCATCAGACTGAAATTCGGTGGGAGAGGGGTTTATCTCCAACAGTAGTCCCCCTACTCTCGAGTTTGAAATTTGATGGAAGGGAAGAAAAAAGGCGATGGCCGAAGTTCGATCCTGGGTTCTTGCACTTATCAGGATGAGACATTTTGAAGTTTATCATGCTGGCACCAAAACTTTCTAAGTTTGAAATGAATCCGAAAAGATGGCGCTTTGAATCTCCCATCGAAACTCTGCCATAGGCACGGTGCCATAAAGACTCCACCCATCGCTGCTTTTCTATCATGATGAGTGGGACATGCGGCACACGTAGACCGATTGAAGTTGATCAGCAATCATAACTGCTTTGAGTTGTCTCTGGCTATTTAAGGCCTTCTCCTATTGCTCGGAAGTCATCCCTACCCGAGTCTTCTTCTTCCTTCGGCCTCTGTTCGTCTTCTTCCCGTGGGTCACATTCTTCTCTCACCTTTTTGAGCTCTAGATATCCTTTCAATTGATCCTCATCATGTCCATCATTCTTTAATTCTCCTCGAATAGTTTAGGTCAGTTTTCTAACCCTTCTCTTAGGTTATTCGTGCTTATCATTTCTGGCTCCTTGTTTTCTCGATTTTTTTTTTGGGGGGGGGGTTTATTAGGGTTCATCTCAATCCGAATGTCTTCTAAAATGTCCCACTCCATCGATTCACGGGACTTGTCTAGACCAACCTTCTTTGATTCTACACCCTTGGCCGAGGTAGAACCTAGGAACATGTCCCGCTCATCTTTCACGCCAGACACCATCCCATCCATCCTTACCCCAGACGATCTTTCTCTGATCCAAATCCAATATGGAATCCTTCCAGAATATGACCTTGAACTCCCCAGCTCTGATGATCGGGTCAGTTCTCCCCCGATCGATCGATTTTGTTTGTATTTAGAAGCTTTGCATGCCGGGCTTACATTCCCGCTACCCCCATTCATAGTCGCCCTCTTTCGATTCTTAAATATCTCCTTCATATCTATCATACCGAACTCCTTTCGATTTGTCATAGATATTTTCTCCCTCTATTGATTGATCGAAGTCCAGCCGACCATTTTGCTTTTTAAAAATTTCTATACCTTCAAGCGTCATCCTTTCGTGAATGATTGGTGGTACTTTTTCTCTCAGGTCGGCAAGAAGGGGTTATTGAAAGGTACCCCTTCTTTCGTTCACAACTAGAAGGAAAAGTATTTTTTTGTACATTGCCCGACCTTGCCATTAGGTCTTCCTTCATGGGGTTACATTGGAGAGTTAGTTTACTGAGCTCCTAGCTTAGACAGAGCCGACCTTAATTCCTTTGATAAACTCAAGATGTACTGAGCTCCTCCTCTTCCTGACCTTCTAAAGGAATGGACCTTGTTCAACCTAGGTTTGAGTCCCCACGATCCTACTGGTACATCTTTTGATTTTTGAATCCACATGATTTTGCGCACGTGTATTGCTACTGACCACTCTTCTTTTTCTGCTATAGAAATGGATGCACAAGCTGCTAAAATGCTTACCAAAGGGCTCTTCACCAGGAAGAGGAAGGGGAAGGTGCAAGAATATAGCTCAAAGAGGGCGAAGGTCAGTATTTTCAGCTCCGAAGTCCCTACCCCCACTGCCACTGCATCCGAGGTCATTATCAGCACCGAGATTTCCCCCATCTATCAAGGTTGACACCGCTAGCACGGGCCTAGCACCTTCCATGCCTTTAGGTCCCTCCAGCGGGGATTGGATTTTGGAGCTCCCTATTAGGAAAGGGATAGGAGAGGGAAGGAAAAAGAAAGTCATTGCGAAGACGTCCTACAAGGCTCGCTTAGGCGGGCTAGATGGCAATGACAACGACAACGAACGAGGGGAGGATCCCTTCAACAACCTAGAGATCATCCAGGAGCTTGCCGATAGGTTTGCCATGCTCGAGGTGGTGGACCAGATGGCCAACCTGGACCCACGGTAGCTCATCTGAAGTTCTCTTGGAACCATCCTCAAGGTAATTGCTCCGTTGCTTGACTCTTTCTTTTTCTCTCCTTCTTTTCTCTTCTTTTTTTTTCTTTTTTTTTTAACATCGATCGTTTGTTGCAGTCGGATCACCAGATGCTTGCTCACATCAAGAGGGTGCATCGTCAGGAGGTGGAGGCACAAAAGGCCCAGGAGGACCTTCAAGCCAAGGTCCGTCATCTTCAAGAGAGGGTCGACGAAGTTGAGCATCTTGCCGAGGAGAAGGCGGCAGACATCAAAAGTCTTCAAGATGTGCTCCACGAGGAGGAGTTTGCCTCGGCCAGACTGAAGGCCGCATTGGCCCTAGAGGAGGAGAGGAGGAAGAAAGCCAAAAATAGGGTCGCCAAACTGGAGACTCAAATGGTGAAGTCAATCTCAGAGGCAATGGCCCGGGTCATGACAGAGTTCAAGACCTCTGCCAAGATGAGGATCCTGAACGCCGAGTTCAGCCAGAAAGTATTTATCAAGGGTTTTGAGCTCTGCGAAGGCAGGGTAGCCTAAAGGTTCCCTGAGCTCGACCTCGACTTTCTGAAGGAGGAGGAAGATGACATGGAGGCGGGACCGTCCACTGCTGTGGTCGACCTTTTCTTCGATGAGCTCTCTTCTGGCCCATCTGAACCTACCATAGAGGCGCCCAAGCTAGTTCGAGAATCTGAGGCGGTCGAGAGCGATTCAGCTCCACGCTCCAAGGTTGAGATTCTTGAGTAGTTGTACTCTCTTTTTTTTTGTCTTGTACTCAAAAGTTTTTATTAAATGAAGTAAAAAAAAATTTTCATACGCTTAAGCACTTTTCGTATCTCGAATGCAGTCTCCCACCAATGCTAATCCACTACCTTAGGGGGTTCTGATAAAGCCTTTGATAAAGAACCTAAGGAAGAAAGTTTATTTTCTAAGGAAGAAGTTGAAGAAGATGGAGGACGACCTTCGAGCCTCATGAAAGAATGCTTCTAAGGCGACCAAAGAGGTCACTCACCTCCGAGGCTTGCATATGAAGGAAGCGGTGAGCTTTAGTATCCGAAAGGATTGCTTCAAGAAGGAGGTCACCAAACTCAAAAAAAATGCCAGCGATAAGTCCTAGGCATTGACAGCGAAGATCAGCTCTCTTAAAGTCAACCTGAAGGATGCCAGGGAAAAGATCCATCTTCTAGAGGGAGCTTGCCGTGGTTTACTAACAAGGCCCGGTACAACTTAGACTAGTGAATAAAGTTTTTTTAGCTTCAAAAGCAGCTGCAAGATACTGAGGACTTGCACAATAGCTCCTGAATAACCTGGGCGGAGAAGATGTCCAGGCTTAAAGGCGAGCTCATGATTGCCAGAGATGAGATAGCTCATCTTCAGAAGCGACTGCACAATAACTGAGGAGCCAACGTGAGTGGTAAGTCGGAGGAGATGGCCTCCTTGAAGAGGACTTTTGGCGAGCTTTCAGAGGTAGTTGTGATAGAGCAGGCCGAGGTTCAATGGTTGAAGCTTCAGCTTGCTTGTGAACATCAGACTGTCGAGGATGTGGAGGCTGACTCTGAAGTTTTAAGGAGACAGCAGTGAGAGCTCGAGGATAAGTTTCAGCTCGCCAACAGAATATATGTAGATGATCTCTTCCAGAAGAAGGAACTTGAGGAGGAGATTCTTAGGTTAAAGTAGGTCTTGGTGATGGCTGGAGCTAGCAGCCCAAAGTCTGAAGAATTTGGTTTGCCTTAAAGCTTCGGCCTCTTCCTCCTCTTTTTTCTTTCTTTCAGTGTAATCGACCTTGTCGGCCTGTGCTTTACTTGTAATGAACTTATTTTTATAATGAAATAATACATTTTTTGCTATTTTCATTTCACGTGAACCTGAGGCCTATTTGCAGCCTTACCTTCTTTACCTCATTTTTTTTTCTATCATTTTCTTATGAAATGCTTGTTGCGGGTGTCGAGCTCGTTGTGGATGCTGGGCTTGTTATGGACATCGAACTAGGACCTCTCTTGCAAATTAGAATATGATTCTATCTTTCGCATTTGATGTAGTCAGGACATTGTGAGAAAACAAGTGTAAGAATTCTCTATCAAGCTTCTTCCTTCTCCAGGTCTTTGGTCTATGAGGTTTTGACTTTCGCTCGTATTAGGATGAGGCTTTCCTTCTATTCTTAACATGACTTATGGGGGTGCATTAGGGTCATTAGTAGGATCTTTCCCTCCATCCTATCTTATACCGATGAGATCATTGATTTTGCTCATGTTAGGATGAGGTTCTCTTTCTATTCCTAACATGGCTCGTGGAGGAGCATTTCGAGCCAATGATAGGGCCTCTCTCCCCTTCTCGTCTTAAGTAAACGAGGTCTTCAACTTTGCTTACGTTAGGAGGAGGTTCTCCTCCTATTCCTAATGGACTATAGGGACACATTAGGACCGTTGTCAGGGCCTCTCCCCTCATCTCGTCTAAAATGAACGAGGCCTTCGATCTTGCTCATAATAAGATGAAGTTGTCCTCCTATTCCTAATGGACTGTAGGGGCACATTAGGGCCATTGTCAGGGCCTCTCCTCTCATCTCATCTAAAATGAATGAGGCCTTCGATCTTACTCATGTTAGGACGAGGTTCTCCTCCTATTTCTAATGGGCTATAGGGGCATATTAGGCTCGTTGTCAGGGCCTCTTTCCTCATCTTGTCTAAAATGAACGAGGCCTTTGATTTTGCTTACGTTAGGACGAGATTCTCCTCCTATTCCTAATGGACTGTATTTACCATGAGATCAGGTTTGGGGGGTAGTCCTCCTTTATCATCGGTATACAATAAAGATTAGGGTGCTGAAGTAGGAGGATTTCATTATAATCAAATTATCGAGAATACATTCATAGATTTTCCACATTTCATGATCGAGGTAGGTCTCCCCCCACCCCGAGTTTCTTCAAGTAGTATGTCCTGGGTTGGACAACCTCCGTGACCTCGTACGGTCCATCCCAATTTAGGGCAAGCTTGTCCTGGCTCTGAGGTTGAGAGATGGCAGCTTATCAAAGCATTAAGTCCCCCACTCTGAATATTTTATCTCTGATTCTAGAGTTATAGTATCGGACCACCCTTCGTCTGTAAGCTGCCATCCGAACTTGGGCTTCTTCTCTTTTTTCTTCTAGTAGGTCAAGGTTGGCTCTGAGGTCCTGTGGGTTATACTGTTCGTTGAAGGCCACTACCCACGCCGATGGAAGTTTAAGTTCGATCGGGATGACTATCTCTATTCCAAAAGTTAAGACGAACGATGTTTCTCCAGTCGATAGTCTTTGGATAGTGCGGTATGCCAATAGAATAAGATAGAGTTCGTCCGCCCAAGCCCCTCTTGCTCTTTCGAGTCTTGTCTTGATGCCTTGCAATAGGATTCAGTTGGTCACTTTAGCTTCCCCATTTGCCTGTGGGCGAGCTACTGACGTAAAGTGATGGGAGATATTTAGATCTTCACAGAACTCAGCAAACCTCATCCCAGCAAACTGTCGTCTGTTATCTATTATGAAAATTTAGAGTAGACCAAACCAATAGATGATTGATTTTCAGACGAAGTCCCATACCTTGTTCTCATTAATTTTTGCTAGTGGTTCGATTTCGACCCATTTGGTGAAGTAGTCGATCGCAACCAGAAGGAACTTTCATTATCCGGATGCCATTGGGAAAGGACCAAGTATATCCATTCTCCACTATGCAAATGGCCAAGGTGTGCTTAGTGGAGTAAGCTCGGAGGTTGGTTGTCTTTGTGTATTCACATTTCTCTGACAGCGATCATATTTTTTGACATACTCCATAGAATCGTGGTACAAAGTCGACCAATAGTAGCCTTACCAAAATAGTCTTTATAATAGGGATTTGGCACCTACATGACTTGCACAAATTCCCTCGTGCACTTTTTCTAATGTAAAGTTGGCCTCTGAAGGTCGGAGACATCTCAATAGTGGTAGCAAATATGATCTTTTAAACAACTTGTCTTCATGCAAAATATACCGAGAGGCTTGATTCCTGAGTTTTTGAGCTTCTTTCAGATCATGAGGAAGAACTCCCTCCTTGAGATAGGCAACTAATAGGTCAATCCAGCTCAGTTCGAGCTCCGTCTGCATAACAAGCTGTGACTCCTTTGAGCTTTGGCATTTTAGATTTTCAAAAAATACTTCTTTGGACAATTCGGCTCGGGCTAAAGTGGCCAATTTGGAGAGGAGATTGATAAGCATCATAAATTTATCAATAAAAGTATTAATTTATTAATTAATTTTAATTAATTTTTAAGAATTAATGATCAATTTATATATAATTTTTGAGAAATTCATATTTTTATTAATTAAAAAATTAATTAAAAAATAATAAAAATTTAAAAATAAAATTTTACAATCAATGGAAAGAGCTCATTTTTTTGATCATAACAAAATAAGTTTGAAGCAAAACGGAGCTAAAATGGAAAAGGCATGAATTTCTAAAGAAATAAAATAAAAAAATTTAAATGAAGAAAATAACATATGGCTCAAACGGCTCAAGCCGCCATGCCGCAGCAGCCGGTGCATCCAAACGCGTCGAGCCAAGCCAACCAAGCTGGTGCACCAAGCCATCCAAGCTAGCCGACTCAAGCCCAGAAGCCATCAGTCGGTCTACAGCATAGTGTGGACCGCCAGCTCAGCAGACATCGGTGAATCAGAACCTGCCACGTGGTGGACATAGACTCCTAAAGGATTTATAGAAAATTCATCATGGCTCACAGGGCATTTTGGTCTTTTCATCTGTCAATAGAAGGTGTTGATTGGTTGCGGTGCACGATGAGGTCGGTCCATGTGGTCCATGGGAACAGTAAACGTGCAATCGTGCGGTGGTGGTTGTTTACGGTCAGGATCGGATGGTCAGGTTCTTTTTCGGTTGCTGATTTCACCCGGAATGCCATCGGATGGCAGCACCTGATTCCATTTTCGATCCGATGGTCTAGAAGGCTCCCGACGGCGATCAAACTCTCACGCATGTGATCAATGGCGTAAATTCCTCCATCAAGCGTGATCCAACGGTCAGAAATTAATCCGAGTTGATCTAGGCCATTACACATCTATTTTTGATATTTTTGGAAGCATCGGATCACCATCCAACGACCAGAATTAAAAGAACTCAATAGGGGCTATTTTAATCCAAATTTCACTCGAATTTCTTCCTATTTTCATGATTAAAACAATCCTTAGTCCCACATTACCTCTAGAAAAAATATCTAGCCTCCCTAGCTCTATAAAAAGGACCCAAGCCTTCAAAAATCATCATCTTTGGTCAAAGTGAAGCTTTGGTATAGGGTGAAGCCAGGCTATGGGTTAATGGCTGCTTCAAAGCAATTGATGCCGAGAAGAAGAGCGGGGCTTCTACACCATCTTTCCACCAATATCAGAGATCAACCTATTTTATTTTATTTATTATATATTTAAATTATGAACTTTTTAATTAATACAATATTTATTTTTATGCTCTTTAATTTTATGCTCTTAATTTTTATTGTAATTTAATTTCTATATTTAATTATTATTTTTTATTATAAGTAGATGCTAAGATCTAACTAGTAGATCTTAGTACCAAGTTTAAATTTTCATATCTTTTAATTTTCATTTTTTTTTATTTTCCGCCTTCACTTTTGATCCCAAAACTCTTCTCTTTTCTTTTTCTTTTGTAAAATCAAAGATTTCAAATCTAAAAACACTACCTTTCTTGTGGATTCTACCCGACTCACTACTATCTATAGATTTTTAATTATTTTAAGAAGTCGGATTAAACTGATGAACATGGTGTCTTAACGACAACATCGCATTTCTATCAAGTTTTTGGCATCGTTGCTGGAAAAGGCACGGACATTAAATTTTTGATCTCTTTGATTTTTTTATAAATAAATTGTAAATAAAATTTTTATTTTCTTATAAATATTGCTTGCTAATTTTTTTATTATTTTATAGAAAAAGAGATTAAAGAGCAAAAAGAATCAGAAGTTTTGCTTGGTGATATCAATTCTAACCCTAATCCTTTTTATTTATTTATTTATTTTATTTTAAAATTAAATTTTAAAAAAAATATATCCACTTAAATCTAATTAAAAATCTCATGATAAGATTAGAAACTCTAACTATTTAGAGCATGCATCATATTAGTTTTATTTTTATTTTTATTTTTATTTTTTTGGTAATTGCTGGAGGCAAGGTAAGCCTTTCGGAATTCAATTAGTTGCATGCATCTAGTTTAAATTGCATAGAACCCTTTGATTGAAAACTTTTTGTGTATATTCATATTAAACCAAATTAAGGGCACAACCCAATTAAACAAGATATGGTGGGGATTTGATCATCCTTTCTTGGCCCACAAATAATCAACCAGCATCCTACATTGACCTAAGCCTTTAAATTAAAATCAATTAGACATCAGCCCTAGGAACTCGAGCTCAATAGGACAAGAAACCCAAAGAGTTGAATCGGATTAGGATAAGTCAATTTGACTGGTATCTAGGAAAGTGGTTCAAGGACGACTGGGCCCGAAGGAAAGTAGTTTCTAATTGGTTCTGTTTGCTTACCTGGCCAAACATAATTGGTGTCTAAGGCAAGGAACGGGGGGACTCCCACCGACCTTATACTTACCTGGCTAGTTGATTGGCTAATCCTACACTTGGAGGGCTTGAAGGTGACCTTGGTAGTTAGGAGCTATCTAGATCTAGGATAACCCTTAGTCAGGATTGATTGACCAACTTGATTGCTAACCAATATCAAACCTAATTAAACTTAATTCTTCTCTCTCTTCTTAGTTCTAGGACTCCTTAGGACTTCTTCTTTAGAACTCTTCTTTCTTTCTTCTTCTTTCTCCTATAAAAATAAAATAAAATAAAATAAAATAAAATAAAAATTAAGTTTAATTAACTAAAAAATATTAAAAATAATAATTAAATTAAATTAATAAATAAAATAATTAATTTTTAATATAATAAAATAATAAAAAAAATTCTAAATTTTTTTTTTTGAACGACACGTTAGGGTTGCACTAGTGCATGCACGGTAGGAAATCGCTTTACCTGATCTAGTTGAACCCAACCATAAAATTAAAAGGCTGAATTGTATTAAACTCGATAACCAAATGGCTGAATATTTTAGAGAACCACCTAAGTAGATGAAGAAATATTTTATTCCTTCTACCTATAACCCATCAACTTGTATCCAATTATCTGAAATTCATGCTACTCACTATGAGATCAAGCCGACTACAATCCAGATGCTTTCATCTTTTTATGGGAACACCAACAAAGATCCTTATAAACATCTGGATGAATTCTTAGAAATCTGTTCTACGGTGAGAATTCAAAATTTGACTAATGATACCCTTAGACTAATTTTATTTCTCTTATCATTAAAAGATAAAGCCAAGTACTGGCTTAGGACAATAGAGAGATCAATTAAAACTTGGGCTGACTTGCAAAGTGAATTTCTTAAAAAATTTTATCGCATAGGTTGAACCAATACTATGAGGCGAGCTATCACTGGATTTGCTCAGCTTCCAGGGGAACAGATTCACAAGTCATGGGAGAGACTTAAGAAACTTCTTAGAAAATGCCCACACCATGGTATGTCTAAGTGGCAAATAGTTCAAGCTTTCTTTGAGGGTTTAGGAGATCAATACAGATAGATAGTAGATGCATCCTGTGGAGGTGCATTCATGAACAAGAGCGAGGACGAAGCCTATACCTTATTTGAAATCCTAAATGAAAACTCAATTAACCATGCTTCATTGTCTTTCCACCTAACCTGAGCAGGGATCCATGAATTTAAACACCTAGAATCTAGTCATAAGACTGATTTAAATTTGATAAATAAAGTGAACTTTCTTGCTTAGAAATTAGATCAAGTCCTAACCCTAGGTCAACAATCTCCTGCACAATTCACATCATCTTCTAATTATCAAAAGATTTGTTCAATCTATGCTAGCCCAACCCATCATGTGAGTGAATGTCCTATGACTGCACAGTTTTCATCTTTTATCCAAGAACAAGTCCAAGCTGCTAAAGGCTACTCCAAGCCGGTTAATGATCTATTTTTAAATTCATATAATCTAGATTGGAGCAACCATCATAATTTTTCTTGGACATCTCAACAGACTCAGGCTCAAACCCAAATTTCATCGGTACAAAATTATCAAAATAGATCCCAATACCAAAATTATGCCTATAACAGAGGTCAACCTAATAAGCCTTTCCAGCCATCATATCATAATCAGCCCTCATACCCACCTCCTCAATAGACCAATTTAGCTAATGATAGATTTAACCAACTTCAATAATTGATTCTGACTCAACAGTAATCTATCGTCAGACTAGAAGCTTAAATAGGATAATTAGTTGAGTCTAACACGAGGAGAGAACTAGGTCAATTATCGAGCCTACCAATTTCAAACAACCCACCTAATATCCACCAACCACTTGGACCAAGTTATCAGTCTAATGTCCCACCTAAGAATCCTCAATTAGAGAATGCCAAAGTAATTTCTGAACTTAAAAGCTATAGGATTCTTATGGACCCATACCAACACCAGGTGAGAGAGGCTAGTATTGATGCTAGCCAAAATAAAAATTTAGCGAAACAAGTTAGTACTGAGACTAACCACATAGAAGAATCCGAGCCAAAAACTAGTACTGATGCTGGTTTCAATTTAAATGGGATAGAAATAGGAAGAAAAAAATAGATGATTTATCTGAGACTTATAAACCTAATGTCCTATTCCCTTCAACCCTAGAAGCAGGTTCTTCTTACAAAAATCAAGAGGCATGTAATGAAATATCAATGGAGTTATTTAAGCACGATCACATTAATTTACCTCCAAAATTAAAACAGTCTTTAGTCACCATTCCAGCACCCATTGAATCAAACTTAACTCCTAAAACTCCATTCATGAGTATTTTAGAAGAACAAATAGAAGAAATTCTTAATAAATATGAGTCTAAGAATGGGATCATAAATTATATCCCTAAAATTAATAATGATTATATCAATAATGGGATTATAAATTAACTTTCTGAAATAGGCAATCCAAAACCATTAAAATTTATTAATCCAATATTCGACATAGGATAGTGAGCTGCATTGTGTCTGACTGAAGACGGTAAACTTAGCGCTTGTTGGGAGGCAACCTAATATTTAGTTTCTATCTAATTTATCTTTTTAATTTATTTTTTTTAGGATAATTTGAATAAGTTGGAGGGAGAGCCCAAATTTTCAAAGGCATGTGCTGGACCAAAAATATAGTCAGGCGTATTCTTTCATGTTCTTTATTACATCCTTTATTTTTTTCTTCTCCATTGAGGACAATGTCGATTAAGTTGGGGGGAGGAAAATAAAAATTTTAAAATATTAAGTCCTCAAAAAAATTAGTATTTAGTATTTAGACACCTGATTATGCTTAACAATCAAATTAAACTAAGCATTTTTAAAAGAAAATTGATACATAGATCAGAGAATCTGTGAGATATTGAGGAATCAAGTATTAAGAAAATTCAATAAAGAGTTAAGTCTAGAATATAAAAAGTTTTTTTTTGAAGCATTTCTAATTATTTCTACTCACATCAAAGAAAAGTCTACTTTTTATAGGCTTGTGTAAGATAACTATACGTTTCTTCATATAACAAATTTATTTTAATAAAATAGTTTCCAAGTACTTCTCACTAAGTAACCGGGCCTCTTTGCCTAAGCAAGCATTGAGTTTCGTGTCAAAAGGTGGGAAGGGCAAAGAAGCTCATTGTAAATCTAGTCTTAACTCATAGCCTATTTGATTCGAGCTAGTAAGCCCGAAGGGTATTCTATACCTAGTACACTAAAGCCAACTGGTTTGGAAGTCATTGGCCCAAGACTCGCTATATGGATCAAATAGAAAGCTTAAGGGGTTAAGACACTCAATAGTGGTATAATGTTAAAAAAAAAAAAAATATTAGTTTTCCACTGAGTAACCGAGTCCCGTTGTCAAAGTAAGCAATGATATTTGCATCAAAAAGTGGGCAATATAAAAATAAAAATTAATAAATGAAGGATAGAAGTAGCAATACACTTGTCTATATGAAAGTTTAGACAAATCAGAGGTGAAGGTGGGATAATTTAGAAAAAGTTCAGAAAAATTTAATGCTCTTTACTTAATTTTTCTATTGATAAGTATTAATACTCCAATGATATATCTCACTTAAGCTCTACTAAATATCAATGGCTATTTTGAAGACTGCTTAGATAAAATTCGAAACTCTAAAGTTAAAAAGGTATTTAAAACTAAATTCTTTCTTTACTCGAGGATGAGCAAAGCTTAAGTTGGAGGGTGTGATAAGCATCATAAATTCATCAATAAAAGTATTAATTTATTAATTAACTCATATTAATTTTTAAGAATTAATGATCAATATATATATAATTTTTAAAAATTTCATATTTTTATTAATTAAAAAATTAATTAAAAAAAAGTAAAAATTAGAAAATAAAATTTTATAATCAATGGAAAGAGCTCATTTTTTTATCATAACAAAATAAGTTTAAAGCAAAACGGAGCTAAAATGGAAAAGATATGAATTTTTAAAGAAATAAAATAAAAAAACTTAAATGAAAAAAATAACATACGGCTCAAACGGCTCAAGCCGTCATGCCACAGTAGCTGGCGCATCCAAATGCACTGAGCCAAGCCGACCAAGTCGGTGCACCAAGCCATCCAAGCTAGCCGACTCAAGCTCAGAAGCCATTAGCCAGTCTACAGCACAGTGTGGACCGCCAGCTCAGCAAACACAGGCGAATCAGAACCTGCCATATGGTGGACCTAGACCCCTAAAGGGTTTACAAAAAATTCATTGTAGCTCACAAGGCATTTTGGTCTTTTCATCTGTCAATAGAAGATGCTGATTGGTTGCGGTACACGATGTGGCCGGTCCACGTGGTCCATGGGAACAGTAAACGCACGATTGTACGGTGATGGTTGTTTGCGGTCAGGATCGGACGGTCAGGTTCATTTTCGATTGCTGATTTCACTCAAATTGCCATCGGATAGCAGCGCCTGATTCCATCTTCGATCCAACGGTCCAGAAGGCTCCCGACGATGATCAAACTCTCACACGCATGATCAATGGTGTAAATTCCTCCATCCACCCCGATCCAATGGTCAGAAATTAATCCAACTTGATCTGGGCCATTACATGTCTATTTTTGGTATTTTTGGAAGCATTGGATCACCATCCAATGGTCAAAATTAAAAGAACTCAATAGGAGCTATTTTAATCCAAATTTCACTCAGATTTCTTTTTATTTTCACGATTAAAATAACCCTTAGTCCCACATTGCCTCTAGAAAAAATATCTAGCCTCCCTAGCTCTATAAAAAGGACCCAGGCCTTTAGAAATCATCATTTTCGATCAAAGTGAAGCTTTGGTATAGGGTGAAGCCAGGCTATGGGTTAATGTCTACTTCAAAGCAATTGGTGCCGAGAAGAAGAGCGGAGCTTCTACACCATCTTTCCACCAATACCGATCCAAGATCAGAGATCAATCTATTTTATTTTTTTTATTATGTATTTAAATTATGAACATTTTAATTAATACAATATTTATTTTTATGCTCTTTAATTTTATGTGCTTAATTTTTGTTGTAATTTAATTTTTAGATTTTAATTATTATTTTTTATTGCAAGTAGATGCTAAGATCTAACTAGTAGATCTTAGTACCAAGTTTAAATTTTCGTACCTTTTAGTTTTCATTTTTTTTTATTTTTTGACTTTACTTTTGATCCCAAAGCTCTTCTCTTTTCTTTTTCTTTTATAAAATCAAAAATTTTAAATCTAAAAATACTACCTTCCCTATGGATTTGATCTGACTCACTGCTATCTATGGATTTTTAATTATTTTAAGAAGTTGGATTAAACTGATAAACACGGTGTCTTAACGACAACATTGCATTCCTATCAGAGATCGATTCTTGTATTTTCTACCCTTGAAATCTATTGAATGCCAAAACTACTGACAGCCAGAGTTAAATCCTTTACCTTCTTAAGGTATTTCATCATACTTTTCTTTTGTGCTTCATAGTTGCCGCTGACTTGGTCGACCACTAATTTGAAATCACTGTAGACTTGAAGTCGATCTACTTTTAACTCTCTTGCTATTTTTAATCCGATGATTAGTGCTTCATATTCGATCCCATTATTAGTTGCAGAGAATTCAAAGTATAGAGTGTATTCGGCGATGACTCCCTCGGGGTTGACTAAGACTAATCTCTTGCCTGCTCCAGCAGAGTTGGATGAACCATCCACGTACAGAGCCCAAAATCCTTTAGAAAGGTCGGCACTCTCTTCGAGGAGGTTCGATTGCAACCATGGGGTGCTGGCCTCATCTTGTTCAAGCTCAACTTTATCTAGAATGGTACATTCTGCTACATAATCTATCAATATCTGAGCTTTGATCGATGGTCGGGGTCGATAATTAATGTCAAACTCTAGAGTTCGATTATCCATTTTGCGATTCTTTCGAAAGCATCCATTCAATGAAGAACTGCTTTTATTGGTTGACCCATGAGGACCGTTATAGTGTGTCCCTGAAAGTAAGGTCAGAGTCTCCTAACAGCGATTAAAAGAGAGTAAGTCAATTTTTTTAACTTACAGTACCTGATCTCTGTATCCCTCAGGACCCAGCTTACATAGTAGACTGGTCACTGCATCTTCGCTTCCTCCTTGACCAGGACTACTATCAAGACCGTCGAAAAGGCTGCTAGGTATAAGAATAATTCTTCTTCGAATTCAGGCTTAGCTAGCAGTGGAGGTGAGTCGAGGTAATTTTTGAGCTCCTCAAACATCCGTTGGCACTCCATCATCCAAAGGAAATTCTTTGGTTGCTTGAGAACTTGGAAGAAGGGCATGCATCGCTCGATCGATCTTGAGATAAAGTGATTTAGGAATGCCAATATTTCAGTCAGGCATTGAACTTTTTTGATCATTTTTGGAGTAGTCATCTCCTAAATAGCTCAAATCTTCTCTGAATTTGCTTGGATCCCACACCTCAATACCATAAACCCTAGAAACTTTCCCAAGGTTACACCAAAGATGCACTTGGTCAGGTTCAGCTTCATTTTATACATTTTGAGTGCACTGAAAGTCTCTTCGAGGTCGGCAATATGATTTATTGAAGCTCAACTTTTGATGAGCATGTCATCCACATACACCTCCATGTTGCAGCCGATCTGCTTCTTGAAGATCTTGTTGACTAGGCATTGGTATGTTGCCCCTGCATTCTTGAGTCCAAAAGGCATAATCCTATAACTGTAAAGACCACAGTCAATAACAAAAGCATTTTTCTTCTCATCCTTCAATGCCATCCATATTTGGTTATAGCCAAAAAAGGGATCCATGAAGGTGAGAAGCTCGTGGCCCGAGGTTGTGTCTATCAGTTGATCAATCCTAGGTAGAGGATAGCTATCTTTTGGATAGATTTTGTTCAGCTTTTTGAAGTCTATACACATCCTCCACTTGCCGTTGACCTTCTTGACTAGGACCATGTTAGAGACCCATGTCGGATAGCTGATTTCTTGAACAAATTTAGTGTTGAGAAGCTTGTCGACTTCTTCTGCTATTGCCTTCTGTCTTTCTGGTGCGTGGCTCCAAACTCTTTCTTTCACTGGTCGATGCTTGGGATCAACGGCCAGTCAATGTTCCATAACCTCGACATCAATCCCAAGCATATCCATCGAAACCTTGGTGAAGATGTCAGCATTCCTTCGTAAAAAGGCAATGAGCTACTCCCAAACTTCATCCTCCAGATTGGAGCCAATCTACACTGTATGCTCCGCATTTTCGTCATTTAGGGGGGACTGTCATAAAATCTTCTATGGGCTCACTCCATTCTTCAGCAAGGTCATTATGGACATCAAGCCCGTTAATTGGGCAGGGATCAAGTTGAGTGCCATATTGTAAGACGATGGAGTAGCAGTGCCGGGCTAATGCTTGATCACCTCTGATTTCACCTATTTCATTGCTTGTTGGGAATTTTATTTTCAGGTAATAGGTCGACACTATGGCTCATAGTGCATTTAGATCAGGTCGGTTGAGGATTGCATTGTAAGTGGAGGAGGCTTTTACCACCAAAAAGTCGATCCACACCTTGGCCTACTTTGGGTACTGTCCTACAGTCATGGTTAGAGTTATCATTCCCTCCACTGGCATAGCATCGCCAGTGAAGCCGACCAATAAGGAGCTCATGGCTCCCAGATGATTATCGGATATGGACATTTTAAAGAAAGCATCACAATACAAAATGTCAGCAGAACTTTCATTATCTATCAAAACATGGCATACATTATAATCAGCAATATTCAAAGAAATTACAACCACATCATTGTGCAGGAATCGGACTCCTTGAGCATCCTCATCGATGAAAGCGATGGGCTCTTCAGTTCTTTACCTCTTCTCGATCTCGGCCGACCTGCTAGCCTCCCCTCATCGAAGTCCCCCAGAGATGGTGTTAATGATGCCAATCAGGGGTCGATCTTCTCGCTGCCCCCCACCCCTCAAAGGTTCTAATGGTGGGGTTGCTCTCGACCAATCCTTTTGTCCTTCTGACCAACGTCATAGAAACCAACCCAGCCTACCGCACCTGATGAGCTCCTCGATGTCGTCTTGGAGTTGGATGCACTCTTCTGTATCGTGATCGTGATCGTGATGGTAGAGATAGAACTTTCTAGGATTGCATTTGCCAGGATGAGTATGCATCCTATCTGGTCTCGGTAGTTAATCCCTTATCTCCATCAGTACTTGGGTTTTTGGACATTGAGAGAGGCATAGTTATGGAATTTTTGAAGGTAGAGCTCCATTGCGCCCTTCTATTTGGGCTTCTTCACCTCTGGGCTCGGGTAGGGGATCGAGTCCACATATGCTCCAGAGGAGTCCAGGAGCATGGCCAAGCTCTACTTGATTTCTCTCCAACCACAGACACATTTGGTTCACCCACCATCGCTACTAGGCAGCTTCATTATCCCTAGCCTTAAAGGCCTCTTCAGCTTGGGCATAACCTTCAACCCAAGCCAGCATATCGATAAAGTCCCTAGGATACTTCTTCTTCAGGGAGAACAATAAATCATTTTTCTAAAGGTAGCCCTTAAGCGCGGCTATTGCAACAGACTGGTCTAGGTTTTAGACCTCCAATATAGTAGTATTAAAAAAGGTGACATAAGTCAGGATAGATTTTTCCTCCTTCTGCTTGATATTCATCAGAGAATCCGAACCTCGGTGGGGATGTCGGCTGCTAACAAAGTAAGCCGCAAACTAGTGGCTCATTTGATCAAAGAAAAAGGTGGTATCTAACTTAAGTACTGATAGGAACGTGATGTTGTCGTTAAGATACCGTATTTATCAATTTAATCTAACTTCTAAAAATAATTAAAAATGCATAGATAGTAGTGAGTCGGATCGAATCCATAGGGAAGGTAGTGTTTTTAAATTTAAAATCTTTAATTTTTTTAAAAAAAAGAAAAAAAATTTAAAATAGATTTTGAAGTTCGAAATTAAAATTGCAAAGTGAAAATTAAATTATGTAGAAAATAAACTTGGTACTAAGATCTACTAGTTAGATCTTAGCATCTACTTGCAGAAAAATAAAAAGTAATAATTAAAATATAGAAATTAAATTACAATAAAAATAAGAAGCATAAAATTAAAGAACATAAAAATAAATATTGCATTAATTAAAATTTTATAATTTAAATACATAAAAAGAAGAAATTAAAATAAGCTGATCTCTAATCTTGGATCGACATTGGTCGAAAGATAGTGTAGAAGTCTAGCTCTTCTTCTTGGCACCCGTTATTTTGAAGCAGCCTTTAACCCATAGCCTGGCTTTGCCCTATACCAAAGTTTCATCTTGATCGGAGATGTTGATTTCTGGAGGCCTGGGATCCTTTTTATAGAGCTAGGAGGGCTGGAGAGTTTGCTTCTGGGCAATATGGTACTAAGGAGCTTTTTGATCATCAAAATATGAAGAAATCTAAATAAAAATTGGACTAAAAAAAGTTTTGAATGAATTTTGCTGCTCTGAATGAAATCTAGTCATCAATAGAAATCCAATGGTCCAAAAATCATCAAAATCGGATGTGTATCGACCCAGATCAGGTCGAATTAAATTCTGGCCATCCGATCGCACGTTGATGGAGGAAATCTAGCCGCAAATCATGCATCGGGAGTCCTGATCACCACTGGGAGCATTCTAGACCATTGAATCTTCATCACTTGGTTTTTTGGCCATCAGATCGTGCTAGATCGCTGATAGAATTTGAATCAAACCCAGAAATAACCACCGCCGTCCGATCTTGACCGCAACCAACCGCAGTCGTCCGATCGCATAATTACTGTTCCCATGGACCACGTGGATCGGGCGCACCGCACACCATAGCCAATCAGTGCTCTTGTCGCTGAGGTAAAAGACCAAAATATCCTATGAGCCACGATAAATTTCTATAGACCCTTTAAGGGTCTAGGTCCACCACGTGGCAATCTCTGATTCGTCCGGAATTGCTGCTGAGCTGGCGGTCCACGCCTAGATCGTGGACCGACTGATGGCTTCAATGGCTGAGTCAGCTTTGATGGCTTGGCTTGGCTTGGTGGCTCGGCTTACGGAGCCAGGCTGAGCCATTTTCTTTTTCTATTTAATTTTTATTTATTTTATTTCTTTAAACATTCATATCTTTTTGGTTTTAGCTCCGTTTTATTGAAAATTTATTTCATTATGATCAAAAAAATGAAGCTCTTTCTATTGATAATAAAATTTTATTTTTTAATTTTTATTATTTTATTAAATTAATTTTTTAATTAATAAAAATATGAATTTTTCAAAAATTATATATAAATTAATTATTAATAGTTCTTAAAAATTAATATAAATTAATTAATAAATTAATACTTTTATTGATGAATTTATGATGCTTATCACACCCCCCAACTTAAGCTTTGCTCGTCCTCGAGTAAAGAAAAAATTTAGTTTTAAATATCTTTTTAACTTTAGAGTTTCGAATTTTACCTAAGCATTTTTCAAAATGGCCATTGATATTCAGTAGAGCTTAAATGAGATATATCATTGGGGTATTAATACTTATCAATAGAAAAATTAAGTAAAGAACATTAAATTTTTTAGAACTTTTTCTAAATTATCCTACCTTTATCTCTGATTTGTCTAAACTTTCATATAGGCAAGTGTATTGCTACTTTCCATCCTTCATTTATTAATTTTATTTTACAATTGCCCACTTTTTGATGCGAATATCATTGCTTACTTAGGCAACGGAACCCGGATTACTCGGTGGGAAACTATTATTTCTTTTTTTTTTTTTTTTTTAACATTGTACCACTATTGAGTGTCTTAACTCCTTAAGCTTTCTATTTGATCCATGTAGCGAGTCTTGGGCCAATGACTCCCAAACCAGTTGGCTTTAGGGCACTAGGTATAGAATACCCCTCGGGCTTACTAGCTCGAATCAAATAGGCTACGAGTTAAGACTAGCTTTACAACGAGCTTCTTTGCCCTTCCCACCTTTTGATGCGAAACTCAATGCTTGCTTAGGCAAAGAGGCCCGGTTACTTAGTGAGAAGTACTTGAAAACTATTTTATTAAAATAAATTTATTATATGAAGAAACGTATAGTTACCCTACACAAGCCTATAAAAAGTAGACTTTTCTTTGATGCTAGTAGAAATAATTAGAAATGCTCTAAGAAAAAACTTTTTATGTTCTAGACTTAACTCTTTATTGAATTTTCTTAATACTTGATTCCTCAATATCTCACAGATTCTCTGATCTGTGTATCAATTTTCTTTTTAAAAATGCTTAGTTTAATTCGATTCTTAAGCATAATCAGGTGTCTAAATACTAAATACTAACTTTTTTGAGGACTTAAAATTTTAAAATTTTTATTTTTTTCTCCCCCCAACTTAATCGATATTGTCCTCAATGGAGAAGAAAAAATAAAGGATGTAATAAAGAACATGGAAGAATACACCTAACTTAAGTATATTTTTGGTCCAGCACATGCCTTTGAAAATTTGAGCTCTCCCTCCAACTTATTCAAATTATTCTAAAAAAAATAAACTAAAAAGATAAATTAGATAAAAACTAAATATTGGGTTGCCTCCCAACAAGCGCTAAGTTTACCGTCTTCAGCCAGACACAATGCAGCTCACTATCCTATGTCGAATATTGGATTGATAAATTTCAATGATTTTGGATTGTCAATCTCAAAAAGTTGATGATTTATAATCTCATTATTGATATATTCACTTATTAATTTTAGGGATATAATTTATGATTCCATTCTCAGACCCATGTTTATTAAGAATTTCTCCTATTTGTTCTTCTAAAATGCTCATGAATGGAGTTTTTGTATTAGGAGTTAAGTTTGATTCAATGGGTGCTGGAATGGTGACTAAAGGCGATTTTAATTCTGGAGGTAAATTAATGTGATCTTGCTTAAACAACTCCATTGATATTTCATTACATGCCTCTTGATTTTTGTAAGAAGAACCAGCTTCTAGGGTTGAAGGAATAGGACATTAGGTTTATAAGTCTCGGGTAAATCATCTATTCTCTTTTCCCTTTTTTCTATCTTATTTAAACTAGAACTAGCATCAGTACTAATTCTTGGCTCGGGTTCTTCTATGTGGTTAGTCTCAGTACTAACCAGTTCCTCTAAGTTTTTATTTTGGCTAGCATCAGTACTAGCCTCTCTCACCTGGTCTTGGTATGGGTCCATAAGAATCCTATAGCTTTTAAGTTCAGAAATTACTTTGGTATTCTCAAATTGGGGATTCTTAGGTGAGACATTAAATTGATAACTTGGTCCAGGTGGTTGGTGGACATTAGGTGGGTTGTTTGAAATTGGTAGGTTCGGTAGTTGATCTAGTTCTCTTCTCATGTTAGACTCAACTAATTATCCTATTTGAGCTTCTAGTCTGGCGATAGATTGTTGTTGAGTTAGAATTAATTGTTGAAGTTGGTTAAATCTATCATCAGCTAGATTGGTCTGTTGAGGAGGTGGGTATGAGGGCTGATTATAATATGATGGCTGGATAAACTGACTAGGCTGACCATTATTATAGGCATAATTTTGATATTGGGATCTATTTTGATAATTTTGCTCAAGTGAAATTTGGGTCTGAGCCTGAGTCTGTTGGGATGTCCAAGAAAAATTAAAGTTACTCCAATCTGAATTATATGAATTTGAAAATGGATCATTAATCAATTTGGAGTATCCTTGAGCAGCTTGAACTTGTTCTTGGATAAAATGTGGAAAACTGTGCAGTCATAGGACATTCACTCACATGATGGGTTTGGGCTAGCACAGATTGAATAATTCTCCTGATAATTAGAAGATGATGTGAATTATGCAGGAGATTGTTGACCTAGGATTAGGAGTTGATCTATTTTCTGAGCAAGAAGGTCAACTTTATCTAATTTTTGGACTATTAGATTCATATTAGCCATTTGATTATTATGTTTAATGTGAATCAACCATTCAATTAAGTTCAACTAAATCAGAAAAAGCGATTTCCTACCATGCATGTATTAGTGTAACCCTAATGTATGGTTTAAAAATTTTTTTTAGATTTTTTTATTTATTTATTTTATTATTATTATTTTATTATATTAAAAATTAATTTTTTTTTAATTATTTTATTTATTAATTTAAATTTAATTTAATTTAATTATTATTTTTAATATTTTTTAGTTAGTTTAATTTAATTTTTATTTTATTTTATTTTTAGAGGAGTAAGAAGAAGAAAGAAAGAAGAGTTCTAAAGAAGAGGTCCTAAGGAGTCCTAGAACTAAGAAGAAAGAGAAGAATTAGGTTTAATTAGGTTTGATGTTGGTTAGCAATCAAGTTGGTCAATCAATCCTGACTAAAGGTTATCCTAGATCTAGACAGCTCCTAACTGCCAAGGTCACCTTCAAGCCCTCCAAGTGTAGGATTAGCCAATCAACTAGCCAGGTAAGTGTAAGGTCGGTGGGAGTCCCCCGTTGCTTGCCTTAGACACCAATTGTGCTTGGCCAGGTAAGCAAACGGAACCAATTAGAAACCACCTTCCTTCGGGCCCAATCATCCTGAACCACTTTCCTAGACACCAGTCAAATTGACTAATCCCTAACCCGGTTCAACTCTTAGGGTTTTCTTGTCCTATTGAGCTCGAGTTCCTAGGGTTGATGTCTAATTGATTTTAAAATTAAAGGCTTAGGTCAATGCAGGATGCTGGTTGGTTGTTTGTGGGCTAAGGAAGGGTGATCAAATCCCCACCTTATCTTGTTTAATTGGATTGTGCCCTTAATTTGGTTTAATATGAATATGCACAAAAAAATTTTCAATCAAAGGGTTCTATGCAATTTAAACTAGATGCATGCAACTAATTGAATTCTGAAAGGCTTACCTTGCCTCCAGCAATCACCAAAAAAAAATAAAAATAAAAATAAAAAATAAAAATAATATGATGCATGTTCTAAGCAGTTAGGATTTCTAATCTTATCATGAAGCTTTTAATTAGATTTAAATGGATAATTTTTAAATTAATTTAAAAATAAAATAAGTAAATAAATAAATAAAAAGAAAAGAGGACTAGGGTTAGGATTGATCTCACCAAAATTAGATGCTTTCTTCCTTTTCTCTTTTTTTTGCAAAATAAATAAATAAATAAATAATTAGCGAGTAATATTTTAAAAAATATTTATAATTAATTTATAAAAAAATCAAAGAAATCAAAGAAAAAATAGCATCTATTCCATCCCCGGCAACGATGCCAAAAACTTGATAAGAATGTGATGTTGTCGTTAAGATACCATGTTTATCAGTTTAATCTGACTTCTAAAAATAATTAAAAATACGTAGATAGTAGTGAGTCGGGTCGAATCCATAAAAAAGATAGTATTTTTAGATTTAAAATCTTTAATTTTTTTAAAAGAAAAAGAAAATAAATTTAAAAGTAGATTTTGAAGTCCGAAATTAAAATTGTGAAGTGAAAATTAAATTATGCAGAAAATAAACTTCGTAATAAGATCTACTAGTTAGATCTTAGCATCTACTTACAGAAAAATAAAAAGTAATAATTAAAATATAAAAATTAAATTATAATAAAAATAATGAGCATAAAATTAAAGAACATAAAAATAAATATTATATTAATTAAAATTTTATAATTTAAATACATAAAAAGAAGAAATTAAAATAAGCTGATCTCTAATCTTGGATCGACATTGGCAGAAAGATGGTGTAGAAGCCTAGCTCTTCTTCTTAACATCCGTTGCTTTGAAGTAGCCTTTAACCCATAGCCTGGCTTCGCCCTGTACCGAAGCTTCACCTTGATTGGAGATGTTGATTTCTGGAGGCTTGGGATCCATTTTATAGAGCTAGGAGGGCTGGAGAGTTTGCTTCTGGGTAATGTGGGACTAAGGAGCTTTTTAATCATCAAAATATGAAGAAATCTAAATAAAAATTGGACTAAAAGAAGTCCTAGATGAATTCTACTACTCTGGATAAAATCTAGCCATCAATAGAAATCCAACGGTCCAAAAATCATCAAAATCGGATGTGTATCGGCCCAAATCAGGTCGGATTAAATTCTGGCCGTCCAATCGCACGTTGATGGAGGAAATCTGACCGCAAATCATGTGTCGGGAGTTCTGATCACTGTCGGGAGTGTTCTCAACCATTGGATCTTCATCACTTGGTTTTCTAGCTGTCGGATCATGCCAAATTGCTGATAGAATTTGAATCAAACCTGAAAATAACCACCACCATCCGATCTTGACCGCAATCAACCGCAGTCGTCCGATCGCACAATTACTGTTCCCATGGACCACGTGGATCGACTGCATCACACACCGCAGCCAATCAGCGCTCTTGTCGCTGAGTGAAAAGACCAAAATATCCTATGAGCCATGATAAATTTTTGTAGACCCTTTAAGGATCTAGGTCTGCCACGTGTCGCGCCTTGATTCATCGGTTGCTGCTGAGCTGATGGTATATGCCTGGATCGTGGATCGACTGATGGCTTCAATGGCTAAGTCAGCTTTGATGGCTTGGCTTGCGGTGCCGACTGAGCCATTTTCTTTTTTATTTAATTTTATTTATTTTATTTCTTTAGAAATTCATATATTTTTCATTTTAGCTCCATTTTATGTGAAACTTATTTTATTATGATCAAAAAAATAAACTCTTTCTATTGATAATAAAATTTTATTTTTTATTTTTTATTATTTTATAATTAATTTTTTAATTAATAAAAATATGAATTTCTTAAAAATTATATATAAATTAATCATTAATTCTTAAAAATTAATATGAATTAATTAATAAATTAATACTTTTATCGATAAATTTATGATGCTTATCAAGTATCGAGTACCAATTTCTGATGGCTCCCTTGAGGGTGGATGGAAAAGTCCGACATAAAATGGCATCTAGCGCACCATGGAGTAGCATCATTATCCAGAAGACCTCCAGGTAGTTGATCAGATTCGTGGTCCCATCGTAACACTAAAACTGTAGAAGCATGAAGTTTGGCAGGATTAGTTCCTGCACAATCTTCTAAGAAAAAGGAGGGTCGGTGCAAATATCGTTACCGTGGGAGGAGAGAGCATAACGAAGTTCTTCAATTATTGACTCATTTTCTGAAGCCTTTGATCCAGAAGATCTTCATGATCGTTGATCTCCAAGATTTTCTGATGGAACGAAGGCAAAACTCCCTCCGAGGTCGAGTCATGGTCAGAGTAAGGGCTCTCCATCCTCTACTTCTCCTTTTCGGAGGTCATCGACTGGCTAGCCCAAGTCAGCCATCCTCAGACTGGATCATGGGGCTCTAGAGAAGCCTACTCCAGCTGAATTGACGTTAGAGCCTGCCGATGCATAGCCTGCACCACCTTCATAAGTCCACGAATCTATTGGACCAGCAAATTGAACTGCTCCGCATCCACCATGGCTATAGGCAGAGATTGAGTTATCGAGGCCGAAATGGGAGTGGATGGATCTGGATGGGATCTGACTGCAGAGGCCATTGACAGTCGGATAGAAGCTTTTTTGGGAGGCAGTTTTTTGGAAAGAACTCTTGAGAGAAAGAAGAGAGATCACTGCTGAGCACTCCTTTAAGAATAATGGATCCTCAAGAATAGAGGCCTTTCTTCTAGCACCAATCCTATTGGTGCGAAATCTGATTGCCATCGAAGAAGTGTTGAAGTTGGAGAAGATGAGGTTGCCATCGGTGACCTACAAAATAAGTCTCATCTAGAGCCCGGGGTGGCGGCTCTAGCAAGACCCTCTGATGGTCAAGTTAGCTTTTTTAACCAACAAAAATGGAGTGCTCTGTCAAGAAAGTTGCAGAATTTTTAAGAGGAAGAAGAGAGCCTAGAGAAAATATATTTGGAGGATCCCTTTTATAGATGGAGCCTGTAACAAACTGATAGTGACAATCGTAACTATCGAGTAGTGGGCCGCTCGGAGCCACGTGGAGTTTGTTACGAAAGATGGTGTTTGTTGTCATGAGATTTGAGTTCGTGTGAGATTTGATAGTCAAAATTTGGAGGGATGGGCATCGGTTGGTGATGACCTTTGAGCTGTATCAATTCTAGAGAAGTTCAAACTTCTCTAAGATAGTCCAAATGAGGGTTAGTTCATGCCGTGTATGAGATCAAACTCGTGCGGAGACCTTCCTAGATGACTGTAGAGAGTTCGATCGATGGAGGAGTCTGGAAGGAGTTCAGCTATTGGAGGAGTCTGAAAGGAGTTCGACCGCTAGAGGAGTCTAGGAGGAGTTCTACTGTTGGAGGAGTCTGGATGGAGTTCGGCTGCTGGAGGAGTTTAGAAAGAGTTCGGCAGCTAGAGGAGTCCGAAAGAAGTTCGACTATTAGAGGAGTCTAGAAGGAGTTTGGTTGCTGGAGGAAGAATTTTTGATCGAAGCTCTTCTGTGATTAATAGTTATATTAGGCTAAGCATCATATTGGACTTCGATGGGAGCGGGGTTTATCCCCAACAACTGTATTTCAATTAAGCAAAATCTTAGCTATGGTAATCCATGGGATGGATTTGGTATTTTAAAATATAATATGGATGACCTATTTAGGGTTGATAGTTAAATCCTGAGTTGTCCTATAAGCATTTAGGTCAAGGGGTTGAATTATATAGAAACCATATCCACATGGATTCTAAGAGTATTATTTTATACATTCGACTTATCTGACCATCGAGTACCATTGCTAGATAGTCACTTCGATTGATATAGAAATTTGTTCTTATGTTACTAAAGTTCAAACCTATGGAGTCATACACATAAGTAGTTTCGATCTGATAAGATAATTGATCAATAATTAAGAATCATTTTAGGGTTAAATATTTAATACGATTGATATTTGACCTAGTACAAGTATTGTAGGAGGATCAACTAGCAATTTGATTACTAATTGGCTTAATCTATTTGAGCTAAAGGGCTAGATCAAGTATAATTGAATATGATTCAATTAGATTTGGTTTGGGCTTGATTGGATCAAGTCCATTTGGCTTATTGGATAAGCTAATTATAAGAGAGAACAATTCCCAATTGAATTAGGACTTGAGTATACCTAATTTTTAATTTAATTAAAAATTTAAATCAAAATTAAATTTAATTTAATCTAATTTAATTTGATTTTTAATTAGATTAAGAATGTCATTAATTATGTTGCACCAAGATCTATTTTAATTGGGCTAAAGATTTGGTTTGACTAGTCAAAGCATGAAGTCCTAGTTTGATTAGGACTTCTCGTTTGCGCTACCTTGTCTCTACATGCCACCTTTGCCCATGCCCACGCCAGCTTATCTAAAGTTGGGCATGGGATACATCATGCCATTAGTTCCCCATGTGCCCCATATCTCTCTTGGATGGTTTGTGATTTTGGATTTGATCAAAACTAAGAAATAGTCATGATCTCAAACTCTATTTTGATAGAGTTTTACAAACCCAAACTTCTATCCATTTATGGTGCCATCACTCTTGATTTTTTTTTTTGAAATTTTTGGTGGAAGTAAGAGACTTCTTATGTGCTAAAACCTGAGTCTCCATGCTTGAAAATTTGAAGGAGGCACCCAAGAGTTGGCCGCCACAATACTTATCTTATTTGGACTCTTCTATTTAGGTGTTTGACATAGATAGGGACCCCTCTCTAACTCACTATTTAAACTAACTTTGGGTGTAGAATTTTCAAGGCTTTTACACCAGAGAGAGAGGGCTTGGGCATGGGAACCTTGGGTGCATAAGGGTTGTGGGCATGGGAATTTGTAAATGTACAAATCTATTGTGCCATGGTGAGAGAAAAGCAAGAGAGAAGAAAGATCTTCTCTAAGTTTTCCTTTAGATTTTCTTCCACCAATATTTAAGAGAAAAACATGAGGAAGAAGGCTTCTCCTAGATCCTCCATTATCCTCCTTTGTCCCTTGGAGAATCCAAGCTATTCAAAGAAGGAGATTCGGCATCAACCATCAAAGAAGGATTAGCACAGTGCTAGCATACTATGCTGATTTCTAGATTGCTAAACTTTGGATCTAAATCGGGATATTATGTGGACTTTTCATAGAGGCCAGATGCATGTGTGGCTTGAAGCAATAACCTCAACCTTAGATCAGTAAGTGAAGTTCCCAATTCGTGAAAAAGATATTGAGATTTAATATTAATTATAGTCTAGATCAGATCTAGATTTTAATTGATGTTGATATGATCAACATCTTATCTTTTATATTTTATTTACATTTTAGATTTATATGCATGCATGAATCATGTCATTAGATCCTAAATTTAGGATTTATTTATATATTTTATGGATTAATTAGATTAATCTTATGCTTTCACTATTAGAATTTTGAAAAAATTTCAAAATACATGCTAGAAGTCTTAGATTTTTCCTACTACTGGTATCAGAGCCTAAGTCTTTTTAACATGATTTTTTTGCATGTTTTAAATCTATTATATTGATTTGATCTAAATAAAAATCTAAAATTAAATCTGAAAATAAAGTTTTAGATTGCACGACCTGATTTTATAAGGTTGTCCTACTGTATCGTTTATCCTTTATAGTGAAAATATTGTCCTGGTACGTGCTGATTTAAAATTCTAATTATAAAATTTTAGATTTGATCTATAAAATTTTATGATTTAATTAAAAGTATTTTAATCTAGATTTTTTATCATAAATATGTTAGATTTGATCTAAGGTAGTTTATGATTAATTAAAATTAGAATTGTTTCAATTAGATGTTCGTAGTCACGAATATATTTAGATTAGATCTAAAGTAGATTCATATTTATGTTATTTATATATTGATTATGAATCAAATATGCAACTGATTGGTAGAACCAAGTTATAAAAAATATTTTATAAATATGAAAATTATTTTTGAAATGTCGAACCCCAACCCTCAGTCCCAAACTTAACTAAGAATTAAGAGTTATTTTGATTAGGATCTAGGATTATGAATTGAAGATCCTAAGACAAATCATAATACTTGGGTTAATGGGTTAGAGTGAATTAGATTTATTAATTGGATTAGACCTAAGGTTAGATTAAAGGATGGACTTAATTAGAGAATTGACTAAATCTAATCAAATATTGTTTTAGATTAGGTTAAGGATTCTCTATATCAATTATGATAGTTATAGTTGGTCTAGTCTATATCTTTAATGAGAACCAAATAGACTTTATTCTTAGCTAAGTAGTCTAGCCCAAACTATTAGATTGATCTAATCGAAACTAATTAACTAGTTAGTGTCTAAGGTAAGTTTGGAAACTATGATCGGTGGTCGTTAATTAGGAAGTACTTGCACTGATTCGATCTTTGACGAGTTAATGGCATATCTATCCCACCGATCTCACTTACTTGGCTTTCTCGGTGAAGTTATGTTTTGATTAGATCACTTGACATTCAAGCTAACCCATGTCAGTAGGTACATTAGTGTGACTGATTTAGGTGCTCTGAGACTAGCCTATTTATGGTCTCCTTTAATATGACTTGGTGAAGTTAGTGGGAGGATCATGATTAGTTGGTTCATCTGACTCTCTTCTCTCTAAATCAAAATTAACCAAATCCTCAAAAATTATGAGGTTCTTAAAAATAAAGTTGTTATGATTATAATTAGATCATAGCCTCCTATTAAGTGAGTGATAATTGGTCCATTAGTTGAATAATCATTGGTGGCCCAACGGCTTGGTGCTTATCAGCTAATGAAATTATTATTCATAATACGATTTCTTAGCCATATCTCTCTAAATGATGGTTAGGTTGACCAACCAAAATTGGGCTTAATTATTTATTAGTTAGATGGATCAGGTATGGTCATGTTAATGGTTGGACCTAACCAAACCTTTTTAGTAGATGCCAAAGCCTACTGATTAGGGATTGGGATAAAATTAAATTACTAAAAGTTGTTTAGATAAATAATTGGTTATGAACCTATCCATAGATGTATATAAGTTGATCGACCAGAGTCAACCTTGTGTGTAGTCTATGTGGATTCTTATACACATTAAGAAATTAGGATAATTCCTCAAATTAAAAGTAGAGGCTACCAATTTGAATAAAATAGTAAAAGAATCTTTTGATTAAAATCTAAATCTTTAAGTTTAATAAATTATTTACTAATTAGGTCTTAGTTTTTCTTTGTATAGTTATGGCCATTACCCTTTCGCTCTAGTCATTATTAGATAATGACAAGTTGGTATGATCCAACTTCAATAGCTAGTACTAGAAATTAAAGATTGTCCTAGAGCATGAATGGATCTTGTACATTCTGATAGATCCAACACCTGAGGAGCCAACACCAAACATACGTGGCACAGTTAGAGATACTTATTAGAAGTGGCTCAATTATAATTTTCTATTTATGATATTACTAACTGGATATTGGATATCGAAAGCTCTTACTATATTTGTAATTTATTGCAAGAATTGCAGGTTAGTAGGAGATTTAAGCAAGATGAAAGATTCCTAAACATTGGAGATGGAAGATAAGTTCCAATTCTAGCATTAAGGATCATGAAACTTGTATTTGAGTCTCATTTTATTATTCTTAGTGATTGTTACTATTGTTCTAGTGAGTTTCTATGGAAAGAGTATTAAAATTTTTTGATCTGACCGAGAGGACGAATACCTTTCTAGTGAGTTTCTCACATATCTAAGAGAGAATGAGATTCTCTCCTAATAAACTCACTAAGAAATATCATAGCATAATGGTGTGTCTGAAAGAAGAAATCAACTCTATTAGATATGGTCCGATCTATGATAGATTTTGCCAGCTTGTCGATATTCTTTCGGAGATATGCATTCGAATCAGCTTGCTATCTTTTGAATAGAGTTTCGAATAAGTCTGTAGTTAAAACACCATATGAGATATGAATAGGGTGTAGCCAGTACTCTCACATCTTAGGGTCGAGGGTGCCTAGCTTATGTCAAATATTTAATAATAGATAATCTTGGACCTAGGTCTAACAAGTGCACTTTTATAGGATACCCAAAAGAAACTAAAGGATATTATTTCTACCATACTGATGAACAAAAGATGTTCGTCAGTCTTAAGGCAATCTTTTTAGAAAAAAAATTTTTGGTGAAGAAATTGTTGCCTCTAAGGTTGAACTTAAGAAAGTTCAATAGTTAAAAAAGCCAATACAATTAGTTGAACCAAAATCAGATTTGATTAGATCAAACTAGAGCCCAGTGTATATGCACCATTAAGATAATTTGGTAGAGTACCGCATCAGCCAGATAGATACTATGGTTTCTTGATCTGAGATGGTGATCCTATTAAACTCGATGAGAATGATGAGGATCCGATCACCTACATGGATGCGATACAGAGATCTAATTCTAAGAAATGGCTTAAAGCCATTGAATATGAGATGGAGTCCATGAAGGACAATGATGTATGAATATTGGTTGACCCATCTGAAGGGCTAAAATCCATTGGATGTATGTGGATCTTCAAGAGAAAGAGGGGCATGGATAGGAAGGTGGAGGCCTATAAAGCCCGTCTGGTTGCCAAGGGATATCGTCAATGTTATGATATTGATTATGATAAGATATTTTTTTTCTATGGCAATGCTCAAATCCATTCAGATTATGCTTGCGATAGTTGCCCATCTGGACTATGAGATTTAGTAGATGGATGTACAAATAGCTTTCCTAAATGGAGAGCTAATTGAAGAGTGTGTATGATACAACCTGAGGGGTTCACATCCATAGACGAGTCCAAGATGTGCAAGCTTTAGAGATCCATTTATGGATTGAAGCACGTATCTTGGAGTTGGAACATGCATTTTGATAAGATGATCAAAATATATTGCTTCTTTAAGAATGAAGAAGAACCTTCCATTTACAAGTAGATAAATGATCCGACAGTGGTTTTTCTTATTTTGTATGTGGATGACATTCTCTTAGTCGAGAATGACATCCTCGCACTGCATAAAATAAAAGTATGGCTATCATCTTAGTTCTCCATGAAGAACTTGGGTGAAGCATCTTACATTCTAGGGATGAAAATCTATATGGATAGATCTAAGAGGATGCTTAGGTTATCCCAGTCCACGTACATTAAAACTATGCTGAAGAGATTCGGCATAGAAAATTCCAAGAAGGGCTATCTTCTAATAAATTATGAAAATTTTCTCTTTAAGAAGGATTATCCGAGAACTTCTAAAAAGAGAGAGCATATGAGTAGAATCCCATAAGCTTCGACAATGGGATCTATTATGTACACCATGATATGTACAAAATCAGATGTGGCATACTCACTAGGAGTAGTGAGTAGATACCAATCTGATCCAGGAAAGAACCACTGGAAGATGGTGAAAATCATCCTTAAGTATTTGAGAAATATTAAGAACTAGTGGTTGATTTATGGTGAGTCAAATTTGAAACTTGTAGGGTTTATAGATGAAGGAAAAAATCTTATTTTCTGATGCAGGTTCTTTCAGATCTGATTGGATCAAGAGAGATATTTCAAAAAATTTCTTCTAAGATCCTAATTAGATTTGAGATTCTTCAGATCTGATCATATTGATCTAATAAAATAAATAGAATAAAAATTAAATTAAATCTAATTTAATTATACCTTTATTTTGGGTAATCCAATTACCCTGTGATGATCCTGATGATTGCCTGAGGTTCTGGATGTAGCCACGCACGCGTCTGGCCTCCACCGGTATCCACTCGAACAGGATCTGAAGATCTTCTCCTTCTCAATCAATCCTCTAAAAATTAGATCTAAATCTGATCTTGAGGATCTTCAAAAACTCTTTTGAAGATCAACTATTGTCTCTTGCAGCAATGCTGCCTTCTTCCTTTCCTATCGCCTTTCACTTGCTAACTCATGCCCAAAGTCCCTTAGGCATGGAGAGGAGGGAGAGGACCTGAGGATGGCATGGAGAGAGAGGGAGAGGGGCTATATGGCATGGGCTAGAGCAGAAACTCTCAATTCTAGGTGCAACAGGGTTTATATAGATCCTGCTGCGCCATGCAGTGCCACATCATCCCAGCCAATCATGGCTCTTTGTGTAATTAAATCTAAATTTGATTGGTAGGATGACATCATCTGATCTAATCAGATTAGAGTCCCTCAAAACTCTCCTTAGATGGCACCAAAACTTGGTCAAACAAGTCTTCTTGGTGCCATCTAGGTTGATTCCCTGAAGCAACTGGAGTCCCATCTGTATGGGACTCCAAACCTTATTCACATGTGGTGCATGCCTCCCTAGGCGTGTGCCCCTTGTCTGTCTACTTTTTAGTAGGGGGATAAGGGCCAAAGTTCTCTCCTATGGGTGCATGACACATGGGCAGATGTCTAAGTGTGACCAAAGTTCAAAGACAAGATTTAGCAGCTGACGGAAAATGACAGGTGTTGTCTCAAATTTATCTCATAAAATAAGATAATTCTTTTCTAACCTGGAAAAGCTTTAGTCAGACCAAATAAAGATTCCTGAGTGAGCCTAAACATATTTGGCTCAGTCGAGATAAGTTTTAATGATTGTTAAAAGGAGAATATTAGGCTCAATCGTATGCTAGCATGATTTTCTTGAACCTAATTGAATCTTATTCAAATTAATTGAACTAGATTAATCTAATTGATGATATCCAGATCCAAATCCTTATTTGTGTGATCTAGTTAGGTTCAGTTCTATATGGTAATGGGATATATTGTGATCTCTATCATCGACATCATCGAAACACATTTTGATGGATCGAAACTTTTTTGATTCAGACAACTAGCATGATCAATCACCTAAATCATTCTAATTGCTTCCAAAATCCACTACTGATACCTAGCAGCATATGGTGGCAACATATCAGAATTGAAAATAAACCTCTTGGTATAGTTATCTATGTGATTAAGTTCTTCTATCTTGAGCTCCGATCGGATTAGGGTTAAGGTGATCTCGTCAAACCCTAATTTCCATCATATGAATTAATCATTCGATTCAGATCCAATGTGAAAACCCTAATAGAAACTCTTTCTATTATTTCACTTTGCCATGGCCATGGGCTTATGGACTCGATTCTCATGATCATCATAGGGCTGCTCCTTTTCTACCAAGGTAGATAGATCCCCTATTGGTGCAATCCAATTCCTACAATGAACATGCTATAGCCAACATACACCTCAGGATTCCGAATGGCTAGAAGACCGAGTTATGGTGTAGTCAAACTATAACACCCTCAAGGTGAACTATCGATGCACCTTAGGTCAAAGAATCAAACACATCATTGTAGCTTCGAGTTAGTCATCGACGAGAAGGTAGACTTCCTCATGACTGCTCGAGATAGTCACGCTCAGTGTCCTCATTCTCTAACGAGTACCTGTACTCTCACTCTGATGTCTCTACACCGTAGACTCAAAACTCATCTATTAAAAAGATGCGATTGTACACCAACCTTCTAGATCAATCACCATCCTCATGATAATCCTACGGTCAAGAGCATTTTATGAGTTAATAATGAAAATTCATGTCTTAAATTTTCAACTCTTGAAAATATGAACTATCATTACCATTAACTCAAGGGATGTATCATAGACACTTTCAAATACACACTATGATAGAAAATAACCCATTTTATTATTTATAGTTAAAATTATAATTTTGCCCTTAGAAGTGTATTATAAGTGTCAGCCAATCTGACTTCTAGGGCACACCTATCTAATAAACTCCAACTTGACCTAAAGCTAATTGGCTACAAATCTAAGTCCCATCTTCTCAAGATGGATTTCGATCTTCTGCTGGCCCAACGGCTTTGTGAGTGGGTCTGCCGCATTGTTTATGGAGTCGACTCTCTTGACCTCAACGTAACTTTTCTCTAGGCAATCATGGATGAGGTGATATCGCTGCTTGATGTGCTTAGATTTCTAGTGAGACCTCGGCTCCTTAGCAAGGGCTATGGTGCCATTATTGTCACAGTACAGAGAAATGGCATCCGATGGCATCACTCTGATCTCTATGGTGAATTTCTTGTATTAAAATGCCTCCTTCACAGCTTCTGACATAGCGATGTACTCTGCTTTCATGGTGGAATTTGCTATCACTATCTGCTTGGAACTCTTCCAACTGATAGCACCACCATTACATACAAATAGATTTTTAGATATCGACTTTCGATCATCTATATCAGACATAAAATTTGAATCTGTATATCCCTAGGCTTGGAGTTCTCCATTACCAAAAACCAACATCATATCCTTAGTTCTTCTTAAGTACTTAAGGATACATTTCATAGAAGTTCAGTGTTCTTCATCTAGATTCGACTGATATCTGCTCGTGATACTCACAGCATGGACTATATCAGGTCGTGTACATAACATGGCACACATGAGACTCCCTATTGCTGAAGCATAAGGGATCTTGCTCATGCGTTCAATCTCCTCAGGTGTGTTGGGATACATTTTCTTGGAGAGATGAATGCCATGTCTGAAGGATACCAATCTCCTCTTGGAGTTTTTCATGCTAAACCTCTTTAACACTTCCTCTATGTACATCTTCTGTGAAAGACCTAGCATCCTATTCGGTCTATCTCTGTAGACCTTAGTTCCTAGAATGAAGGATGCTCCTCCTAGGTCTTTCATGGAGAATTCTTTAGATAACCATATTTTAACTATGGTTAACATGGGAATATCATTTTCAATAAGAAGGATATCATTCACGTATAATACGAGAAAGATAATAGCGCTCCCACTGACCTTTTTGAAAACATATGGTTCCTTCTCATTCTTGATGAAATCAAATAATTTGATCACATCATTAAAATGAGTAATCCAGCTCTGAGATGCTTGCTTAAGTCCATATATTGACCTTTGCATCTTGCATACTTTGTGATCAACATCACTAGATATGAAACCTAGTGGTTGTTCCATATAGATATCTTCCTCAAGGTATCCATTTAAGAATGCCATTTTCACGTCCATTTATCATATTTCATAATCAAAATAGGTTACAGCAGCAAGTAATATGCGGATGGATTTTAGCATAGCTATTGGTGAAAAGGTATTCTGATAGTCAATTTCTTCGCACTGACTATACCCTTTTGCCACTAATCTAGTTTTGAATGTCTCCACATTTTCATCTGCACCAATCTTTCTCTTGTAGATCAATTTACACCCAATAGATACTATACCTTCTAGTGGATCTACCAAGGTTCAGACTTGGTTTGAGTGCATCGAGTCAATTTCTGACTTCATTGCCTCTAACCATTTCTCAGAGTACATATCCGATATCATCTTATCATTGGTTTTAGGATAATCACCATGAATCCCATTACCTACGAGGAACATTTTCTCCACTTCCTCTGAGATAGTATCTAGTACCTCTCAGAGGGATGGGAAACCCTTTCCAATCTATGAGATGGAGGAGGTAGTGATTGTATTGGTTTAACTTGATTTGGTTCCATAGGATCCTTAGCTCGTTGCTCTTGTGAGACTTTCTCCTGGAGCTTGATCTGCTTTCCAATGCCGCCATCTTGAATAAACTATTTTTCAAGAAAAATGACATGTCAACTCACAATCACATTGTGGTCTTCTGGAATGTAGAAATAATATCCTAATGATTCTTTAGGATATCCTATGAATCGAGCTTTAAAGGACCTATAGTCTAACTTGTTCGCTTGTTGTTTTTTGAAATGAGTCGGACAACCCCAAATTCAACGATGACTCATACTTGATTTCTTACCATGCCATATCTCATATGGTGTGGTAGGAATGGTTTTAGAGGAAACCCTATTTAGTAAATATATAGCAGTTAATAGACTATATCTCCAAAGAAAATTAGGAAGGTCTGTGAAGCTCATCTTGGATCGGACTATATCCAATAGGGTCCAATTCCTCTGTTCTAAAACCCCATTGAGTTGAGGTATTTCAGGTGGAGTCCATTGAGAGACTATGCTATTTTACTTGAAATAGTCTAGAAATTTCTGACTAAGGTATTCACCTCCTCGATCTAATCAAAGAATCTTAATGGATTTTTCAGTTTGCTTTTCAACTTCATGTCTTAATTTCTTAAACTTTTCAAAGGCTTCAGACTTCTGTCTCATAAGATACACGAATCTATACCGAGATAAATCATCGATAAAGGTTATGAAGTAGTTAAAGTTGCCTCTAGCCGACACATCAAATGGACCGCACACATCAGTACGTACTAGGGCAAGTAGATCCATAGCCCTTTCCCCATGTCCTACAAAAGGAAGCTTAGTCATTTTGCCATGAAGACATGATTCATAAATTGGATATGACTCAGAAGTCAACAAACTCAATAGTCTAATTTTCTCTAATTTGTTAACCCTATCTTCTGCTATACGACCTAGCCTTAGGTGCCATAGATACCTATCATTTGGACTATCCTTGGGTCATTTTGATCTTAAGGCATTCATATTTTCCTCGATATTAAAGATAGATACATCAATATGTAACTGGTAGAGACCGTTAATGAGAAAACCACTTGTAATTTTATTTTTTTCATAAAGAATATTATAATAGTTCTTAAGAAAATTAATTACATAGCCTTCTTGTGCTAAATATAAAACATAAATCAAATTCCTACTTGTAGTAGGCACATAATAACAATTTCTAAGTACTAAATCTAAGCCAGATGGTAGTCGAAGAGGATAGGTTCCCACCACCACAGCAGCAACCCTTGCTCCATTTTCAATGCATAGGATCATCTCACCATCCCTCAGCCTCCTGCTATCCTCAAGACCCTGCATGAAAGTGCACAAATGAGTACTAGAGCCAGAGTCAAGCATCCAACTGGATGCAGAAGAAACTATAAGGTTAGATTCAATAATGAGCATACCTCCAAAAGGATCTATCTCCTTCTTTTCTTTAGGGTGGCCAGGTATGTAGGGCAGTTTTAGTTTCAATGGCTATCAGTATTACAATGAAAATACTTTCCTTTGTTAGTGGCTTTCTTCTTCAGCTCTGTCTTCCTTTTCTTTCCATCTTCCACCTTCTGCCTTTTCACAGACTTCTTCTTCTTTCCAAAAGACTCACTTAGAAGAATTCTATTCCCTAGCAAGTACTAAGCCTTTAAAACCTTTCATAGAAAGCTTAACAGTAACCAACATATTCATAAGCTTGGCCAGAGTATTCTGAAGTTTATGCATATAGTAGTTCATGATAAACTGGCCATATGCATTAGTCAAGGATTGCAGAATTATATCATTTTGTAAATCCTGGTCTAACTTCACTCTGAGCTTTTCAAGCTCTTTTAAGTCCTTGATCTGTTAGATATTTGTGCCTTAGAAGCCAGAATTGGCTGACACTTGTAATACACTTCTAAGGGCAAAATTATAATTTTGACTAATATCAATAAAATGGGTTATTTTCTATCACATATGTCCATTTAGTATCTGTGATACATCCTTTGAGTTAATGGTAATGATAATTCATATTTTCAAGAGTTGAAAATTTAAGACATGAATAATCATTATTAACTCATAAAATGCTCCCGACCATAGGATCATCATGAGGATGGTGATTGATCCGGAAGGTTGGTGTATAATTGCTTCTCTTTAGTAGATGAGTCTTACGTCTATGGTGTGGAGACACTAGAGCGAGAGTACAGATACTCGTTAGAGAATGAGGGCATTGAGCGTGACCACCTCGAGTAGTCATTAGGGAGTCTACCTTCTCGTCAATGACTGACTCGATGCTGCAGTAGTGTATCTGATTCTTTGACCTGAGGTGCATCGGCAGTTCACCTTGAGGGTGTTATAGTTTGACTACACCATTACTCGATCTCCTAGTCATATGGAACCCTGAGGTGTATGTTGGCTATAACATGTTCATTGTAGGAACTGGATGGCATCAAGATGGAATCTATCTACCTCGGTGGTAGAGGAGCAACCCTATGATAATCATGAGAATCAAGTCCAGAAGTCCATGGCCATGGCAGAGTAAAATAATAGAAAGAGTTTCTATTTAGATTTTCACATCGGACTCGAATCGAATGATTACATCATATGACAGAGACTAGGGTTTGACGAGTTTACCTTAACCCTAATCTGATCGGGGCTCAAGATAGAAGAACTTAATCACACAGGTAGCTGCACCAAGAGGTTCGCATTCAGCTCTGATGGGTTGCCACCATATACTGCTAGGTGTCACTGGTGGATTTTGGGAGCAATTAGAATGATTTAGATGATCGATCATTCTAGCTATTTGAATCAGAAGAGTTCTGATCCATCGAAAGGAGTTTCGATGATGTCGATGATAGAGATCATGACATATCCCATTACCATACAGAACTGAACCTAACTGGGTCACACAAACAAGGGTTTGAATCTGGTGATCATCAATTGAACTGATCTAGTTCAATTGATCTGAATGAGATTCAATTTGGTTCAAGGAAATCGTGTTAGCACTCGATTGAACCTAACATTCTTCTTTTGCTATCATAAATAAGTTGTCCTATCTGAGCCAAAGGAGTTTGTGCTCAATCAGAGGCCTTCATATGGTTTGACTGGAGGTTGTCCAAGCTTTTCAAGCTCAAGGGATGTATCATAGACACTTTCAAATACACACTGTAATAAAAAATAATTTATTTTATTATTTATAATTAAAATTATAATTTTATTTTTAGAAGTGTATTATAAGTGTCAGCGAATATGGCTTCTAGGGCACACCTATCTAACAATAGACTCCAGCTTTCAATCTAACCATGATGATAGCAATAGTATGTCGTGTTATATCTTTACCCTAAATGATGGAGCTATCTATAGGAAGAGTTTCAAGCAGCACACTATGGCAGACTCAGTTTGCGAGATAGAGTATGTCGTGGCATCCGATGATATGAAAAAAATTATGTGGCTGAAGAAGTTCATCATCGAGCTCAATGTAGCACTCTTTCTTGATGGTCCAGTTCTGCTCTACCACTACAGCACTGGAGGCACTGCTTAAGTGAAGGAACTGAAGGCATACTAGTGGATGAAACACATATTACATTGCTACCACTTGGTCCAAAAGATCATGGATCGAGGTGATATCGATCTTCAGAAGATCAACGAAAAGGAGAACCTAGCCGACCTCCTCTCTAAAGCCTTGGTGATAAAGAAGTTCGACAATCATAAATCAAAGATAGGTATTAGATACTATACCGAGTGGCTTTAGGATAAGTAAAAGTTATGTGTCCTAAAGCAAATCATCAACCTGTTGATGGTTGAGCTATCCATGTAAATATAAATAATTTATTAATGAATAAAAAAAATTATTCTGACATTTTTATCATAAATTTACATCTTTTAATGGACTCCTATGTTGTGATGAAGTTCTTAGAACTATTTAGATTCGATAAAGAGAGGATTTATCAATTTGTTCTTAAACTGTTCATGATAAAATGATACATTGTTAACTAGGATGGCAACATTTATCGAGTATAGATCATTTTGTGCCATATGGATTGGTTATCCTCTTAACCAAGAAGTATGAAGACATTGGTATGGCATACAGGTGAGATGTAGGGGTACTTATCATCGAACGTGATCAACTTTGGAGTATTCTACTATTGAGAATTGCTCTAATGTGATATGGGTATAAGTATCCCTTAAATCTAAGATCACTATGATAGTTTACAAGCAACTCACTATGCTTTGGTGCTGGACTACCTGAATTTCTAATTCAGTGATGGAAGAGTTTTGGACAAAGTCAAGTACTTATAAATTTGGTGAGTGATCAATATGAGATTGACCATTCCAAGAGTTTGGACATAATGCATCACTGTATTTCATTTTAGCAAAATCTTGGCCAGGATAATCTATGAAATGGATTTGGTATTTTGAAATATAATGTGGATGACCTATTCAGGGTTGACAGTTAAATCTTGAGTCATTCTATAAGCATTTAGGTCAAGGGGATGAATTATATGAAAATCATATCTACATGGGTTCTAAGAATGTTGCTTTAAGCATTCGACCTATCCGGTCGTCGACTATAATTGCTAGATGGTTACTTTAATTATTATAAAAATTTATTTCTATATTACCTGCATAGGTTTGAATCTATGAGATCACACACATAAGAAGTCTCAATCTGATCGGATGGTTAATCAATGATTAAGAATTATTTTAGGATTAAATACGATTGATGTTTGACCTAGTGCAAGTATTGTAGGAGGATCTATTAGCAATCGGAATGCTAATTGGCTTAATCTATTTGAGCCAAAAGGCTGAGATCAAGTCTAATTGAATAGAATTCAATTAGATTTTGTTTGGACATCATTAGATTAAGTCTAATTGATTTATTGGATAAGCCAATTGTAAGGATTCCTATTGAATTAGGACTTGAGTATATCTAATTTTTAATTTGATTAGAAATTTAAATCAAAATTAAATTAGATTTTATTTGATTTAATTGGATTTCTAATTGGATTAGGAACCCTATTATTAGGTTGCACCAGGATCTATTTTAATTAGGCTAAAGATTTGGTTTGACTAGTTAAAGCATGAAGTCTTAGTTTGACTAGGATTTCGCCCATGCCCACCTTGTCTCTATATGCCACCTTTGCCCATGCCCACATCAACTTATCTAAAGTTGGGTATGGGATACATCATGCCATGAGTTCCCTGAAGGAACCAGATCTAGGATTTCATGAATAGATCTTGAAATTTTTTTAAGATCATGCAACAAAAGACTTAAATAAATTAAATATTTATCTAAATAAATATGTAAATACCTAGATCTCAAAACTATTACATGATCAAGACATTATTAAATTAAAAATTAAAATCAAAAAAAAAAAATTGATCAAATCAATCTAGATCTACACTACATCAAATGCAGGTATGAAGTTAATAGATCATATCTATTACCTGAGCAAGTCAGATATTCTAACTTATTGATCCAGGCTTGAGGATGAAGTCACGAGCTGCACATGCATTCGACCTCTAGGAGTCATCCACATGAGCCTACGAACATGATCAAAGATCATGATGCAGGAAATTAGAACAATATGCTAGCACTGTGCTGATCTCTCTTCGATGGTTGATCCGATGCTTTCTTCTTCAAAACTTGGACACTCCAAAATACCAAAAGAAAAGAAAAAGATTTGTGATGTTGAAACACTTCTCAAAAGCTCACAATAAGGGAGGAAGAGATCTGGAACAAAAACCCTAGAAGAAGATCCTCTTCTTCTTCTTTATTTTTTTTCTAGACATCCTGATTTGTGTTTTCAATATCTCCATGACCCAGATGAATTTTTTCTAATTTTTCTAAACTGAAGAGGACTCTCAAATGTATATAATTCAAAAAAATTTCAATCAAAAATTCCTTTTAAATAAGGAGATATGTAGAGTCCAAGTTAGATAAAATAATTAGACTAGGAAGGACCAAATAAGAGAAGTGGTTGGGGTGCCCAACTCTTGGGCACCCCACCTTTTTTTCAGCCATGGATCAGCAAAGGGGTCACACAAAAAAATGTCCTCTTTTATCATGAAAATCAAAGAAAATAAGGAAGGATGGGTCGGCTCACTTATGGAAAGAGTTTTGGCTGACAAGGATTCTATCTCATAGAATCCTTAAGCAAAACTAATTCTCCTTTTGACTTGGTCTTCCAACAAACTTCATATGAGAAAAAGAAAGAGAGAAGGAAGGCATGAGAAACCTTAGGCATGGAGATTATTTGCACAAAAATACAAAGAGAAAAGGATGGGGCATGAGGATTAGGTGGCGCAAGGAATAGGGAGTCCTAGTCATACTAGGACTCCTATTTTGATTTGGTCAAACAAGGTCTTTTAACCAAATAAAAGTAAGAGTAAACCAACCCAATTAAATAAGACCCTAACTAATTTAAGGATTTTATTAAATTAGATTAAATTAGATTTAGTTTTGATTTAATTTTTTAATCAAGTACGAGAAAATTGGATTGACTGGAGTCCTAGTTAGACTAGGACTAGTTCTTCCTTGCACTTGACTTATCCAATAAGCCAATTGGACTTGATCCAATCAAGCCCAAACTAAATCTAATTAAATTATATTTAATTAGACTTAATCTCAGCCTTTTGGCTTAATCAAATTAAGTCAATTAGTAATTGAATTGCTAATTGATCCTCCTGCAACACTTGCACTAGGTTAAACACAAATCGTATTGATTGTTTAACCCTAAAACAATTCTAAATCGCTGATCAACCATCTGATCGGAATGTGAACTCTAATGTGTGTGACCTCATAGGTCTGAACCTAAGCTGGTAGCATAGAAATAAATTTCTATACCAATCAAAGTGACCATCTAGTAATGATATCCGACAGTCGGATAGGTCGAAAGGTGTACATCACCATCCTTAGAACCTATGAGAATATAGAGTTGAAGGGAAATCCTGATTTCCCAGACCAGGTTTATTTAGATCTGATCAGATATATTTTAAAATTTTTTTTTTTGATCTAGATTAGATCTAAGATGTTTCAGATCTAATTATTATTATTTTAGAAATCAAAATAAAATTAGATAAATTAAATTAGATTTAACTTACCTTGATATGGATAATCCTATTATCCGTTGATGATCCTGTATGCAGCGGAAGGTTCTGGATCTAGCCACGCAAGTACCTAGCCTCTACTGATATCCACTCAAGCTAGATTTGAAGATCCTCTTCTTCTTTATCACGTCTTTAGAAATCAGATCTGGATCTAATCTGGAGGATCTTCAAAACTCCTTTTGAAGATCAGCAATCGTCCTTTGCAGCAGCACAGCCTTCTAGCTTTCAATCGCCTTTCTTTGATCTGGATTGCACCAACCAAAAATCCAAAACTCCTTTTGGACGTGGAGAGGAGAGGGAGAAGGTGGTTTGGCATTGAGGAAGAGGGGAGAGGCAGCCTTGGGGTGTGGGGTTTCAATTCTAATCACACTTTGAGTTGGGTGCAGGGTCTTATTTATAGACTAAGCGTGATCCAACTCCTCTTCTTCCCAACCAATCACAACTCTTTGTGAAATCAGATCTAAATCTGATTGGTGGGAATAGAGTCCCCTAGATTCCTCCTTAGAGGGTGCCTAAGACCAGTCAAAGTTGGTTCTTAGGAGAACTCTAATTGGAATCCAAAAAGGAGATGGAGTCCTTATCCAACAAGGACTCCTAGGCGCCTCCAACTTGGGCACACGCCTAGGGTGGCGTGCACCCTCCTCCTTGCCAGGTTCTGGCAGGGGGACAAGCCCCCACCAGCTCTCCAATAGGTGCATGACATGTAATCAAAAGTCAAAGTGTCAATGGTCAACATTTGACAAGTCAAAGGTAGACTTTTTGACCAAAGTCAAAGAACAAGAAATGGTAGATGAGCAAAAATGATAGGTAATGTCTTACAAAATAAGACAACCTTTTCTGACTTGGACAACCTCCAGTCAGACCATATGAAGGCCTCTGATTGAGCACAAACTTCTTTGGCTCAGATAGGACAACTTTTTTTTATGATAGCAAAAGAAGAACGTTAGGTTCAATCGAGTGCTAGCACAATTTTTTTGAACCTAATTGAATCTCATTCAGATCAATTGAACTGGATCAATTCAATTGATGATCATCAGATTCAAACCCTTATTTGTGTGACCTAGTTAGGTTCAGTTCTGTATGGTAATGGGATATGTCATGATCTCTATCATCGACATCATCGAAACTCCTTTCGATGGATCAGAACTCTTCTGATTCGAACAGCTAGAATGATCGATCATCTAAATCATTCTAATTGCTCCCAAAATCCACCAGTGACACCTAGCAGTATATGGTGGCAACCCATCAGAGCTGAATGTGAACCTCTTGGTGTAGCTACCTATGTGATTAAGTCCTTCTATCTTGAGCCTCGATCAGATTAGGGTTAAGGTAAACTCGTCAAACCCTAGTTTCTATCATATGATGTAATCATTCGATTCGAGTCCGATGTGAAAATCTAAATAGAAACTCTTTCTATTATTTCACTCTGCCATGGCCATGGACTTCTGGACTTGATTCTCATGATTATCATAGGGCTACTCCTCTACCACCGAGGTAGATAGATTCCATCTTGATGCAATCCAGTTCCTACAATGAACATGCTATAGCCAACATACACCTCAGGGTTCCGATATGGCTAGGAGATCGAGTAATGGTGTAGTCAAACTATAACACCCTCAAGGTGAACTACCGATGCATCTCAGGTCAAAGAACCAGACACACTACTACAGCATCGAGTCAGTCATTGACGAGAAGGTAGACTCCCTAATGACTACTCGAGGTGGTCACGCTCAGTGCCCTCATTCTCTAATGAGTACCTGTACTCTCGCTTCAGTGTCTCCACACCATAGACTCAAGACTCATCTACTAAAGAGAAGCGATTGTACACCAACCTTCTGGATCAATCACCATCCTCGTGATGATCCTATGGTCGGGAGCATTTTATGAGTTAATAATGATTATTCATGTCTTAAATTTTCAACTCTTGAAAATATGAATTATCATTACCATTAACTCAAAGGATGTATCACAGACACTAAATACACATATGTGATAGAAAATAACCCATTTTATTTATTATAGTCAAAATTATAATTTTGCCCCTAGAAGTGTATTACAAGTATCAGCCAATTCTGGCTTCTAGGGCACATATATCTAACAATCTCCCACTTGTCCTAAAGCCAATTGGCTACAAGTCTAAGTCCCATCTTCTCAAGGTGGGCTTCGATCCTTCTGCTGGCCCAACGGCTTTGTAAGTGGGTCTGCCACATTATCTGTGGAGTTGACTCTCTTGACCTTGACGTAACCCTTCTCGAGGTAATCGCGGATGAGGTGGTATCGCTGCTCAATATGCTTGGATTTTTGGTGAGACCTCGGCTCCTTAGCAAGGGCTATGGCGCCATTATTGTCGTAGTATAGAGGAATGACATCTGATGGCATTACTCTGATTTCTGCAACAAACTTCTTGTACCAGAATGCTTCCTTCGTAGCCTCTGATGCAGCGATATATTCTGCTTCCATGGTGGAATCTGCTATAACCATTTGCTTGGAACTCTTCCAGCTGATAGCACCACCATTGCATATAAGTAGACTCCTAGATGTCGACTTTCGATCATCTATATCGGACATGAAATCTGAGTCTGTGTATCCCTGGACTTGGAGTTCTCCATTACCAAAGACCAACATCATATCCTTAATTCTTCTTAAGTACTTAAGGATATATTTCACAAAAGCCCAGTGTTCTTCATCTGGATTTGATTGATATCTGCTTGTGACACTCACAGCATGTGCTATATCAGGTCGTGTACATAGCATGGCATACATGAGGCTCCCTATTGCAGAAGCATAAGGGATCTTGCTCATGCATTCTATTTCCTCAGGTGTGCTAGGGCACATCTTCTTGGAAAGATAAATACCATGTCTAAAGGATATTAATCCCCTTTTAGAGTTTTCCATACTAAACCTCTTTAGTACTTTCTCTATGTACATCTTCTGTGAAAGTCCTAGCATCCTATTCGGTCTATCCCTATAGACCTTAATTCCTAGAATAAAGGATGCTTCACCTAGGTCTTTCATGGAGAATTCCTTGGACAACCATAATTTGACTGTTGTCATCATGAAAATATCATTCCCAATAAGGAGGATGTCATCCACGTACAATACGAGGAAGACAACAGTGCTCCCACTGACCTTTTTGAAAATACATGGTTCCTCTTTATTTTTGATGAAACCAAACATTTTGATCACATCATTGAAATGAGTGTTCCAACTCTGAGATGCTTGCTTAAGTCCATATATGGACCTTTGCAGCTTGCAAACCTTATGATCAGTATCACTGGATGTGAAACCTAGCGGCTGTTCCATATAGATATCTTCCTCAAGATATCCATTTAAGAACGTCATTTTCACGTCCATTTGCCATATTTCATAATCGAAAATAGGCTGCAACGGCAAGCAATGTGCGGATGGATTTTAGCATAGCCATTGGGAAAAAGGTATCCTGATAGTCGATGCCTTTGCATTGACTATAACCTTTTGCCACTAGTCTAGCCTTGAATGTCTCCACATTTCCATCTGCACCAATCTTTCTCTTGAAGATCCATTTACACCCAATAGGTACTATACCTTCTGGTGGATCTACCAAGGTCCAGACTTGGTTTGAGTGCATCGAGTCAATTTCTGACTGCATTGCCTCTAGCCATTTCTCAGAGTCGATATCTGATATCGCCTCATTGTAGGTTTTGGGATCATCACCATGAGCACCATTACCTACGAGGAACATTTCCTCTACGTCCTCTGAAATAATACCTAAGTATCTCTCAGGGGGACGGAAAACTCTTTCCGATCTACGAGGTGGAGGAGGTAGTGTTCTTATTGGCTCAACCTGATTTGGTTCCAATTGGTCCTTAGCTCGTTGTACTTGTGAGACTTTCTCATCAAGCTTGATCTACTTTCCAATGCCGCTATCTTGAATAAACTATTTTTCAAGAAAGATGGCATGTCGACTCACAATCACATTGTGGTCTTCTGGAATGTAGAAATAGTATCCTAATGACTCTTTAGGATATCCTATGAATCGAGCTCTAAAGGACCTAAACTCTAACTTGTCCGCTTATTGTCTTTTGACATGAGCCGGACAACCCCAAATTTTGAGATGACTCAGACTTGGTTTCTTACCATGCCATATCTCATACGGTGTGGTAGGAACGATTTTAGAGAAAACCCTATTCAGTAGATAAATTGAAGTCAACAATGAGTGTCCCCAAAGAAAATCAGGGAGGTTTGTGAAGCTCATCATGGATCGAACCATATCCAATAGAGTCCGATTTCTCTGTTCTAAAATCCCGTTGAGTTGAGGTGTTTCTGGTGGAGTCCATTGAGAGACTATGCCATTTTTCTTTAGATAGTCTAAGAATTCTCGGCTAAGGTATTCACCTCCTCGATCTGATCGAAGAACATTAATGGGTTTTCTAGTTTATTTTTCTACTTCATGTCTGAATTCTTTGAACTTTTCAAAAGCTTCAGACTTGTGTCTCATAAGATACACATACCCATACCTAGACAGATCATCAGTAAAGGTAATGAAGTAGACAAAATTGCCTCTAGCCGGCACATCAAATGGGCCGCACACATCAGTATGTACTAGGGCAAGGAGATCTGTGGCCCTCTCCCCATGTCCAACAAAAGGGAGTTTGGTCATTTTGCCTTAAAGGCAGGATTCACAAGTTGGATATGACTCGAAAGTCAATGGACTCAATAGTCCATTTTTCTCCAATTTGTTGATCCTATCTTCTACTATATGACCTAATCTCAGGTGCCATAGATATCTGTCGTTTGGACTATCCCTAGGTCGTTTGGCATTCACATTTTGCTCGATAGTTAGAATAGGTACATCAATATGTAGCTGATAAAGACCATTAATAAGGAAACCATTTGCAATTTTATTTCTTTCATAAAGAATGTTACAATGGTCCTTAAAGAAGGTAATCACATAGCCTTCTTGTGCTAAGCATGAAACAGAAATCAAATTCCTGCTAGCTGCAGGCACATAATAACAGTCTTTTAAAACTAAGTCTAAACCAGATGGTAATTGAAGAGGGTATGTTCCCACGGCTACTGCAGCAACTCTTGCTCCATTATCGATGCGTAGGATCATGTCTCCATCCCTCAGCCTCCTGCTATCCTCAAGACCCTGCATAGAAGTGCACAGATGAGCACTAGAACCAGAGTCAAGCACCCAACTAGATGCAGAAGAAACCGTAAGGTTAGACTCAATAACGAGCATACCTCCAGAAGGACCTTCCTTCTTGTTCTTTAGGGTGGCCAGGTAAGTAGGGCAGTTTCGCTTCCAATGGCCATCGCTATTGCAATGGAAATACTTTCCTTTGACATCGGCCTTCTTCTTCGGCTCTGTCTTCTTCTTCTTTGATCCTTCCATCTTTTGCTTTTTCACAGACTTCTTTTTCTTTTCAGAAGACTTTCTTTTGGAAGAAGTCCGTTCCATAGCAAGAACTGAGCCTTTAGAACCTTTCATAGAAAGCTCAGCGGTAACCAGCATATTCATTAATTCGGCCAAGGAATTTTGAAGTTTATGCATGTGGTAATTCATGATGAATTGCCCATATGCATCAGTCAAGGATTGCAGAATAATATTGTTCTGTAGGTCCAAGTCTAACTTCACACCGAGCTTCTCAAGCTCTTCCATGTCCTTGATCATTGTCAGACAATGATCTTGGACTGACTGCCCATCATGCATCTTAGCCTTAAAAAGTCATTTCGTGACTTGATATTTGGCTGTGCGACTCTGTTCACCAAACATCTCCTACAGGTGAGCCAACATTTGGCGAGCAGTCCCGATATCTTCATGTTGGCTGGAGCTCATCAGACATCGAGCCCAACATGTAATATCTGGCCTTATTATCTTCGTCTATCCATTTTTCTAGAGACGCTCTCTGTTCAATAGATGGACGGGCTGGTAAGGTGGGAGGGTCCTGGTCCAGTACATGGGTTAACTTCTCAAAATCCAAAACTATTTTATAGTTTCTGAGCCAATCTTTATAATTGGGTCTGGTCAGTCTATGTGTGTCCAGGATACGTGCCAATGGATTGGACGCAGACATTTTTCTGTAGAGAGTCAAAGATTCTAGTTAGATACTGTAATTATGACTTGACCAATTTGTTTAGGAATTTTATTTTTAAACAAATTAGCTTTCATTATTTTCTCGGATCCCTACACTCCCTCTGTAGAG
>QRFJ01001527.1:56965-147360 GCA_006176705.1 Cocos nucifera | reverse complement strand
CTGTAGCCAACATACACCTCAGGGTTCCTGATGGGTAGGAGAGATGAACATGGTGTAGTCAAACTATAACTACCTCAAGTGTGAACTCCGATGCACGTTCAGTGTCAAAGAACACAGACACACTACTGACAGCATCGATTCAGTCCATTGACGAAGAAGGTACGACTCCTAATGACACTCGAGGTGGTCACGGCTAGTGCCCTCGTTCGCTAAGAGGACCTGTACTCTCTCTCGTGTCTCCACACCTAGAGTCAAGACTCATCTATAAAAGAGAAAGCGATTACCAACCTGTCGATCAGATCACCATCTCGTGATGTCACTATGGTCGGGAGCTTTTATGAAGTTAATAATGATATTCATGTCTAAATTGCAACTCTTGAAAATTATGAAATTTTCAGTACCATTAACTCAATAGATGTACCAGACACTAAATACACATTGTGATAGAAAATTAAATCATTTTATTATATAGTAAATTTACTAATTTGCACCCTAAGAAGTGTATTACAAGTGGTACCAAGGCGCAATGTCTGGCTTCTAGTGACATGATTAATCTACAATTCTCCCACTGTCCTTAAAGCCAATTGGCTACAAGTCTAAGTCCCACATTCTCAAGGTGGGCTTCGATCCTCTGCTGGCCCACGGCTTTGTAAGTGGGGCTGCCACATTATCTGTGGAGTTGACTCTCTTGACCTTACGTAACCTTCTCAGATAATCGCGGATTAGATGGTATCGCCGCTCAATTGCTTGGATTCTTGGTGAGACCTCGGCTCCTTAGCAAGGGCTATGGCGCCATTTTGTCGAGGTAAGAGGAATGCATCTGATGGCATTTACTCATTCTGCAACAAACTTCTTGTACCAGAATGCTTCCTTCGAGCCTCTGATGCAGCTTATATTCTGCTTCCATGTGGAATCTGCTATACCATTTTGCTTGGAACTCTTCCAGCTGAGCACCATCCATCTGCAAAAGAGACTCCTAGAGTCGACTTTCGATCATCTATATCGGACATGAAGTCGAGTCTGTGTATCCCTGGACTTGGAGTTCTCCATTACCAAAGACCAAACATTCATATCCTTAATTCTTCTTAAGTACTTAAGGATAATTCACAAAAGCCAGTGTTCTTCACTGGATGGATTTGATATTCTGCTTTTGTGGACACTCACAGCATGGCTATATCAGGTCGTGTTACATAGACGCATACATGAGGCTCCTATTGCAGAAGCATAAGGGATCTTTGCTCATGCTTCTATTTCCTTCAGGTTTGGCTGGGCACATCTTCTTGGAAAAGATGAATACCATGTCTAAAGGTATTAATCCCCTTTAGAGTTTCCATACTAAACCTCTTTAGTACTTTTCTCTATGTACATTTTCTGTGAAAGTCCTAGCATTCCTATTCGGTCTATCCCTATAGACCTAATTTCTAGAATAAAGGATGCTTCCCTAGGTCTTTTCATGAGAATTCCTTGACAACCAATTGACTGTTGTCACATGAATATCATTCCCAATAAGGAGGATGTCATCCACGTACAATACGAGAAGACAACAGGCTGCCACTGACCCTTTTTGAAAACATGTTCCTCTTTATTTTTGAATGAAACCAAACCTTGACACATCATGAAAGAGTGTTCCAAGCTCTGAGAATGCTTGCTTAAGTCCATATATGGACCCTTTGCAGCTGCAAACCTTATTGATTCAGTATCAGTGGATGTGAAACTGCGCTTGTTCCATTATAGATATCTTTCCTCAAGATATCATTTAGAAGCCGCTTTTCCACGTCCATTTGCCATATTTCATAATTCGAAAATAGGCTGCAACAGGCAAGCATATATTTAAAATTTTAAAAATTTGCGGATGGATTTTAGCATAGCATAGGGAGAAAAAGGTATCCTTGATAGTCAGATGCCTTTGCGTTGACTATAACCTTTTGCCACCTAGTCTACCTTGATGTCTCCACATTCCCATCTTGCACCAATCTTTCTCTTGAAGATCCATTTTTACACCCAATAGGTAGCTATACCTTTTGGTGGAATCTACCAAGGTCCAGGACTTGAGTTTGAGTAGCATTGAGTTCATTTCTGACTTCATTGCTCAAGCCATTTCTCGAGTCGATATCTGATAGTCGCGCGTTTGTAGGTTTTGGGTTCATCACCATGAGGCACTCTTACCTATGAGAACATTCCTCTATCGTTCCTGAAATAAATAACCTAAGTTCTCTCAGGGGGACGGAAAAACCTCTTTCGATTACAGGTGGAGGAGTGAGTTCTTATGGCTCAATCTATATTTGGTTCCAATTGGTCCTTAGCTCGTTGCTAATTGTGAGACTTTCTCATCAAGCTTATGTGCACTTTCCAACGCCAGTATCTTGAACTAACACTATTTTCAAAAATAATGGCATGTCGACTCACAATTCACACTTAGTTCTTCTGGAATGTAGAAATTAGTATCCTAATGACTCTTTAGGATTGATCCTATGGAATCGAGCTCTAAAGACCTAAACTCTAACTTGTTTCCCTGAATTTGTCGTTTGGACATGAGCCCGGACAACCCCAAATTTTGAGTGACTCGACTTGGTTTCTTACCATGCCATATCTCATACTGTGTGGTAGGAACGTTTTAGAGAAAACCCTTATCATGTAAGATAAATTTGAATTAAAATGAGTTATCCGAAAGAAAATGGGAGGTCTGTGAAGCTCATCATGGATGAACCATAATCCAATTAGAGTGCCGATTCTCCGTCTGAAATCGTTTGAGTTGAGGTTCCTGGTGGAGTCCATTGAGAGACTATGCCATTTTCCTTTTTAGATATTCTAGAATTTCCCGGCTAAGTATTCACCTCCTCGATCTGATCGGAAGGAACTTAAGGGTTTTCTCAGTTCTTTTTCTACTTAATGTCTGAATTCTTAGAACTTATTCAAAGCTTCAAATTATGCTTCTCATAAGATTTACACATACCCTATACCTAGACAAATTCATCGTTAAAGGTAATGAAGTAGACAAAATTTGGCCTCTAGCGGCACATCGAATGGGCCGCACAACATGCAGTATGTACTAGGGCCAAGGAGATCTTGGCCCTCTCCCCATGGTCCAACAAAAGGAGTTTGTCATTTTGCCTTAAACAGGATTCACAAGTGTGGATATGACTCAAAATCAATTGGACTCAATAGCCATTTTCTCGCCAATTTGTTAGATCTATCTCTGCTATATGGACCTAATCTCAGGTGCCATAGATATCTGTCGTTTTGGGGACGTATCCCTGTCGATTTGCATTTCACGTATTTTGCTCGATAGTAAATAGTACATCAATATGCAAGCTGATAAAGATCCATACTAAGGAAAACCATTTGCAATTTTATTTCTTCATTTAAGAATGTTACCAATGTGTCCCTTAAGAAGGTGAATCACATAAACCTATCTTGTGCTTAAGCATGAAATTAGAAATCAAAATTCCTGCTAGCTGCAGGTATAATACAGTCTTTCAAAAACTAAGTCTAAACCAGATAGTAATGAGAGGGTCTTATGTTTCCCACGGCTACTTCAGCACTTCTTGCTTCCATTACCGATGCCGTCATAGGATCATGCTCATCCCTCACCTCCTGCTATCTCTCAAGGACCCTGCATGAAGGGCACAGATAGCACTAGAAACTAGAGTCAAGCACCCAACTGGAATGAGAAGAAATTCGTAAGGTTAAGACTCAATAACTGAGCATAGCCCAAGAAGGACCCTTCCTTCTTGTTCTTATAGGTGGCCAGGTTAAGTAGGGCAGTCTTCGCTTTCCGATGGCCGGTCGCTGTTTGCATGGGAACACTCCGTTTGCACATCGACCTTTTTCTTCTGGTTCTGCCTTTCTTCTTCTTTTGATCTTTTTCACCTTCTTGCCTTGTTCCAGAGACTTCTTTTTTCTTTTCCATAAGACTTTCTTTTGGAAGAATTCCATTCATAAGCAAGAATCTGAGCCTTCTAGAACCTTTCATAGAAAGGCTCAACGGTAACCAGCATATTCATAACTTTCGGCCAAGGAATTTTTGAAGTTTATGCATGTGGTAATTCATGATGAATTGCACATGATCAGTCAAGATGCGAATAATATCGTTCTGAAAGTCCAAGTCTAACTTTCACACCGAGCTTTAAGCTCTTCCATGTCCTTGATCATTGTCAGAATAGCTGATCTTGACTGACTCCCTACGGCAATCTTAGCCTTAAAAAAGTTCATTTCGTGACTTGATACTTGGCTACGACTCTGATCTCACCAAACATCTCCTCAGGTGAAGCAACATTTGGCTGAGCATTCCGATATATCTCATGTTGCGCTGGAGCTCATCAGACACGAGCCCAACATGTAGATATTTGGCCTTATTGATCTTTCATCATCCATTTTCCAGAGAGCTCTCTGTCAGATGGATGGCGATCGGCTGGTAGGTGGGGAGGTTCCCTGAAGTCCCAAAGTACATGGTTAACTCTCTAAATCCAAAAACATATTTATATTCCTTGAAGCCAATCTTTTAATTGGGTCCATGTCAGTCTTATGTGTGTCTAGGATACGTGCCAGATGCGGTTGGAGCAGGACATTTTCTCTGTAGAGAGTCAAAGATTCTATTAGATACTTATATTATTTGACTTGCCCAATTTGGTTTAGGATTTTTATTTTTAAACAAATTTAGCTCTCACTATTTTCTCGGTTCCCTACACTCCACCTCTGTAGAGATGCGAAAATCTTCCGATTGATGTTATTGCTAGTGGTGGTGCCTATCTCAACCAAGCTGACTCATCACCTCACCTAACAGTTATTGGTGATGGCGTTAGCAAGACGTGAACAAACTCTTGTTCAATGATTCTCTAATCATAGGTGCACCCAAACTTGTGGTCTCGTAATTCATGAATCTCACACGTTATCCAAAATATTGATCCACTCCTTATTAAGTCAGACCCACCATTTTGCATAGAACTGGGTTCCTAATGTGAGTCTCTCACCAGTATCCGGGAATATTGAGCCAACTCCATCCTCCAGCCATAGCATCCCAATGGCCTAAATAGACATGGGGGATTGCATCTTCCCGGTTGCAAATTGAGCCACTGTATCCAGCGGAGATAATCAAGCCCGGGAAGGGCCCGCACGTCTTACAAATGGTGGAAGACCTCGAGACTTATCTTTTCTTAGGGAGAATTGATTCAGGTCTCATTAACAGGACTTGCTATAGTCATAACAATTATGATAAAGCCTAGTTGGCATGGGTAGCTCGGATATGTGACTCTTAGATCAAGAACTTGAGTCAACTAGAGTTTGACCAGGTAAGTGAGACCGATTGGAAGGAATATGCTTAACTCACAAAAGAAGGCATTCGGTGAGTTAGCTTCCCAATTAAAAATCAGTCGGTCGTCTGTGCAAACTTTACCTTAGAACAAATTGATGAGTCAGAACAATTGGGTTAGCCCAATAGACTCTAACCTCTGGCCCTAATTAGCTTGCTTGATCGTGACTCGATCTTGTCACCTAGACTATAATCCTATCTAGGCTCGGTGTCAATTAAGCAATTTGTTGATCCCATCTAACCAACTCTTGATTCGGTATTTGATCAACCGCATTAGACCTAATTAGAGCTACCCAAAGGCCCGAACCAAGTATTATGAATATGCCTTAGATCTGAAATTCTCAATTTTAAACCTAATTGATATTCCATAAAATCTTAATTCTTTAATTTAAGTAGGGTCATTAACAAAAATAGCACAATAAATCATAGGGTATTCAGGAATCTAGGGTTTGCCAGGAAAGTAAGTTTTGGGTTTTCTGATTAAGGACGAAACGCAGCACCCCTACACATCATAAGAACAGTACCCATCGAATGGGAAGGAGAGGGCCTTTAAACCCCTTCGTCTTCATGACCGAAACTGCCAAGAGGAACTTAATCAGGAACATGAAATACTACAAAACAGTTTTAGATTTATATCATATATGTCATATACAAATCAGATCAAAACATGGCATATTTTGCATACATCTCATGTATCGGATCATGCATGTTTTTAGATCTAAATTATCTCATAATAATCTAAAAAATTAGATTTAAATTGATCTAATCAAAATAAATTCTAATCTAGACAATTATGTAGAACTATTCTACAACTAGTCTAGACATGCATCAATCATATCTTATATGATATTTAAAATTAAATAATTTTATTTACTTTTTTTTAGATGTCACTCTAACCATTATAATATCAAAAAATAGTAAATAAATAGATCTAAAATATGATTTAATCAGATTAAATCAAAAACATGCAAGACTATTCTATTTTAGAACTAGTCATGCATATTTCTTAATCTTAGATCCAAATTATTTAATTTAAATTTTTTTGATTTCAGATCTGATCACATCTTATGTGACATCTAAAATCATTTATTTTCTAATTAAAATAAATTTAAAATCAGATCTAAACACTTTTAGAATCTTGGCTCTGATACCAGTTGAAGGAAAATCCTGATTTTCCAGACTAGGTTCGTTCAGATCTGATCAGATCAAGAGATATATTTCAAAATTTTTTTTCTTTGATCTAGATTAGATCTAAGATATTTCAAATCTGATTATTATTATTTTGGAAATCAAAATAAAATTAGATAAATTAAATCAGATTTAACTTACCTTGATATGGGTAATCCTATTACCTATTGATGATCCTGTATGCAGCAGAAGGTTCTGGATCTAGCCATGCAAGTGCCTGGCCTCTACCGGTATCCACTCAGGCTGGATCTAGAGATCCTCTTCTTCTCTATCACATCTCCAGAAATCAAATCTGGATCTGATCTGGAGGATCTTCAAAACTTCTTTTGAAGATCAGCAGTCGTCCTTTGCAGCAGCGCAGCCTTCTAGCTTTCAGTCGCCTTTCTTTGATCTGGATTGCACCAACCAAAAATCCAAAACTCCTTTTGGACGTAGAGAGGAGAGGGAGAAGGTGGTTTGGCATGGAGGAAGAGGGGAGAGGCAGCCTTGGGGCATGGGGTTTCAATTCTAATCACACTTTGAGTTGGGTGCAGGGTCTTATTTATAGACTAAGCGTGATCCAACTCCTCTTCTTCCCAACCAATCACAACTCTTTGTGAAATCAGATTTAAATCTGATTGGTGGGAATAGAGTCCCTTGGATTCCTCCTTAGAGGGTCCCTAAGACTAGTCAAAGTTGGTTCTTAGGAGAACTCTAATTGGAATCCAAAAAGGAGGTGGAGTCCTTGTCCAACAAGGACTCCTAGGCACCTCCAACTTGGGCACATGCCTAGGGTGGCGTGTGCCCTCCTCCTTGCCAAGTTTTGGTAGGAGGACAAGCCCCCACTAGCTCTCCAATAGGTATGTGACATCTGGTCAAAAGTTAAAGTGTCAATGGTCAACATTTGACCAGTCAAAGGTAGACTTTTTGACCAAAGTCAAAGAACAAGAAATGGCAGGTAATGTCTTATAAAATAAGACAACCTTTTCTGACTTGGACAACCTCCAGTCAGACCATATAAAGGCCTCTGATTGAGCACAAACTCCTTTGGCTCAGATAGGACAACTTTTTTTTATGATAGCAAGAGAAGAACGTTAGGTTCAATCGAGTGCTAGCACGATTTTCTTGAACCTAATTGAATCTCATTCAGATCAATTGAACTAGATCAGTTCAATTAATGATCATCAGATTCAAACCCTTATTTGTGTGACCCAGTTAGGTTCAGTTCTGTATGGTAATGGGATATGTCATGATCTCTATCATCGACATCATCGAAACTCCTTTCGATGGATCAAAACTCTTCTGATTCGAACAGCTAGAATGATCGATCATCTAAATCATTCTAATTGCTCCCAAAATCCACCAGTGACACCTAGCAGTATATGGTGGCAACCCATCAGAGCTGAATGTGAACCTCTTGGTGTAGCTACCTGTGTGATTAAGTCCTTCTATCTTGAGCCCCGATCAGATTAGGGTTAAGATAAACTCGTCAAACCCTAGTTTCTATCATATGATGTAATCATTCGATTCGAGTCCGATGTAAAAATCTAAATAGAAACTCTTTCTATTATTTCACTCTGCCATGGCCATGGACTTCTGGACTTGATTCTCATGATTATCATAGGGCTACTCCTCTACCACCGAGGTAGATAAATTCCATCTTGATGCAATCCAGTTCCTACAATGAACATGCTATAGCCAACATACACCTCAGGGTTCCGAATGGCTAGGAGACTGAGTACTGGTGTAGTCAAACTATAACACCCTCAAGGTGAACTGCCAATGCACCTCAGGTCAAAGAATCAGACACACTACTACAGCATCGAGTCAGTCATTGACAAGAAGGTAGACTCCCTAATGACTACTTGAGGTGGTCACGCTCAGTGCCCTCATTCTCTAACGAGTACCTATACTCTCACTCCGATGTCTCCACACCGTAGACTTAAGAGTCATCTATTAAAGAGAAGCGATTGTACACCAACCTTCCGGATCAATCACCATCCTCGTGATGATCCTATGGTTAGAAGCATTTTATGAGTTAATAATGATTATTCATGTCTTAAATTTTCAACTCTTGAAAATATGAATTATCATTACCATTAACTCAAAGGATGTATCACAGACACTAAATACACATATGTGATAGAAAATAACCCATTTTATTTATTATAGTCATAATTACAATTTTGCCCCTATAAATGTATTACAAGTGTCAGCCAATTCTGGCTTCTAGGGCACATATATCTAACATATAGTTTTCATATAATTCATCCCCTTGACCATAATGCTCATAGGACACCTCAGAATTTAACTGTCAACTCTGATCAGGTTGTCCACATTATATTTTAAAATATCAAATCTATCTAATGGATTATCCTGGCCAAGGTTTTGCCCTTAGTGAAATATAGTGATACATTCTTCTCTAACTCTTGGAGTGGTCAATTCCATCTTAATCACACTCCGACTTTGCTTGCACTTGACTGTGCCCAGAATCGTTTCATTGCTGAATTAGAAATTCAGTTAGTCTGGTACCAAAGTATAGTGAGTTGCTTGCAAGTCATTGAGGTGATCTCAAGTCTAAGGGATACTTATACCTATATCCCATCAGAGGCATTCTCGACAACAGAATGCTCTAGAGTTGGTCACTTTTAATGACGATGTATCCATACATCTTACCTGTATGCCATACTAGTGTTTCCATACTTCTTGGTTAAAAGGACAACCAACCTATATGGCATATAGCGATCTATACTTGATAGATGCTATTGTTCTAATTAACACCCTATCATTTGGTCATAAACAAATTTAAGAACTAATTGATAAATCCTCTCTTTATCGAAACTAAATAGTTCTAAGGACTTCATCACAATAATGGAGTTCATTAGAAGATGTAAATTTATGATGAAAAAAGATGCCAAAATATTTTTTATTAATTAATAAATTAATTACAATATCTCATCCATCAATAGGTTGATAATTGACTTTGGGACACAATTTCTAACAACTCCCACTTATCCTAAAGCCACTCGGCATAGTATCTAATACCCATCTTTGACTTATGATTGTCGAACTCCTTGATTGCCAGGGCTTTAGTGAAGGGGTCAGCTAGGTTCTTCTTTTCGTCGATCTTTTGAAGGTCGATGTCACCACGATCCACGATCTCATGGACCAAATGCAAGTGGCACAGAATGTGCTTTGTTCATTGGTGTGCCTTCGGTTTCTTTACTTGAGCTATGGTGCCAGTGCTGTCACAGTAGAGCAGGACTAGACCATCAATAGAGGGTGCTACTACGAGCTTGGTGATTAACTTTCTCAGCCACATAGCTTCCTTTGCGGCATCTAATGCTGCCATGTACTCTGCTTCACAAATATAATCAGCCACTGTATGCTGCTTGAAATTTTTTTAGTAGATGGCTCCATCATTTAGAGTAAAGATATACCCCGACACACTTTTACTGTCATCATGGTTAGATTGAAAGCTAGAGTTTGTAAATCCCATAAGCTTCAAATTTGACTCATCATAAACCAACCATTGGTCCTTAGTATTTCTCAAATATTTAAGGATGGTTTTAACCACCATCCAGTGATTTTCTCTAGGATCAGACTGGTATCTACTCACTATTCCTAGTGAGTATTCCACGTCTGGTCTCATACATGTGTTGCGGTCCATAATGTTCCAGACATCATTTAGCTCTAATACCATATTGTAGACCCATGATATCACTCGAACGCCAATCATCCTTGACATCATAAGCACCGATATCATGTTGCGGAAGCTCTTGATCTCTAGCACGGACCTGAAGGAACTAGTGACGTTCACTATGGGTAGCAACCCACTGATCCTCCACCTGGATCTATGATGGGGTGCCTCCCTCCTTAGGCTTGAGGGGGATGCCCCCTTTTCTAAGGCTTCTTCAAGAACCTAGGGCAGCAACTCTAAAGAGAAGAGAAGAAGAGAGTTGAGGGAGAAAAGGTCGGTATTCCACTCCATTTAAATCCTAATACAATCTATGTATTTATACATAGCCATTAGGCCCGACCAAAAAACTCCCCGGCTAACCCAATACATGAAAGCACTCACCAAGCCCATGTACACCCATGTCTCCCATGCTCTCATCCTCTAGATCTAGATCCGACCCATACATGAGTTAGCCATCTTAAGACCTCTCAAACCAGGCCTTGAGACCCTTAGGATCAATCCGGATCCTAGCCCAAAAGAGACCCTTGCATAACTCTGCTCGCGCACTAAGCTAGCTCAGTCTCAGCACTGAGTCGGCTAAGTTTCACTGGGTCGGCTCAGTCTGAAACTGAGCCGACCCAGTCCAATGTCATGCCAGCAATTTCGAACGCACAGTTTTCTATTTTTTCTATGCTCTGAGACTTAGCCGACCCAGTTTTGGACTGAGCCAGCTAACCTACAGAAAATCCTTTTTCTGCAGTCTTGATTCTCCGACTTTGGTTCCTTGCTTCACCTTGTGTCCTAGGTCTATGAAGCACCAACCAAGCCATTGGAATCTTTGGAGCCAACACCCTAACTCCTCCCATGACCTTTCAAGGCTTGGGAGCACCATAAATCCTCACAATCTCCACCTTGGTACCCTAAGCCTTGGCAAACCCCTCGGCAATGACCTCCTGCATGATCCCACTGTCCCTGCGCACTCGACAGCCCCTATGCAAACATCACCTCTGCCAATCCTCTTTAGCTATTGTGCACCCTTGAGGCCTTTGGGATGATCGCCTCCACCGCTGAAGATCTATGCTTGCTTCTTGGTACCACCCTAAAATTGTAGGATTCCTTCTGCTTAGCAGCTACATCACTTTCTCTGAACTTTTTTGAAGAACCTACAGCATTTCTACACCAGCACATGCTGTACCATCTAACACGATCTCCTTAGAACTACGCCTGTCCACCTACACACACCACTCCACCTAGAACTATGCATCATCGGCGTTCTGAACTCATGTCAAATTTTATCTCCAATTGTGAAGCCACTACTGTGGAGCTCCACTTATATCCAAAGTCCACCTGATGCTGTAGAAGCCAACTCTATCACCGAATCCCTCAAGGCCAACCACCCAACACTGCACTGCTGGGCCTGCTGCTGTACCTCGAACACCGTCGCTGCCCCTTCGAACCCTGCACACTCTACGACCCTCTTCAAAGCCATCTCAGATACCTCCGCAATCTGCGGGCACCTCTGAAACCCAAGAGCTCATCCAACTCTTCTAAATCCAATGACTGAATCCTAAGAAATTTCACCCTAGTCCTTCTCTTCTATCCCTACACCAGCCATCGCTTCAGTTGCACCCGAAGAACCATCCTCCACCTGAATCGTGACTCTCCTTGGTGCTCCTGCAAAAGAAACCTGATCCATGATACTTCTGGCTGCTTGAGACCTCCTGGCACTCTCTGAAACCTCTTGACTCTCCCTAAGACCTGCACCCAATTTCTCTGAGATACCACTGATACTCTCTGCTGAGATACACTCCTCGACTGCTGCACCACCGAGCCTCTCTCAATCCCATGCCTCTAGGGTAGTGCTTCTACAGCACTCCAGCGCTCCCTGACTCATCTCTATGCCGCTCTACAGCAATCCAGTCCTAACCTATTGGACCTCCAGGGATCATCCATCTTCGTCACTCCCAAGGCTTCGCAAATCCATGCTCTGATCGAATTGCTGAATACATCTCCGACTACTTCTCCACCTTTCAGACATCGAAGGACATATAGTCGCTTCTTCAGCCTTCCTTCGACCATTACCCCTTGAAAAACCTCTCTTCAATAGCCTTACACTATCCATCTTCCTAGAGAATCCTGATGCTCTCTACTGAGATACCTTTCTCGGTTGCTGCATCATCGAGCCTTTCTCAGCCCTACATCTTCAGGAAAGTGCTACTGCAGCACTCCAGTGCTCCCTACCTATCACATAATCGTCATACACCTCGGCCTTTCCACCAAGACCGATCAACAAATCATGCACCAAGTCCTTCCATCCTGAAAAAGTCTTTTTTCATTAATCCTCTCAACCTCCACCTTCAACTCGCTGCTTTCGGTTGGCCAAACCATAGCAACAACAAGGTAGATTTGAGACATACCATGGAATCCTTGTGCAGATTTTTGATTTCACCTTGTATGACTTCTCCTTCGCTTCCATGCACCATTAGACACTGAAACTTGGCTCTTTCCATGCACCATCAGGCTCTGAAACTTGACTCTGATACCATGTTGTGGTCCATAATGTTCCAGGCATCACCTAGCTCTGATACCATATTATAGACGTATGATATCACTCGAATGCCAATCATCCTTGACATCACAAGCATCGATATCATGTTGCGGAAGCTCTTGATCTCTAGTACGGACCTGAAGGAACCAGTTGAAGGGAAATCCTGATTTCTCGATCCAGGTTCGTCCAGATCTGATTAGATCAAGAGATATATTTCAAAAATTTTCTCTTGATCTTAATCAAATCTTGATATGTTTCAGATCTGATTCTTATTATTTTAATAAATAAAATAAAATAAGATAAATTAAATCAAATTCAATTTACCTGATTTGGGTAATCCTATTACCCTGTAGATGATCCTGATTGCAGCGGAAGGTTCTGGATCTTAGCCACGCAAGCGCCTGGCCTCTACCGATATCCACTCGGGTTGGATCTGGAGATCCTCTTCTTCTCTATCACACCTCCAAAAATCAGATCTGGATCTAATCTGGAGGATCTTCAAAACTCTTTTGAAGATCTGCAGTCGTCCTTTTGCAGCAGCGCAGCCTTCTTGCTTTTGATCGCCTTTCCTTGATCTGAATCGCACCAAACTAAGTCCAAAACACCTTTTGGACGTGGAGAGCAAGAGGAGAAGAGACTATGGCATGGAGAAGGAGGGGAGAGGCAGCCTTGGGGCGTATCTAATAGCATTGGAATTAGGGTTGGGTGCAGGGTCTTATTTATAGACCTCTTGTGATCCAACTCCTCTTCCTCTCAACCAATCACAACCCTTTATGAAATCAGATCTAAATCTGATTGGTTGGAATAGAGACCCCTGGATTCCTCCTTAGAGGGTGCCTAAGACCAGTCAAACTGGATTCTTAGTAGAACTCTGATTGGAATCCAAAAGGGAGGTGGAGTCCTTGTCCAACAAGGACTCCTAGGCGCCTCCTACTTGGGCTCACGCCACCCTTGGCGTGCGCCCTTCTCCTTGCCAGGTTCTGGCAGGGGGACAGGCCCCCACCAGCTCTCCAATAGGTGCATGACATGTGGTCAAAAGTCAAAGGGTGAATGGTCAACATTTGACCAGTCAAAGGTAGACTTTTGACCAAAGTCAAAGAACAAGAAATGGCAGGTGACCAAAAATGGCAGGTAATATCTTACAAATAAGACAACCTTTTCTGACTTGGACAACCTCCAGTCAGACCATATGAAGGCCTCTGATTGAGCACAAACTCCTTTGGCTCAGTCAGGACAACTTATTTATGATAGTAAAAGAAGAACGTTAGGTTCAATCGAGTGCTAGCACGATTTCCTTGAACCTAATTGAATCTCATTCAGATCAATTGAACTAGATCAGTTCAATTGATGATCACCAGATTCAAACCCTTGTTTGTGTGACCCAGTTAGGTTCAGTTCTGTATGGTAATGGGATATGTCATGATCTCTATCATCGACATCATCGAAACTCCTTTCGATGGATCAGAACTCTTCTGATTCGAACAGCTAGAATGATCGATCATCTAAATCATTCTAATTGCTCCCAAAATCCACCAGTGACACCTAGCAGTATATGGTGGCAACCCATCAGAGCTGAATGCGAACCTCTTGGTGCAGCTACCTGTGTGATTCAGTTCTTCTATCTTGAGCCCCGATCAGATTAGGGTTAAGGTGAACTCGTCAAACCCTAGTCTCTGTCATATGATGTAATCATTCGATTCGAGTCCAATGTGAAAATCTAAATAGAAACTCTTTCTATTATTTCACTCTGCCATGGCCATGGGCTTCAGGACTTGATTCTCATGATCATCATAGGGCTACTCCTCTACCACCGAGGTAGATAGATCCCATCTTGATGCAATCCAGTTCCTACAATGAACATGTCACAGCCAACATACACCTCAGGGTTCCATATGGCTAGGAGACCGAGTAATGGTGTAGTCAAACTATAACACCCTCAAGGTGAACTGCCGATGCATCTCAGGTCAAAGAACCAGACACACTACTGCAGCATCGAGTCAGTCATTGACGAGAAGGTAGACTTCCTAATGACTACTCGAGGTGGTCACGCTCAGTGCCCTCGTTCTCTAACGAGTACCTGTACTCTCGCTCCGGTGTCTCCACACCGTAGACTCAAGACTCATCTACTAAAGAGAAGCGATCGTACACCAACCTTCCGGATCAATCACCATCCTCATGATGATCCTATGGTCGGGAGCTGTTTATGAGTTAATAATGATTATTCATGTCTTAAATTTTCAACTCTTGAAAATATGAATTATCATTACCATTAACTCAAAGGATGTATCACAGACACTAAATACACATATGTGATAGAAAATAATCCATTTATTGATTATAGTCAAAATTACAATTTTGCCCCTAGAAGTGTATTACAAGTGTCAGCCAATTCTGGCTTCTAGGGCACATATATCTAACAATCTCCCACTTGTCCTAAAGCCAATTGGCTACAAGTCTAAGTCCCATCTTCTCAAGGTGGGCTTCGATCTTCTGCTGGCCCAACGGCTTTGTAAGTGGGTCTGCCACATTATCTGTGGAGTTGACTCTCTTGACCTCAACGTAACCTTTCTCAAGGTAATCGCGGATGAGATGATATCGCCGCTCAATGTGCTTGGACTTCTGGTGAGACCTCGGCTCCTTAGCAAGGGCTATGGCGCCATTGTTGTCGCAGTAAAGAGGAATGGCATCTGATGGCATTACTCCAATTTCTGCAGCAAACTTCTTGTACCAGAATGCTTCCTTTGCAGCCTCTGATGCAGCTATATATTCTGCTTCCATGGTGGAATCTGCTATCACAGTTTGCTTGGAACTCTTCCAGCTGACAGCTCCACCATTGCACACAAACAGACTTTCAGATGTCGACTTTCGATCATCTATATCGGACATGAAGTCCGAGTCTGTGTATCCCTGAACTTGGAGTTCTCCATTACCAAAGACCAACATCATATCCTTAGTTCTTCTCAAGTACTTAAGGATACATTTCACAGAAGTCCAGTGTTCTTCACCTGGATTTGACTGATATCTGCTTGTGACACTCACAGCATGGGCTATATCAGGTCGTGTACATAGCATGGCATACATGAGGCTCCCTATTGCAGAAGCATAAGGGATCTTGCTCATGCGTTCTATTTCCTCAGGTGTGCTAGGGCACATCTTCTTGGAAAGATGAATACCATGTCTGAAGGGTATTAATCCCCTCTTAGAGTTTTCCATACTAAACCTCTTTAGTACTTCCTCTATGTACATTTTCTGTGAAAGTCCTAGCATCCTATTCGGTCTATCCCTATAGACCTTAATTCCTAGAATAAAGGATGCTTCACCTAGGTCTTTCATGGAGAATTCCTTAGACAACCACACCTTGACTGATGTCAACATGGGAATATCATTCCCAATAAGGAGGATGTCATCCACGTACAATACGAGGAAGACAACAGCGCTCCCACTGACCCTTTTGAAAACACATGGTTCCTCTTCATTTTTGATGAAACCAAACTTTTTGATCACATCATTGAAACGAGTGTTCCAGCTCCGAGATGCTTGCTTAAGTCCATATATGGACCTTTGCAGCTTGCAAACCTTGTGATCAGTATCACTGGATGTGAAACCTAGCGGCTGTTCCATATAGATATCTTCCTCAAGATATCCATTTAAGGAATGCCGTTTTCACGTCCATTTGCCATATTTCATAATCGAAATAGGCTGCAACAGCAAGCAATGTGCGGATGGATTTTAGCATAGCTACCGGGGAAAAGGTATCCTGATAGTCAATGCCTTCGCGTTGACTATAACCTTTTGCCACCAGTCTAGCCTTGAATGTCTCCACATTCCCATCTGCACCAATCTTTCTCTTGAAGATCCATTTACACCCAATAGGTACTATACCTTCTGGTGGATCTACCAAGGGTCCAGACTTGGTTTGAGTGCATCGAGTCAATTTCTGACTTCATTGCCTCTAAGCCATTTCTCGGAGTCGATATCTGATATCGCCTCGTTTGTAGGTTTTGGGATCATCACCATGAAGCACCATTACCTACGAGGAACATTTTCTCTACTTCCTCTAAAATAATACCTAAGTATCTCTTCAGGGGGATGGAAAACTCTTTCCGATCTACGAGGTGGAGGAGGTAGTGATTCTTATTGGCTTCAACCTGATTTGGTTCCAATTTGGTCCTTAGCTCGTTTGCTACTTGTGAGACTTTCTCATCAAGCTTAATCTGCTTTCCAATGCCTGCTATCTTGAATAAACTATTTTTCAAGAAAGATGGCATTGTCGACTCACAATCACATTGTGGTCTTCTGGAATGTTAGAAATAAGTATCCTAATGACTCTTTAGGATATCCTATGAATCGAGCTCTAAAGGACCTAAACTCTAACTTGTTCCGCTTGTTGTCTTTTGACATGAGCCGGACAAACCCCAAATTCTGAGATGACTCAGACTTGGTTTCTTACCATGCCATATCTCATACGGTGTGGTAGGAACGATTTTAGAGGGAACCCTATTCAGTAAGATATATTGAAGTTAATAAATGAAGTATCCCCAAAGAAAATTAGGAAGGTCTGTGAAGCTCATCATGGATCGGACCATATCTAATAGGTAGTCCGATTTCCTCCGTTCTGAAACCCCGTTGAGTTGAGGTGTTCCTGGTGGAGTCCATTGAGAGACTATGCCATTTTCCTTAAGATAGTCCTAGGAATTTTCGACTAAGGTATTCACCTCCTCGATCTGATCGAAGAACCTTAATGGGTTTTCCAGTTTGCTTTTCTACTTCATGTCTGAATTCTTTGAACTTTTCAAAAGGCTTTCAGACTTTGTATCTTCATAAGATACACATACCCATACCTAGATAAGATCATCGATAAAGGTAATGAAGTAGACAAAATTGCCTCTAGCCGGCACATCAAATGGGCCGCACACATCAGTATGTACTAGGGCAAGGAAGATCCTGTGGCCCTTTCTCCCCATGTCCAACAAAAGGGAGTTTAGTCATTTTGCCTTGAAGACAAGATTCACAAAGTTGGATATGACTCGAAAGTCAACGGACTCAATAGCCCCATGGTTTTCTCCAATTTGTTAATCCTATCTTCTGCTATATGACCTAATCTTCAGGTGCCATAGATACCTGTCATTTTGGACTATCCCTACGATAGGTTTCGATTTTATGGCATTCACATTTTGCTCGATAGTTAAAAATAGATACATCAATATGTAACTGATAAAGACCATTAATAAGGAAACCATTTGCAATTTTATTTCTTTCATAAAGAATGTTACAATGGTCCTTAAAGAAGGTGATCACATAACCTTCTTGTGCTAAGCATGAAACAGAAATCAAATTCCTGCTAGCTGCAGGCACATAATAACAGTCTTTTAAAACTAAGTCTAAACCAGATGGTAATCGAAGAGGGTATGTTCCCACGGCTACTGCAGCAACTCTTGCTCCATTACCGATGCGTAGGATCATGTCTCCATCCCTCAGCCTCCTGCTATCCTCAAGACCCTGCATAGAAGTGCACAGATGAGCACTAGAACCAGAGTCAAGCACCCAACTGGATGCAGAAGAAACTGTAAGGTTAGACTCAATAACGAGCATACCTCCAGAAGGACCTTCCTTCTTGTTCTTCAGGGTGGCCAGGTAAGTAGGGCAGTTCCGCTTCCAATGGCCGTCGCTGTTGCAATGGAAACACTTTCCTTTTGCCATCGACCTTCTTCTTCGGTTCTGCCTTCTTCTTCTTTGATCCTTCCACCTTTTGCTTTTTCACAGACTTCTTTTTCTTTCCATAAGACTTTCTTTTGGAAGAAGTCCATTCCATAGCAAGAACTGAGCCTTTAGAACCTTTCATAGAAAGCTCAGCGGTAACCAGCATATTCATCAACTCGGCCAAGGAATTTTGAAGTTTATGCATGTGGTAATTCATGATGAATTGCCCATATGCATCAGTCAAGGATTGCAGAATAATATCGTTCTGCAAATCCAAGTCCAACTTCACACCGAGCTTCTCAAGCTCTTCCATGTCCTTGATCATTGTCAGACAGTGATCTTGGACTGACTGCCCATCACGCATCTTAGCCTTAAAAAGTCATTTCGTGACTTGATATTTGGCTGCACGACTCTGTTCACCAAACATCTCCTGCAGGTGAGCCAACATTTGGCGAGCAGTCCCGATATCTTCATGTTGGCGCTGGAGCTCATCAGACATCGAGCCCAACATGTAAGTATCTGGCCTTATTGTCTTCGTCAATCCATTTTTCCAGAGACTGCTCTCTGTTCAGTGGATGGACGAGCTGGTAAGGTGGGAGGGTCCTGGATCCAAAATATGTGTTAACTTCTCTGAAACCCAAAAACAATTTTGTAGTTCCTGAGCCAATCTTTATAATTGGGTCCAGTCAGTCTATGTGTGTCCTAGGATACGTGCCAGTGGGTTGGACGCAGACATTTTCCTGTAGAGAGTCAAAGATTCTAGTTAGATACTGTAATTTTTTGACTTGACCAATTTGTTTAGGGATTTTATTTTTAAACAAATTAGCTCCCACTATTTTCTCGGATCCCTACACTCCCTCTGTAGAGATGCGAAAATCTCCGCGATTAATGATTTCTAGTGGGTGGTGCGGTCTCACCAACTGACTCATCACCTCACCTAACAGTTATTGGTGATGGGTTAGCCAATGAGTGAACAACTCTTGTTCAATGATTCTCTAATCATGGTGCACCCAAACTTGGTCTCTAATTCATGAATCTCACCGTATCCGGAATATTGATCCACTCCTTAGTTAAGTCAGACCCACCATTTGCATAGACTGGGTTCCTAATTGGGTCTCTCACCGTATCCAGAATATTGAGCCCAACTCATCCTCCAGCCCATAGCATCCAATGCCTAATAGACATGGTTGCATCTTCCCGGTGCAACTGAGCCACTGTATCCAGCCGAGAACAATCAACCCCGGGAAGGGCCCGCACGTCTACAATGGTGGAAGACCTCAGACTTAATCTTTTCTTAGGGAGAATTGATTCAGGTCTCATTAAACTAGACTTGGCTTAGTCATAACAATTATGACTAACCTAGTGGCATGGGTTAGCTCGGATTATTGACCACCTCAGATCAGAACTGTGTCAACAGATATGGCCAGGTAAGTGAGACCGGTGGAAGGAATATGCCATTAACTCGTACAAGAACGCATTCAGGTCGAGTAGCTTCCAATTAAAAACCAGTCGGTCGTATGTGCCAAACTTACCTTAGACACCAAATTGTTGAGTCAGAACCAATTGGGTTAGCCTACAATCCAGACTCTAACCTCTGAGCCTAATTAGGTCTTGCTTGATCGTGACTCGATCTTGACCCAGACTTAATCCTATTAGGCTGGTCAATTTTAAGCATTGTTGATCCCATCTAACCAACTCTTGATTCGGTTTGATCAACCGCTTAGACCTAATTGAGCTACCCAAGCCCGAACCCAGTATTATGAATATGTCTTAGATCTGAAATTCTCAATTTTAGACCTAATTAATATTCCATAAACTTAATTCTTAATTAAGTAGGGTTCATAAACAAAATATGCACAATAAATCCTAGGGTTTCAGGATCTAGGGTTTTGCAGAAAGTAAGTTTTGGGTTTCTGATTAAGGACGAACACGCAGCACCCCTACACATCATAAGAACACCCCATCGAATGGGAAGAGAGGGCCTTTAAACCCTTCTTCGTTCTTATGACCGGACGGCCAAGAGGAACGCCTTAATCAGGAACATTCAATACTACAAAACAATATCAGATCTATATCATATATCTCATATATAAAGTAGATCTAATCATGGCATATTTTGCATACATCTCATGTATCGAATCATGCATATTTTTCAGATCTAAATTATCTCATAATAATCTAAAAAATTAGATTTAAATTGATCTAATCAAAATAAATTCTAATCTAGACAATTATGTAGAACTATTCTACAACTAGTCTAGTCATGCATCTATCATATCTCATATGATATTTAAAATTAAATAATTTTTATTTGCTGTTTATCAGATGTTATTATAAACACTTATAATATCAGAAAATAGTAAATAAGAAGATCTAAAATATGATTTAATCAAGATTAAATCAAAGACATGCAAAACTATTCTATAGAACTATTCTATTCTAGAACTAGTCATGCATATCTTCATGTTCTTAGATCCAAATCATTTAATTTTAATTTTTCTGATTTTAGATCTGATCACATCTCATGTGACATCTGAAATCACTTTATTTTTCTAATTAAAATAAAATTAAAATCAGATCTAAACAATCTAGAACCATGGCTCTGATACCAGTTGAAGGGAAATCCTGATTTCCCGGTCCAGGTTCGTCCAGATCTGATTAGATCAAGAGATATATTTCAAAAATTTTCTCTTGATCTTAATCAGATCTTGATATGTTTCAAATCTGATTCTTATTATTTTAATAAATAAAATAAAACAAGATAAATTAAATCAAATTCAATTTACCTGATTTGGGTAATCCTATTACCCTGTAGATGATCCTGATTGCAGCGGAAGGTTCTGGATCTTAGCCACGCAAGCGCCTGGCCTCTACCGGTATCCACTTGGGTTGGATCTGGAGATCCTCTTCTTCTCTATCACACCTCCAAAAATCAGATCTGGATCTGATCTGGAGGATCTTCAAAACTCTTTTGAAGATCTGCAGTCGTCCTTTTGCAGCAGCGCAGCCTTCTTGCTTTTGATCGCCTTTCCTTGATCTGAATCGCACCAAACTAAGTCCAAAACACCTTTTGGACGTGGAGAGCAAGAGGAGAAGAGACTATGGTGTGGAGAAGGAGGGGAGAGGCAGCCTTGGGGCATATCTAATAGCATTGGAATTAGGGTTGGGCGCAGGGTCTTATTTATAGACCTCTTGTGATCCAACTCCTCTTCCTCTCAACCAATCACAACCCTTTGTGAAATCAGATCTAAATCTGATTGGTTGGAATAGAGACCCCTGGATTCCTCCTTAGAGGGCGCCTAAGACCAGTCAAACTGGATTCTTAGTAGAACTCTGATTGGAATCCAAAGGGAGGTGGAGTCCTTGTCCAACAAGGACTCCTAGGCGCCTCCTACTTGGGCTCACGCCACCCTTGGCGTGTGCCCTTCTCCTTGCCAGGTTCTGGCAGGGGGACAGGCCCCCACCAGCTCTCCAATAGGTGCATGACATGTGGTCAAAAGTCAAAGGGTGAATGGTCAACGTTTGACCAGTCAAAGGTAGACTTTTGACCAAAGTCAAAGAACAAGAAATGGCAGGTGACCAAAAATGGCAGGTAATGTCTTACAAATAAGACAACCTATTCTGACTTGGACAACCTCCAGTCAGACCATATGAAGGCCTCTGATTGAGCACAAACTCCTTTGGCTCAGTCAGGACAACTTATTTATGATAGTAAAAGAAGAACGTTAGGTTCAATCGAGTGCTAGCACGATTTCCTTGAACCTAATTGAATCTCATTCAGATCAATTGAACTAGATCAGTTCAATTGATGATCACCAGATTCAAACCCTTGTTTGTGTGACCCAGTTAGGTTCAGTTCTGTATGGTAATGGGATATGTCATGATCTCTATCATCGACATCATCGAAACTCCTTTCGATGGATCAGAACTCTTCTGATTCGAACAGCTAGAATGATCGATCATCTAAATCATTCTAATTGCTCCCAAAATCCACCAGTGACACCTAGCAGTATATGGTGGCAACCCATCAGAGCTGAATGCGAACCTCTTGGTGCAGCTACCTGTGTGATTCAGTTCTTCTATCTTGAGCCCCGATCAGATTAGGGTTAAGGTGAACTCGTCAAACCCTAGTCTCTGTCATATGATGTAATCATTCGATTTGAGTCCAATGTGAAAATCTAAATAGAAACTCTTTCTATTATTTCACTCTGCCATGGCCATGGGCTTCAGGACTTGATTCTCATGATCATCATAGGGCTACTCCTCTACCACCGAGGTAGATAGATCCCATCTTGATGCAATCCAGTTCCTACAATGAACATGTCACAGCCAACATACACCTCAGGGTTCCATATGGCTAGGAGACCGAGTAATGGTGTAGTCAAACTATAACACCCTCAAGGTGAACTGTCGATGCATCTCAGGTCAAAGAACCAGACACACTACTGCAGCATCGAGTCAGTCATTGACGAGAAGGTAGACTTCCTAATGACTACTCGAGGTGGTCACGCTCAGTGCCCTCATTCTCTAACGAGTACCTATACTCTCGCTCCGGTGTCTCCACACCGTAGACTCAAGACTCATCTACTAAAGAGAAGCGATCGTACACCAACCTTCCGGATCAATCACCATCCTCGTGATGATCCTATGGTCGGGAGCTGTTTATGAGTTAATAATGATTATTCATGTCTTAAATTTTCAACTCTTGAAAATATGAATTATCATTACCATTAACTCAAAGGATGTATCACAGACACTAAATACACATGTGTGATAGAAAATAACCCATTTCATTAATTATAGTCAAAATTACAATTTTGCCCCTAGAAGTGTATTACAAGTGTCAGCCAATTCTGGCTTCTAGGGCACATATATCTAACACCAGTGATGTTCTCTATAGGCAGCAAACCATCGATCCTCCATCTGGATCTATGATAGGGCGCCTGCCTCCTTAGGCTTGAGGGAGATGCCCCCTTTTCTAGGGCTTCTTCAAGAACCTAGGGTGGCAACTCTTGAGAGAAGAGAAGAAGAGAGTTGAGGGAGAAAAGATCTGTATTCCACTCCATTCAAATCCTAATAGAACCTATGTATTTATACATAGCTATTAGGCCCGACCAAAAAACTCTCTGGCTAACCCAATACATGAAAGCACTCACCGAGCCCATGTACACCCATCTCTTCCATGCTCTCATCCTCTAGATCTAGACCCGACCCATACATAAATTAGCCACCTTAAGACCTCTCAAACCATGCCTTAAGACCCCTAGGATCAACCCGGATCCTAGCCCAAAATAAATCCTTGTGTAACTCTGCCCGCGCACTGAGCCGGCTAAGTTTCACTGGGTCGACTCGGTCTGAAACTGAGCCGACCTAGTCCTATGCCGTGCCAGCAGTCCCGAATGCGTAGCTCTCTATTTTTCTATGCTCTGAGACTTAGTCGATCCAATTTTGGACTAAGCTGGCTAACCTATAGAAAATCTTTTTTCTATAGTTTTGATTCCCCGGCTTTGGTTTCTTGCTTCACTTTGTATCCCAAGTCTACGAAGCACCAACCAAGCCCCTAAAATCTTTGGAGCCAACACCCTGACTCCTCCCATGACCTCCCAAGGCTTGAAAGCATCGTAAATCCTCACAACATATCATTGCATATGTAATAGACCCCACTGCCAAAGCATATAAAATTCTATTCATACGCTCTCTCTCTCTTCAGGAGTTGTCGGACAATCCTTCTTAGAGAGAGAAATTTCTTGGCCTATCGAAAGATAGCTCTTTTTGAAATTCTCTATGTTGAACCTCTTCAGCACAGTTTCTATGTACGTGGACTGAAATATACCAAGCATCCTTTTAGATCTATCCATATAGATCTTTATCCCTAAGATGTAAGATGCTTTGCCTAAATCCTTAATGGAGAACTGTGATGACAATCAGACTTTTATTCCTTGTAGTGCGGAGATATCATTTTCGATTAAGAGAGTGTCATCCATATACAAAATAAGAAATACCACTGCTGGACCATTTATCCATTTCTATATGCAGGGTTCTTCTCCATTCTTAACGAAGCCATACGTTTTGATCACTTTATCAAAATGCATGTTCTAACTCTAAGATACTTGCTTTAATCCATCAATAGATCTCTGAAGCCTACACACCTTGGACTCATCTGTGGATGTGAACCCCTTAGGTTATATCATATACACCTCTTTGGTTAGCTCTCTACATCTATCTGCCAGATCTTATAGTCTAGGTGAGTAGCTATTATAAGTATTATCCGAATGAATTTGAGCACTGCCACTAGAAAGAATGTCTCATCATAGTCAATACCATAACATTGACGATATCCCTTGGCAAGCAGACAGACTTTATAGGTCTCCACCTTTCCATCTGTGCCTCTTTTTCTTTTGAATATCCATTTACACCCAATAGGTTTAACCCCTTTAAGTGGGTCAACTAATGTCCATACATTATTGATCGTCATGGACTTCATTTCGGATCTCATGGCTTCTAGTCATTTCTCAGAGTTGGATCTCTACATCGCATCCATATAAGTGATTGGATCCTCATCATTCTCATCGAGTTTGATGGGATCATCATCCTGGATCAAGAATCCATAGTATCTATCTGGATGGCATAGTACTCTACCGGATTGCCTTAATGGTATGGGTTCACTAGGCTTCAGATTTGATCCGATCAAATCCAACTTAGGTTCAACATTCTATGTCGGACCTCTATTTATTAAACTTCATCAAGTTCAACCTTAGAGGCAACAGTTCCTTCACCAAGAAATTTTTTTTCCAAAAAGTTGCCCCAAGGCTGACGAACACCCTTTGTTCATCAGCATGGTAGAAATAGTATCCTTTGATCTCTTTTGGGTACCTTATGAATGTACACTTGTCAGACCTAGGTCCAAGTTTATCTTTAATTAACCATTTGACATAAGCTAGGCACCCCTAAATCCTAAGGTGTGAAAGTGCTGGCTTACACCCTGTCCATATGTCATATGGGGTTTTAACTACAAACTTATTTGGAACTCTATTTAATAGATAACAAGCCGATTCAAGTGCATATCCCCAGAAGGATATCGACAAACTGACAAATTCCATCATGGATTGGACCATGTCTAATAGAGTCTGATTCCTCCTTTCAGACACACTATTATGCTATGGTGTTGTAGGAGGAGTCCATTGGGAGAGAATTTCATTCTCTCCTAGATATGTGAGAAACTCACCAAAAAGGTATTCTCCTCCTCGGTCAGATCTAAGAGTTTTAATACTCTTCCCAGTTTATTTTTCTACTTCACTTTGGAATCGTTTGAATATTTCAAAAGAATCTGACTTATATTTCATCATATAGACATATCCATATCTGGATAGATCATCTGTTAAAGTGATGAAGTAGACATATCCACCTCTGAAACTTATGCTCATTGGTCCACATACATTAGTATGTACTAGATCTAAGAGCTTATTGGCTCTCTCATCTTTTTAGTAAAAGGTGACCTGATCATTTTACCAAGAAGATAGGACTCATAGGTTGGAAGTAATTCACAATCACTAACTTCAAGGATTCCCTCTTAAGTCAATCTGTTTATCTTGTTTTTGTTTATATGACCTAGCCTATAGTGTCATAAATAGATATTTGATACACTATCTAATCTAGGATGCTTACCCATAGAATAGACTACATTAATAGATTGTGATAATATGTATACACCATTGTTCAATTGTCCACAGAAAGCAGCAATACCATTCACAATGACATTACAAACTCATTTTTTTATTAAAATTTTATAATTGTTCAGGGCCAAAAGGCCTATAGAAATTATATTTAAAAAGAAACTAGGACAAAAATGATAATCACTAAGAACAACGGTATGAGATTCAAATACAAGTTTCAAAATTTCTAATGCTAGAATTGAAACTGATCTTCCATCTCCAACGTTCAGCAATCTCTCATCTTGCTCAAATCTTCTACTGACTTGCAACCCCTGCAATGAATTGCAAATATAGTAAGGGCTATCAATATCCAATACCCAGCTAGTAATATCACAAATAGAGAAATTATAAGAAATTATTATATAAATACCTTGTCCAGCAACAACTTGCTTCTTTCTCTGCCTGTTTGAATCTAGAGAGATAATGTATTGAGGACAGCTCCTCTTCTAGTGCCCCCACTTCTTGCAAAAGAAGCATTCAGCTTGACTCTTATTGGGCTTGATCTTCCTGATCTGGCCCTGCATTGATGTTCCAGCCTGAACTTGCATCTTCTTTGTTTTCTACTTATTCTTTTTTTCTTTCCTAAAGGGTCAAGAATCAGAAGATGAATCTCCCACTAAGTTCACCGACTCTTTATGGAGCTGGTGATCCTTCTCGAAGTTCTAAAGTAACCCCAGTAAGCCATGGTAGTTTACTTTAGGCTTTGTCATTTTGTAATGATTAAGAAAAGGGAGATAGGACTTTGGCAATGAGTTTAGTATTGCATCTTTCCTAAGTTGTTCATGCAAGGAAAAGTCAAGTTTGCTCAAGTGCTCTATCAGCTCGATCATGAACAGTACATAATCAGTAACAGAGGCTCCATCTCGCATTCTAGCATTGAAGATGGCACAACTAGTCTTGTGCCTCTCAACATCATCGGGTGTGCCAAAAGAATCCTCCAACACAAGGAGCATTTCATTTGGATGAGCTATCTCAAACTTGCGACTGAACTCATCGCTCATCACAGCCAGCATAATGCAGCGTACCATGCTTCGCTCACTGAGCCACTTCTGATAAGTGTCTCTGACTGCTTCATGTGCATTGGCAGCTGGCTCCTTAGGTGTAGGATTCGTCAGCACATATAGGATCCATTAATGCTCCAGGACAATGTTCAACTTTCAGTACTAGCTATCGAAGTTGGGTCCCACCAACTTATCATTATCTAATAATGATCGAAGCGATAGAAAAGTGGCCATGTCTGCACAAACAAAAATCAAAATCTAATTAGTAATTGATTCATTAAATCTAAAAATTTGGACTTTAATCAAAAGGTTTCTCCCACTATTTTATTCGAATTGATAGCCTCTACCTCCAATTCGAGGAATTACCCTAATTTCTTAGTATGTACTAGAATTCACATAGACTGCACACGAGCTCAACTTTGGTTGGCCAACCCATGTACATCTAAGGATAGGTTCATAATCAATTATTTTTCTAAATAATTTTTAGTAATTAAATTTTGCCCCAATCCCTGATCAGTTGGCTTTGGCCTTCTCAGAAAAGGGTCTAATTAGGTCCAACCATTAACATGATCATAGTTAGCCTATCTAACCAATGAATTATCAGGCTTAACTTTGGTTGGTCCACCTGACCACCATTTAGAAAGATGTATCAAAACGATCATATAATGAATGATAATTCCATCAATCGATAAGCACCAGGCCTTTAGGCCTCCAATGATTATCTAACTAATGGACCCATTATCATCGACTTTAATGGGAGGCTATGATCTAGTTATCATATAACTATTTCATTTTAGGGACCTAATAATTTTAGAAGATTTATTTATAGAAGTGAGTAGGTCAGATTAACCAGCTTGTCAAGATCATCCCATTGGCTTTACCAAGTCAGCTTAAGGAAGACCACTAACAAGCTGGTCTAGGAGCACCTAAATCAGTCACACTGATTTACCAAGCTGACATGGGTCAGCTTGAATAGTCAAGTGATTCAATCAAAATATAATCTAACCAAAAGGCCAGATAAGTTCGATCGGTGGGAGGGTCTGCCAAAGCTTGCCTTAGACACCATCAGAAATAGCCAAATAAGCAGGCTGCCAATTAAAAACCACCAATCTGGTTTACCTTAGATACCAATTGGTTTAATTAGTTTTAATTAGATCAACCTAACTGTTCATGCTAAATCCCGTAGTCAAGAATCAAGTCCATCTTGGGTCTTGTTAAAGATATGGAATTGATCAACTACAACTATTGCAATTGATCTAGAGAATCCTTGATTTAATCTAAGATAATAATTGATTAGATTTAGTCAATTCTCTAATTAAGTCCATTCTTTAATCTAATCCTGGGTTTAACCTAATTAATGGACCTAATCTGCACTAACCCATTTAACCCAATGTGTTATGATTTGTGTCTTAGGATCTTCAATTCACAATCCTAGATGCTAATCAATCAGTTTCTTAATTCTCAATTATGAGGGTTAGATTCGACTTTTCAAAAATAATTTTCATATTTGTAAAATATTTTTATAATATAATTCTATCAATCAAGTTGCATGTTTGATTCATAATCAATATGCAAGTAAAATAAATATAAAACTACTTTAGATCTAACTTAAACAGGTTCATGTAATTGAAACAATTTCAATAATAATCAATCATAAATCTTTCTAGATCAAATCTAACACATTTATGATGATTAAAATTAGATTAAAATATTTTTAATCAGCTCATAAAATTTTTTAGATCTAATCTAAAATTTTATGATCAATATTTTAGATCAGCCCGTACTAAGACAACCTATTCACTGTAAGGGGTAAACCTTACAATAGGACAACCTTATGGTAGTCTATGCAATTTAAAATATTTTATTTTTAGATTTAAAATTATTTTAAATCTATTAAATTATAAATAAAATTAGATCAAATCTAATAAATTTATGATTAGAGTAAGATCATCGTGAACTACGATAATCTTTCCATTGTAAGGGATAAACCTTACAGTAGGACAACCTTATGGCAGTTCATGAGATCTAAATTTTTTTAAAATTTTAGATTTAATAATTAAATTATAAATTAGATTTAATCAAAGAAATAATCTAAATATACATAAAAATCATGTAACAAAAATCTAGGCTCTGATACCAATTGAAGGAACCAGATCTAAGGTTTTACAGGTAGATCTTGAAATTTTTTTAAGATCATGCAGTAGAAGAGTTAAATAAATCAAATATTTATTTAAATAAATATATAAATATCTAGACCTCAAATCTATTACATGATCAAGGCATGATATTAATTCAAAAATTAAAATCAAATAAAAAAAAAGATTGATCAAATCAACCTAGATCTACACTACATCAAATGCAGGTATGAAGTTAATAGATCAGATCTATTATCTGAGCAAGTTAGATATTCTAACTTGCTGACCTAGGCTTAAAGATAAAGTCATGAGCTGCACACATGTCCGACCTCTAAGAGTCATCCACATGAGCCTATGAACATGATCAGAGATCCTATTGCAGGAAATCAGCACAGTAGGCTAGCACTATGCTGATCTCTCTTCGATAGTTGATCCGATGCTTCCTTCTTTAAAACTTGGATACTCCAAAATACCAAAAGAAAAGAGAAAGATTTGCGATGCTAAGACACCTCTCAGAAGTTCACAAAAGGAAGGAAGAGATAGGAACAAAAACCCTAGAAGAAGACCCTCTTCTTCTTCTTTGTTCTTTTTCTAGATATCCTAATTTGTATTTTCAATATCTACATGACCTAGATGAATTTTTCACTAATTTCTCTACACCAAAGAGGACTGTCAATTGTCTAAAATCCATGAAAATTTCAGCCAAAAATTCCTTTTAAATAAAGAGATATGCAAAGTCCAAGTTAGGTAAAAAATCTAGACTAGGAAGGACCAAATAAGGGAAGTGGTTGGGGCACCCAACTCTTGGGCGCCCCACCATTTTTTCTACCATGGATCAGAAAAGGGGTTGCACAAAAAAATGTCCTCTTTTACCATAAAAATCAAAAAAAATAAGGAAGGATGGGTTGGCACACTTACGGGAAGAGTTTTGGTTGACAAGGATTCTATCTCATAGAATCCTTAAGCAAAATTAATTCTCCTTTTGACTTTGTCTTCCAACAAACTTCCATATGAGAAAAAGGAAGAGAGAAGGGAGGCATGAGAAACCTTGGGCATGGAGATTATTCACATAAAAATACAAAGAGAAAAGGGTGGGGCGTGAGGATTAGGTGGCGCAAGGAATAGGGAGTCCTAGTCACACTAGGACTCCTATTTTGACTTGGTCAAACAAGATCTGTTAACCAAATAAAAATAATAGTAAACTAACCCAATTAAATAAGACTGTAATCCATTTAAGTATTTAATTAAATTAAACTAAATTAAATTAAATTAAATTCTAATTTAATTTTTTAATCAAATTAGAAAATTGGGTTGACCCAAGTCCTAGTTAAACTAGGACTAGTTCTTCCTTGCACTTGACTTATCCAATAAGCCAATTGAACTTGATCCAATCAATCCTAAACTAAATTTAATTAAATTATATTTAATTAGACTTAATCTCATTCTTTTGGTTTAATTAAATTAAGCTAATTAGTAATTAATTTGCTAATCGATTCTCCTGCAACACTTGCACTAGGTTAAACACCAATCGTATTGATTGTTTAACCCTAAAATGATTCTAAATCGCTGATCAACCATCTGATTGGAATGTGAAATTTAATGTGTGTGATCTCATAGGTTCAAACCTAAGTCGGTAGCATAGGAATAAATTTTTGTATTAATCAAAGTGACCATCTAGTAATGATATCGAACGGTCAAATAGGTCGAAAGGTGTAGAACACCATCCTTAGAACCCATGCAAATATAGTTTTCATATAATTCATACCCTTGACCATAATGCTCGTTGGATACCTCAGAGTTCAACTATCAACTCTAATCAGGTTGTCCACATTGTATTTCAAAATATCAAATTCATCAGATGGATTACCCTGGCTAAGATTTTGCTATATTGAAATACAGTGATACATTCTTCTCCAACTCTTGGAGTGGTCAATTCCATCTTGATCATGCTCCGACTTTGTAAGTACTTGACTATTCCTATAAGCCTTTTATTGTTGAATTAAAAATTCAGTTAGTCTGGTACCAAAGCATAGTGAGTTGCTTGCAAGTCACTGAGATGATCTCAGGTCTAAGAGATACTTATACCTATATCCCATTAGAGACATTCTTGACAGCAAAATGCTCTGGAGTTGATCAAGTTCAATGATGATGTACCCATACATCTCACCTGTATGCCATATCAGTGTCTCCACACTCCTTAGTTAAGAGAACAACTAACCTATATGGCATATAGCGACCTATGCTTGATAGACGCTGTCATCCTAATTAACAGTCTATCATTTGGTCGTGAACAAATTTAAGGACTAATCAATAAATCCTCTTTTTATCAAAACTAAATAGTCCTAAGGACTTCATCACAATAGTGGAGTTCATTAGAAGATGTAAATTTATGATGAAAAAAATGTGCTAAAATATTTTTTATTAATTAATAAATCATTTATAATATCTCAACCATCAACAGGCTGATGATTGGCTTTGAGACATAATTCCCAATATTCTCTATGAGCCCGATATATCTCTTGGATGGTTTGTGGTTTTGGATTTGATCAAAACTAAAAAGTAGTCATGATCTCAAACTCTATTTGGAGTTTTACTAACCCAAAACTCTATCCATTTATGGCACCATCACTCTTTTTTTCTTGAAATTTTTTATCGAATTAGGATACCTTTTATGCACCAAAACTTGAGTCTCCATGCCTGAAAATTTGGAGGAGACACCCACCCCAATCCTTGTCTCATTTGGACTGTCTAGGTGTTTGACATAGATAGGGACTCCTCTCTAACTCTCTATTTATAAGGGACTTTGGATGTAAGATTTTTAGAGCTTTTACACCAGAGAGAGAGAGAGCTTGGGTGTGAGAACCTTGGGCACATAAAGGTTGTGGGTGTGGAATTTTGTAAAGGAACAAATCTATTATGCCTTGGTGAGAGAATAGCAAGAGAGAAGAAAGGTCTTCTCTAAGTTTTCCTTTAGATCTTCTTTCACCAATTTTTGAGAGAAAAATGTGAGGAAGAAGGCTTCTCCCAAATCCTCCCTTGTCCTCCTTTGGCCCTTGGAGAGTCCAAGCTATTCAAAGAAGGAGATTCGGCATCAATTATCAAAGAAGGATCAGCATAGTGTGGATTGCTGGAGTTCGGATCTAGATTGGGACTTCATGTGGACTTTCCATAGAGATTGAACACATATGCAGCTTAAAGTGATAACCTCAGCTTCAGATTAGCAAGTAGAGATCCCAAACCGTGAAAAAGGTATTGAGATTCGATCTCAATTATAGTCTAGATCAAATCTAGATTTTAATTGATGTTGGGATGATCAACATCTTGTCTTTTATATTTTATTTAATTTTTTAGATTTACATGCCTGCATGAATCAAATCATTATATCCTAGATCTAGGATTTATTTGCATATTTTATAGATTAATTGGATTAATCTTCTGCTTCCATTATTAGAATTTTGAAAAAGTTTTAAAATATACGCTAGAATTCCTATATTTTTTCTTCACTTCTCCATTCTTAACGAAGCCATACATTCTGATTGTCTTATCAAAATGCATGTTCGAACTCCAAGATACCTACTTCAATCCATATATAGATCTCTAAAACTTGTATACCTTAGACTCATCTGTGGATGTGAAAACTTTAGGTTGTATCATATACATCTCTTCATTCAACTCTTCATTTAAGAAAACTATTTTCACATCCATTTTTCAGATTTCATAGTCCAGATATACTACTATCGTAAGCATGATCCGAATGAACTTGAGCATTGCCATAGAAGAAAATTTTTTATCATAGTATATACCATAATGATGACGATATTTTTTAGCAACCAGACAAGCTTTATAAGTCTCCACCTTTTCGTCTATGCCTCTTTTGCTTTTGAAGATCCACTTACACCCTATGAGTTTTACCCTTTCAGGTCGATCAATGAGTGTCCATACATCATTGACCTTCATGGGCTCCATTTTGGACTTCATATTTTTCAGCCATTTTTCAAAGTTAGACCTTTGCATTGCATCCAAATAAGTGATCGAATCCTCATCATTCTCATCAAGCTCAACAGGATCATAGTTTTGAACCAAAAAACCATCTATCCGATTGATGCAATACTCTACCAGATCATCTTAAGGGTGGCTCTACATTGGTCTCCAGATTTGATCTAATCAAATTCGGTTTAGATTTAGTAGATTATGTTAGTTCTTCTACCTGTTGAACTTGATCAAGTTCAATTTTAGAGGCATTAATTCCTTTTTCAAAAAATTTCTTTCCTAAAAGGACTACCCTATTGTCGACGAATACCTTTTATTCATCAGCATGATAGAATAAAAATCCCTTAGTCTATTTTAGGTACCCAATAAATAAACAATTATCCAACCTTTGTCTGAGCTTGTCTATTTTTAAATGTTTGATATAAGCTAGATAACCCTAGATCTTAAGGTGCGAGAGTATGGGCTTATGTTCAGTCCACAACTCATATGGTATTTTTAAATGTCTGAACTCCACAAAGCTGTCAAGAGCAGTTACACCAAAACCCAATCATAAGTCTATCATTCACCACTCAAAAGCCGACCATCAAGTTTGACCAGTCTGACCTTGAATTCATCATTCCAATATGAACAACCTGTTACCAAGCATGGATGGTTCCAACCTTTCATTTGAACTCCATCAAATGAAACTCAACCATCTATAAGTCACCACAAATGATAGTCTACTCTCCATAACAAACTCCATGTGGCTCGAATGGTCTACTAATATTCTGTTATGGTTATCACTTTCATTTTGTTATAGTCTCTACCCATATAAGGAACCATCCAGATATATTTTTTTTCTCTAAGCTCTCATATCTACTTACATTTTTTGAGTACTCCATTCTTATTGGCTAGGAAACTAACTTGACCATCGGAGGATCCTACCAGAGCCACCCACCTTCAATTTGGACTTCATTTTATAGGTCTCATCGATAGCCTCATCTTCTCCTGCTTCAGTGAACTTCAGTGTCAGCACTATTTTCTGTACCAATAGGATTGGTGCTAGAGAAAGAAATCTCTAAGCTCTTATTCTTGAAGGAGTAACTAGTCGAGTTCATCTTCTTCCTCACTTTTACTTTGTTTTCTTTTGAGCTCTCCTTATTCCAGCAAGATGCCTATTAGATGAGTGCCCTAGAAGCCAGATTGACTGACACTTGTAATATACATTCTAGAAATATTTTTATAATTTTGACTTAAAATTAATAAAAAATTATTTTCTTCTATCACATTATGTATAAAGTATCTGTGATACATCCTTTGAGTTAATAGATATGATAATGCATTTTTTCAAGAGTTAAAAATTTAAGACATGTATTTTCATAATTAACTCATAAATTACTTCCGATCGTAGGATCATCACGAGAATAGTGATCGATCTAGAAGATCGATGTATGATCACTTCTTTAGGATTGATGAGTCTTAAGTTTATAATATGGAGATACCGGAGTGAGAGTACAAGTACTCATTGAGAATGAGGGAACTAAGCATGACCACCTGGAGCAGTCATAAGGGAGTCTACCTTCTCATCGATGACTAGCTTGATGCTGTAGTTGTGTGTCTGGTTCTTTGATCTGAGGTATATCAGCAGTTCACCTTAAGGAAGTTATAGTTTGATTACATAATAACTTGATCTCCTAGTCATTTAAAATCCTAAGGTGTATGTTGGCTATAACATATTCATTGTAGGAACTAGATCACACCAAGATAGGATCTATGAACCTCGATAGAGGAGAATTTCTATGATGATCATGAGATCGAGTCCTTAAGCCCATAGCCATGGTAGTGTAAAATAGTAGAAAAGAGTTTTCTATTAGGATTTTACATTATACTTGAATCAAATGATTCAATCATATGTCAGGTTCTGGGTTTGACGAGTTCACCTTAACCCTAATCCTATCGGGGCTCATGATAAAAGAACCTAATCACATAAGTAACTATATTGAGAGGTTCGTATTCGATTCTGATGAATTGCCATCATACACTGCAAGGTGTCACTGGTGGCTTTTGGGATCAATTAGAATGGTCTTGATGATCGATCATTCTAATTGGATGAATCGAAAGAGTTCTGGTCCATCGAAAGGTATTTCGATAATATCGATGATAAAGATCGTGACATATCCCATTACTATATAGAACAGAATCTAACTTGATAACACAAATAAGGATTTTGGTCTGGATATCATCAATTGAGCTAAACCAGTTCAATTGATTTGGATTAGATTCAATTAGGTTCAAGAAAATCATGCTAGCACACGATTGAGTCTAACATTCTTTTTTTGTAGTCTTTTTGATTCATCTCGATTAAGCCAAATTAGATTTGGCTCATCTAGAAGCCTTATATGGATTTGTTCTAGTCTGATTGAGCTTGTCTTGGTCAGAATAGGCTTGTCCTAATCAAAATAAGGCTTATCCTAATGAGATCAGGGTTTGTCCTAAAATCATAAGATGAAATTTGAACAAGGCTCATTCAAAAATTGTGTGGATTTGTCTTAATCTGACTAGACCTTATCCTCATGTGATCAAGACTTGTCCTAAATCCCATGAGATGGGAACAAGATAAGGATTATCTTAACCAAATTAGGGTTTGTCCTAAAATTATCGGATGAAATTAGGATAAGGGTCATTTGACCCATTCTTTACAGGAAGAAGGGAGAGGGGTGTGCATCCCCTAGAGAAATTCTAGGGGCACACACCTCCTTGGGATTTGCATGAAGAATTAGGGCGTACGTGAAGGGAAAATCCTATTTTCTGGATCAGATTTGTTCAGATCTAATTAGTTCAAGAGGGATATTTCAAAAATTTTCTCTTAGATCCAAATCAAATTTGAGATTCTTCAAATTTGATTTTATTTATTTGATAAAATAAAATAAAATAAATCTAATTTAATTGTACCTTATTGTGGGTAATCCTATTACCTTGTGATGATCCTGATGTTTGCCTGAGATTTTGGATGTAGCCATGCAAGTGTCTGGCCTCTACCGATATCCACTCAGGTAGGATTTGGAGATCTTCTTCTTCTCAATCTGCACTCTAAAGATCAGATCTAGATTTGATCTTGAAGATCTTCAAAATGCCTTTTAAAGATCGGGTGTTGTCTCTTACAGTAGTACTACCTGCTTACTTTCTTGTCGCCTTTCTCTTGCTTGGATCGCATCAAACTAAAGCCCAAAACCTTTTGGGCATGGCGAGGAGAGAGAGAATCTAAAGGAGGAAGGGAGAAGGAGAGAGAGGGGCTATGTGGCATGGGCAAAGGATAGAAACTCTCAATCTTGGGTGCAGACAGGGTTTATATTGATCCTACTGTGCCATGCAGTGCCACATCATCCCGACCAATCATGGCTCTTTGTTTAATCAGATCTAAATCTGATTGGTGGAATGACATCATCTAATCCAATCAGATTAGAGTCCCTCACAAACTACCTTAGGTGGCACCAAGATTGATCAAAGAAGAGTCTTTGGCGCCACCCAAGTAGAGAGGATGAAGCAATTGGAGTCCCATCCATATGGGACTCCAATCTTTTATCCTCTTTGGGTGCATGCCTCCCTAGGCATGCACCCCCTCCCTTTCCTCCTTTTAGTAGGGAGACAAAGCCCCATCTATTCTCCTTTAGGTGCATGACACATGGACAGTTGTCAAAGAATAAGATTTAGCAGGTGACAGAAAATGATAGGTGTTGTCTCAAATTTATTTTATAAATTAAGACAACCCTTTTCTGATCTGGACAAGCTCTAGTCAGACCAAGTAAAGGTTTTTAAGTGAGCCCAAACACATTTGGCTCAGTCGAGATAACTTTTAATGATTGTTGAAGGAGAATATCAGGCTCAATCGTGTGCTAGCATAATTTTCTTGAATCTAGTTGAATCTTATTCAAATCAATTGAATTGGGTTAGTCTAATTGATGATATCCAGATCTAAATCCTTGTTGTGTGACATAATTAGGTTCAGTTCCATATGGTAATGGCATATGTCATGATCTCTATCATTGCCATCATCAAAACACCTTCCGATGGATCAAAACTTTTCTGATTCAGACAACTAGTATGATCGATCATCCAAATCATTCTAATGGATCCCAAAATCCATCAGTGATACCTAGCAGAACCCATCAGAACTGAAGATGAACCTCTCAATGCAATTACTTATGTGATTAAGTTACTCCATCTTAAGCCTTGATTGGATTAGGATTAAGGTGATCTCGTCAAACCCTAATTTTCGTCATATGAATTAATCATTCGATTCAAGTTCGATGTGAAAACTCTAATATAAACTCTTTCTATAATTTCAGTCTGCCATGGCCATGGGCTTATGAACTTGATTCTCGTGATCATCATAGGGCTGCTCCTCATCTACCAAGGTAGACAGATCTCTTATTGTGCAATCCAATTCCTACAATGAATATGCTATAGCCAACATACACCTAAGGGTTTTGAATGGCTAGGAGACTGAGTTATGGTGTAGTCAAACTATAACACCCTCAAGGTGAACTACTGATGCACGTTAAGTCACAGAACCAGACACACCACTGCAGCTTCAAGTCAGTCATTGATGAGAAGGTAGACTTCTTGATGACTGCTCGAGGTGGTCACGCTCAGTGCCCTCGTTCTCTAATGAGTATCTATACTCTCACTTCGGTGTCTCTACACCATAGACTAAAGACTCATCTACCCTATAAAAGTGATCATACACCAACATTCTGGATCATTTACCATCCTCATGATGATCCTACGGTCGGAAGCATTTTATGAGTTAATAATGAATATTCATGTCTTAAATTTTCAACTCTTGAAAATATGGACTATCATTATCATTAACTCAAGGGATATATCACGGACACTTTCAAATACACACTGTGATAGAAAATAATCCATTTTATTATTTATAGTTAAAATTATAATTTTATCCTTAGATGTGTATTACAAGTGTTAGCCAATTCTGACTTCTAGGGCACACATATCTAACAAACTCCCACTTGACCAAAGCCAATTGGCTACAAATCTAAGTCCCATCTTCTCAAGGTGGGTTTCGATCTTCTACTAGCCCAATAGCTTCATGAGTGGGTCTGCCGCATTGTCTATGGAGTTGACTCTCCTGACCTCGACATAACCTTTCTCGAGGTAATCGCGGATGAGGTGATATTGCCGCTTGATGTGCTTGGATTTTTGATGAGATCTTGGCTCTTTAGCAAGGGCTATGGTGCCATTGTTCTCGCAGTAGAGAGGAATGACATCTGATGGCATCACTCTGATTTCTATGGTAAATTTTTTGTACCAAAATGCCTCCTTCCTAGCTTCTGACGAAGCGCTGTACTTTGCTTCCATGATGGAATCTGCTATCACTATCTGCTTGAAACTCTTCCAACTGATAACACCACTATTACACACAAATAGACTTCCAGATGTCGAATTTCAATCATCTATATCGGACATAAAATCTGAGTCTATATACCCCTAGACTTGGAGTTTTTCATTACCAAAAATCAACAACATATCTTTAGTTTTTCTCAAGTACTTAAGGATATATTTCACAGAAGTCCAGTATTTTTCACCTAGATTCGACTGATATCTGCTCATGACACTCACGGCATGGGCTATATTAGGTCGTGTACATAACATGGCATATATGAGGCTCCCTATTGCTGAAGCATGAGGGATCTTGTTCATGCATTCTATCTCCTCAGGTGTGCTAGGGCACATCTTCTTGGAGAGATGAATGCCATGTCTGAAGGGTACCAAATCCCTCTTGAAGTTTTTCATGCTAAACTTTTTTAGCACTTCCTCTATGTACATCTTCTGTGAAAGACCTAGCATCCTATTTGGTCTATCTTTATAGACTTTAATTCCTAGAATGAAGAATGCATCTCCTAGGTCTTTCATGAAGAATTCTTTTGATAACCACATTTTAATTATGGTCAACATGGGAATATCATTTCTAATAAGGAGGATATCATCCACGTACAGTACAAGGAAGATAATAGCACTCCCACTGATCTTTTTGAAAATACATGATTTCTTCTCATTTTTGATGAAATCAAATAATTTGATCACATCATTAAAATGAGTATTCCAACTCCGAGATGCTTGCTTAAGTCCATATATGGACCTTTGCAGCTTGCATACTTTGTGATCAGCATCACTGGATGTGAAACCTAGTGGTTGTTCCATATAGATATCTTATTCAAGGTATCCATTTAAGAATACCATTATCACATCCATTTGTTATATTTCATAATTGAAATAGGCTGCAATAGCAAGCAATATGTAGATGAACTTTAGCATAGCTACTGGTGAAAAGGAATCCTGATAGTCAATGCCTTCACGCTGACTATACCCTTTTGCCACTAATCTAGCTTTGAATGTCTCCACATTTTCATCTGCACCAATCTTTCTTTCGTAGATCCATTTACACCCAATAGGTACTATACCTTTTGGTGGATCTACCAAGGTCCAGACTTGGTTTGAGTGCATTGAGTCAATTTCTGACTTCATTGCCTCTACCCATTTCTTAGAGTTGATATCTGATATTGCCTCATCATAGGTTTTGGGATCATCACCATGAACCCCATTACCTATGAGGAAAATTTCCTCTATTTGCTCTGAAATAGTAGCTAAGTACCTCTTAGGGGGATGGGAGACCCTTTCAAATCTACAAGGTGGAGGAGGTAGTGATTGTATTGGCTCAACCTGATTTGATTCCATGGGGTCCTTAGCTCGTTGCTGTTGTGAGACTTTCTCCTCGAGCTTGATCTACTTTCCAATACCGCTATCTTGAATAAACTATGTTTTAAGAAAGATGGCATGCCGACTCACAATCACATTATGGACTTCTAAAATGTAGAAATAATATCCTAATGACTCTTTAGGATATCCTATAAATCGAGCTGTAAAGGACCAATAGTCTAACTTATCCACTTATTATCTTTTGACATGAGCCAGACAATCTCAAATTCTGAGATGACTCAGACTTGGTTTCTTACCATGCCATATCTCATACGGTGTGGTAGGAATGATTTTAGAGGAAATCCTATTCAGTATATATATAGCAATTAACAGACTATATCTCCAAAGAAAATCAAGAAGGTCTGTAAATCTCATCATGGATCGGACCATATCTAATAGGGTCCGATTCCTCCATTCTGAAATCTCATTGAGTTGAGATATTTTAGGTGGAGTCCATTAAGAGACTATGCCATTTTGTTTGAGATAGTCCAGAAATTTTCAACTAAGGTATTCACCTCCTCGATCTAATCAAAGAATCTTAATGAATTTTCCAGTTTGCTTTTCTACTTCATATTTGAATTTTTTGTACCTTTCAAAAGCTTCAGACTTATATCTCATAAGATACACATACCCATATCGAGATAAATCATAGATAAAGGTTATGAAGTATACAAAATTGCCTCTAGCCAGCATATCAAATGGGCTGCAGACATCAGTATGTACTGGGAAAAGTAGATCTGTGGCCCTTTCCCCATGTCCCATAAAAGGGAGCTTCGTCATTTTACCATGAAGACATGATTCACAAATTGAATATGACTCGAAAGTCAATGGACTCAATAGCCCGATTTTCTCTAATTTGTTAATCCTATCTTCTGCTATATGACCTAGCCTTAGGTGCCATAGATACCTATCATTTGGACTATCCCTAGTTTGTTTTGATCATATGGCATTCACATTTTGCTCGACATTAAAGATAGACACATCAATATGTAACTGATAGAGACCGTTAATGAGCAAACCACTTACAATTTTATTTCTTTCATAATGAATATTACAATGGTTCTTAATAAAACTAATTACATAGCCTTCTTGTGCTAAACATGAAACAGAAATCAAATTCCTGCTTGCAGCAAGCATATAGTAACAATCTCTAAGTACTAAATCTAAGCTAGACGGTAGTCGAAGAAGGTAGGTTCCCATGGCCATAGCAATAACTCTTGCTCCATTTCTGACGCACAGGATCATCTCGCCATTCCTCAACCTCCTGCTATCCTTAAGACCTTGCATGAAAGTGCATAAATGAGCACTAGAACCAGAGTTAAGCACCCAACTGGATGCAGAAGAAATCATAAGGTTAGATTCAATAACGAGTATACCTCCAAAAGGATCTATCTTCTTCTTATTCTTCAAGATGGCCAGGTATATAGGGCAGTTTCACTTCTAGTGGCCATCTATGTTACAATGAAAATACTTTTCTTTGTCAGCGGCCTTCTTCTTCAGCTCTATCTTCTTCTTTCCATCTTCCACCTTTTGCCTTTTCACAGATTTCTTCTTCTTTCCAAAAGACTTTCTCTTGAAAGAAGTCCATTCCATAGCAAGTACTGAGCATTTAGAACCTTTCATAGAAAGCTCAGCAGTAACCAGCATATTCATTAGTTCGGCCAGAGTACTCTGAAGTTTATGCATATGGTAGTTCATGATGAACTGCCCATACGCATCAGTCAAGGATTGCAGAATTATGTCATTCTGTAGATCCTGATGTAACTTCACTTCAAGCTTCTCAAGCTCTTCCAAGTTCTTGATCATCATTAGACAATGATCTTGGACTGACTGTCCATCATGCATTTTAGCCTTAAAAAGTTATTCAGTGATCTGATATTTGGCTGTGCGACTTTGTTCACCAAATAATTATTGCAGGTAAGCCAATAGTTGGCGGGCAATCTTGATATCTTCATGTTGGTGCTGAAGCTCATTAGACATCGGGCTCAACATGTAGTATCTGACCATGTTATATTCATCCATCCATTTGTCCAGAGATGCTCTCTATTCAATGGACGGATGGGCTAGTAAGGTGGGGGGATCCTAATCCAATACATGAGTTAACTTCTTGGGACCCAAAATGATTTTGAAGTTTTAGAGCCAATCCTTATAATTGGGTCCGATCATACTATGGGTGTCCAGGATACGGGCTAGTGGGTTGGATGCAGACATTTTTCTATAGAGAGTCAAAGTTTCTAGTTAGATTTTATAATTAAGACTTGATCAATTTATTTAAAGATTTGATTTTTAAATAAATTAGCTTTCACTATTTTCTCAGATCCCTACACTCCCTCTATAGAGATGCAAAAATCTCCAAGATTAATGATTTTTAGTGGGTGGTGCAGTCCCACCAACTGACTCATCACTTCACCTAACAATTATTGGTGATAGGTTAGCCAATGAGTGAACAACTCTTATCCAATGATTCTCTAATCATGGTGCACCCATGCTTGATCTCTAATTCTTGAATCTCACCATGTCCGAAATATTGATTCACTCCTTAGTTAAGTCAGACCCATCATTTGCATAGATTGGATTTCTAATTGGATCTCTCACCGTATCTAGAATATTGAGCCCAATCCATCCTCCAGCCCATAGCATCCAATGCCTAATAGACATGGTTGCATCTTTCTGGTGCAACTGAACCACTGTGACCAGTCGAGAACAATCAACCCCGAAAAGGGCCCACTCATCTATAATGGTCAAAGACCTTAGACTTAATATTTTCTTAGGAAGATTTGATTTAGGTCTCTTTAAACTTGACTTGACATAGTCATAATCATTACGACTAACCTAGTGGCATGGATTAGCATGGATTATTAGCCACCTTAGATCAGGACTGAGCCGACAAATATGGTCAGGTAAGTGAGACCGGTGGAAGGAATATGTCATTAACTCAATAAGAATGCATTCGAGTCGAGTAGCTCCTAATTAAAAATCAATCGATCATATCTGTCAAACTTATCTTAGACACCAAATTATTGAGCCAAAACCAATCGGGTTAGCCCACAATCCAGACTCTAACCACTGAGCCTAATTAGGTCTTAACTTGATCGATCACTCATATGACTCGATCTTGATTCAGACTTAATCCTATTAGGCTAATCAATTTAAGCACTCTTGATCCCATCTAATCGACTCTTGATTTGGTTTGATCAATCGCTAGACCTAATTGGGCTACCCAAGCTCGAACCCAATTTTATAAAAATATCTTAGATCTAAAAATTTTTAATTTTAGATCTAATATATTTCATAATCTTAATTCTTAATTAAGTTTAGGATTCATAAATAAAATATATAAATAAAATCCTAGGATTTCAGAATCTAGGGTTTTGCAGAAAATAAGTTTTTGATTTCTGATTAAGGGCGAACGCGCAGCACCCCTACACATCATAAGAACATCCCATCGAATGGAAGGAGAGAGCCTTTAAATTCTTCTTTGTTCTTATGATTAGACAGCCAAGGAGAATGCCTTAATCAAAAATATGATAAATCTACAAAACTAGTTAGATTTACATATTTATCACATATATAAAATTGATCTAACTTAAAAACATATTTTGCATACATCTCATGTATCATATCATGCATGATTTCACATCTAAATTTCTCATAAATATCTAAAAAATAAAATTTATATTTGATCATATCAAATTAAATTTATTTTAGACAACTTTGTAGAACTATTCTACAACTAGTCTAAACATAGATCTATCATATCTCAAATGAACAAAATTAAATAAATTTATTTTCTATTTTTTTAGATCTAATTATAATATTTATAATATCAAAAATAGTAAATAAATAGATCTAAAATTATTGTTAATCAAATTAAAACTATGATCATCCTAGACTATGCATAGAATAATTCTAATCCTAGTCTAGTCATGCATTTCATACATCTTAGATCTAGATTATTTAATTATTTTAATTTTTGATTTTAGATCTAATCATATTTAATATTACATCTAAAATCATCTATTTATTAGATTAAAATTATATTAAAATTAGATCTAAATAATTTTGAAACCTGGCTCTGATACTAGTTGAAGGAAAAACCCTATTTTTCGGATCAGATTCGTTCATATCTAATTAGATCAAGAGGAATATTTCAAAAATTTTCTCTTAGACCTAAATTAGATCTGAGACTCTTCGGATCTAATTTTATTAATCTAATAAAATAAAATAAAAATAAATTAAATTAAATCTAATTTAATTAGACCTTATTGTTGGTAATCCTATTATCCTGTGATGATCTTGATGTTTGCCTGAGGTTCTGGATGTAGCCACACAAGCATCTGGTATCCACTTAGGCAGAATCTAGAGATCTTCTTCTTCTCAATCTATACTCCAAAGATCAGATCTGGATCTAATCTTGAAGATCTTCAAAATGCCTTTTGAAGATCGGGTGTTGTCTCTTGCAGTAGTACTGCCTTCTTGCTTTCTTGTCATCTTTCTCTTGCTTAGATCACACCAAACTGAAGTCCAAAACCTTTTGGGCATGGAGAGGAGAGAGAAAATCTGAAGGAGGCATGGAGAAGGAGAGAGAGGGGCTATGTGTCATGGGCAAAGGGTAGAAGCTCTTAATCTTGGGCGCAGATAGGGTTTAAATATGATTTGAATGGGTCAAATGTTTAAATTCGATTCAAACTCTTTGGAGATTAAATCCTTGCGCCTAATGCATCTTATCCCAAATTGTTCGATGCCATTTCTCTTTGGTTTTATGGCAACAAAATTCTAAAAAAAGGGTGTAGGGTGTGGGATTTCAGATTGGGAATCCTTCTACTTTAAGCAATCAGATTGGGAGTCCTTCTGCTTTAAGCAATCCAGTTGCTTAAAGCTCCAAGACTCCAGGGTGGTGCTTGGTCTATAAAAAGGACCCTGCGCTAGTTGTTTTGGTATTGCAATTTCTCTAAGGCAAAGCCCTGCTTCTCCCACCATCTCCACACCCTCTTCTAGATCTCCTCTCCCTCTTCCATATTCAAAATGGTTGGAAAAAATCAGAGATCAAAAGTTGAGTCGATAATCCTGCAAAGCTGCACGACTAGTTCTTGGATTGAGAGACAAAAGTACTACCATCGATGATCTATTTGAAGGCATCCCCATTTGATTCAAGATCCAAAGTTTTGACATCAGATCTAGAAGAAGGTATTCAGATCTGATCCAAGTGAACTTTGGTAGAGGCTGGACATGTGCGCAGCTCAGATTGGAACCTCAGACTATGTCAGATCATCAGTAAGGTAAACAATTTATCCAAAAAGTAACATTAGATGTTACTAAATTTATTTTTAATTTTAATTTTTGACATCAAATCATAAGGATCAAATCTAAGAACTCTTAGATCTAATTAGATTTATAGAAAAGAAATTTTAAATTTTACTACAGACCTGATCAGATCAAATCAATCCTGTGGCAGGAAAACTAGATTTTCCCTCAATGCCATCCAAGAAAGCTTTGACCTGGTGATCCACCAACTCTGTTGCTTGATCTTACCCAGATCAGCATGCTCCAACCTCATTGCCATTACCTCAGCCTCCACCAGTAGCTAGGTGGATCTAAAGCAGTTTAACCTACTGGTGCAGCAGGTTAAGGGCCTCACTGAAGCAATAAACCCATGCAATAGCCCCCGGTGCTAGTTTGGCTAGAAAGACCCTTACCAGAGTGTCGAGATCCAGTGCAAGGAAGGTCCACTTGGGTGAGTCAGCCGATGACTCCTAGGAAGGGGAAGCAGAGAGTAGAGAGCTCCTATTCTAATCATAATTCCGCCCCTGAAAAATCTCTACCCCCTTAAGCCAGCCACACCTTGAGATTCATAATTGAGATGATATTCTTGATCAAAAGCTTCAAGAAATAAATTGATGGAACGAGAAACTTCGCCACATTGCCCCTACTCGCCACAACGACATCTACACTGACCCTCCATTCTCTATGCAAATCATGCAGGAGCCCATCCTGCCAAACTTTAAACTCTCCCAGTTTTAGAGTTATGACAAGACCACCAACCCAACTAACCACCTCGAAGCCTTCAGAACTATGATGTTGCACCATGGCATGCCTAATGCCATCTCATGTCAAGCCTTCCCCTCTACATTGAAAAGAGTAGCAAGAAATTAGTACTCGAACCTCAAACTGGATACCATCTTTTCTTTTAACCAGTTGAGCCACTAGTTTGTAGCTTATTTCATCAGCAATCGGTGCTAGAGATGAGGTTTCTACTTCCTCATCAATATTAAGTAGAAGAAAGGAGAGACCATCCAAGCTTATGTCAGCCACTTTAATGCTACTACTTTGGAGGTTCAAAATTTGGACCAATCTATTGCTATGACTGTATTAAAGGATGGCCTCTAGAAGAATGATCTCCTTGTCTCCCTGAAGAAAAAGTAGCCTCAGGACTTCGCCAACATGCTGGCTCAGGTCGAAGGCTATGTTTGAGTAGAGGAAGCCTTCAAACTGAAAGATGATGAGGCCACATGAGAGTGGCAGACAGACAAATCTAGTAAGCTCACAACTGTTGAGAAGCTAGGTGAAGCTCGATCGTGTTCCAAAATCCCTCCTAAGTACAGATGAGCCCGAGGTCTGCCTTGAGCTAATCGATAAAGAAGCTCAAACTGAAGGATGTCGTGGAACTTCCCTCCTTGAAGATTTCATAATTACTCTCTCCTGAACGCTTCTAAGACTCAAGTGCTAATGAAAATAAAGAAGCAGCTATCGAGGTCAGAGAGAATAAAGACTCATTTAGCTAAGCACAACCCCAATAAGTGCTGCCTCTACCATCATGATCACGATCACTGTTGCCCAAGTATGGCTACCCAAGGAGGGGGGGGGGGGGGGTGAACTGCATATTTTAAGTTTTAAGCTTATAATGTAAGTAAATTGATCTAATTAAATGCCAATAAATAAGCTATGTAATGTATAGTGAAGAAAATCAATAGAATAATAATATGTAATCATAAATACAATGATTTTATTATGGTTCGGTGCCAAACTCAGCACCTATGTCCACTCCCTAAGTAAACCACTTAGGAATTTAACTATAATCACTAGGCTAATTACAGTCTGATTGTTTTACTTGGACTCACAATCCAACCTAATTGGTTTTGATCTTGGCTCACCAACCATAACCATACAATGATTGTTTTCTCGGGCTAACAATCAACCATGATTGATTTTCACTTTGGCTTATCAATCACAACCATACAATGTCCAACTCTAGGCTTGGACCAACCCAAGTTTCTCATTCCAAGAAACTTGAAATAAAAATGAATAATACAGTAAATAAAACAAAAGCAAACTCTTGAAACTTAGAAGAAGAAAATATGGTAGCTTGGCTTATAGACTTGATTTCTTCTCTTGAATGCTTGAAAGAAGTAGGAGTTGATCTTCAATGGTGATGGCCTAACTTCTCTCTGATTGAGGATGTTGGAAGAACAAGGATAATACTAAAATGCACTCCTTCCTTTTCACTATTGAGCTCACATACTTGAAGGACTGAAAATCTACTTGGAAGCTCTCTCTTGTATGTTCAAAAGTTATTTTTCTTATCTCAAGTATTTCCTTAAGTATCCCTTGTGAGCTCAGAAGTGGCACTCCCAAGTCTTGAAAACATGAGAAGATAGGTCATGGAAAGATGGGAGTAAGCCAGAAGAGAAATCAGCTCTCCTAACAAAGTTTAGAAACTATGCCGGTTCACCCTGAGACTGAGCCAGCTAAGTTGAGAACTAGGCCGGCTCAGTCCAGGACTGGGTCGGCTAGGTCTCAAAGAAAAATCTAGATAGAAAGTAGCATTTTTGGGCTATTGGCATGGTACATAATTAGGTCGGCTCAGTTTGGGACTGAGCCAACCCGATCACAGGTTAGCCAGCTCAGTCTGAAACTGGACCAGCTAAGTTTTTGTGGGTTATTATTTTGTATACATGGGTTATTTGGATTTGGATAGTTTTTCTATGAGCTTGGACTTGACTCTTTGTAAAGTATATATACTGAAAATAGATCAAGATTGTAAGACTGCTGAAATATACTAAATAAAAGCTCTTTTCTTTCGAAAATCTCTTCTTCTCTTCTTCTTTTTTTCTTGAATTATTTAATCATGCTTCCACATTAATCTTTGAGAAGTACTTTCTTATTTCTTGGCTAATCATCGATGGACATGCCGATCCATGTGGGAAGAGCGTGCATTCTCGATATTTGGTATCAGAGCGATATTGCATGGAAGAAAGGAAGACACCTAGGGTTTACTACATCCAGAATTTGTTGCACTAGGTTTTATCCTAAAACTTTTAATTTTCTTCATGGTTGTCTCTATATTGAGGTGGAGATTGTTTACATGAAGGAACAGTGATACAAAAGTTTGAAAAGAGGATCTAGGGCTAGTTAGATCTTCTTTGAAGGATAGTTTTGCTAGTGTATGAGATCATGAAGGGTGTTAGAGATCTATTCTTGATTTGTTTGAAGTCATGGGATCAAGTGGATTCAAGGTGGATTTTGAGAAGTTCGATGGCAAGAAAAACATTACTCTATGGCAGCAAAGAGTAAAGGACTTATTGGTTCAGTAGAGGATCTACAAGATCTTGACAAAAGAAAGGTTGGAAAAGATCAGTGCTGAGGATTAGAAAGAGTTGGAGAAAATTACTTTTAGCACAATTTGGATGTATTTGGTCGATCAGGTTTTGCCTGACGTTTGCATAGAAACTACGGCAAAGAGGCTCTAGGAGAGACTAGAGAACACATACATAGAAAAGAACATGACGAATTAGCTATGGTTGAAGAAATAACTATATAGTCTGAGGATGCCCAAAGGTAGAGATCTTGTTGCATATATCCAAAGATTCAATCAGGTGTGTTTTGAGGTGATAAGTTTGGATGTGAAGATCGACGAGGAGGATCAGGCATTACTACTATTATGTTCTCTCTCAGGTTAGTATGATGGTCCCATAATAACTTTAGTTTATGAAAATATGATCCTAAAGTATGAAGAGGTTATTGGTGTGCTCAGATCAAATGAGCAATAAAAAAAGATCTGCAAGGGAGATCCTAAGTGTGAGATCTTGGCTGTGAACGAAAGACAAAAAAGATCAAAGGAGAAGATAAAAGAAAAATTCAAAGGCAGGTCAAAGTCTCACGACCAGAGGAAGATGACATTGAAATGTTATAAATATCATCAGTTTAGACACCTGAGGAGAGATTGTCCCCTTTTGAGATCAGAAAAAGGGAAGACCAGCAAAGAAGATGATACAGCTTCTATGAGCAGTGGAGAAGACCTACTAGTTGTATCAGATGGATCCATAGAGTACGATACTATGTGGATATTGGATTCAGCATGCTCGCACCACTATACTTCTCATCGAAAGTGGTTTGCTACCTACCAGAAGGCCGATGGTTGAAGTGTCAGCCTTGGAAATGATCACTCATGCAAAGTAGCTAGAATTGACTCTATCAGGGTGAGGATGTACGATGGGATCATTCGTACATTATCAAATATCAGGCATGTACCGGAGTTGGAAAAGAATTTGATTTCTTTGGGCTACTTGGAGGAGCAGGGTTATGCTTTTAGTAGTTAGGCTGGGAGTGGATGTTTGAAAATTTTTAAGAAAGTTTTGGTGGTGATGAGAGGTAGAAGATTGAGCAACAATCTTTACAAAATAGAAGACTTAGTGGTAAATGATAGTGCAGAGGTGCTAGCAGTGGCACAGGAGGAGCAGATTTTATATCAGCTATGGCACTATCGGATGGGTCATATGAGTGATCATGGGCTCACTGAACTAAGCAGAAGAGGTATGATCCCAACCCTAAAGAAGGAGGGCATAGATCTTTGTGAGCCATGCATCTTTGATAAATAGCATAGGATGAAGTTTGCCAGAAGTATCAAGCGCAGCGAGGGAGTGCTAGATTTAGTGCACTCGGACGTGTGGGGACCAGGTCCTATATCAGCTAGAGATGGGGCAAAATACTTTATCACTTTCATTGATGCTTTCTCAAAGAAGATGTAGGTTTATCTGATCAGAGAAAAATTAGAGGTGTTTTCCCAGTTCAGATCCTGGAGAGCTAAAGTAGAGAAGGAGTCAGGAAGATAGGTGAAGTATCTGGTCAGACAATAGAGGGGAGTATACTAGCCTAGAGTTTAGGAGGTACTATGAGGAAAATGGCATCAAATGCTATTACACGGTGAAGATGACTTCCCAGCAGAATGGTGTCATGGAAAGAATGAACTGGACACTGACCGAGAAGGCATGGAGTTTGAGGCTGCTGACATCACTCCCAAAGTTCTTTTGGGGTGATGTTCTAACTTTTTCTTATTTTCTTGTGAACAGGTTCCCTCATTATAAGCTGAATGTAGGCATTCTAGAGGAGATTTGGAGTGGAAAGAAGGTGGAGCTTCGCCATCTAAAATTCTTTGGTTAAACAGCCTATGCATATGTGGAGGTAACCGATAGGAGCAAATTAGACCCAAAATCTCAAAGATGACATTCATAGAATATCCATAAGGAGTTAAGGGGTACCTACTGTGGGACTCTCAAGTACAGAAGTTAGTGACCAGTAGGAACGTTATCTTTGATGAGAAGAGCATCTTGAGGAGGTCTGGGATAGATGGAATTAGAAAAATAGAGATAAACAGTAGTGGCCAGTCAAAGAATGATGGCATATAGGTTACATCCACTTACAAGAGTGTTCCTATTGAGGTGGAGCTGGACAAAAAAGTATTATCTCAGATTGAAAATCAGCATGGAGAACTGACAGTTTAGACAGATGTGTAAGAGCAGTCATAGACATCAGACAGAGATGTGCCAATGGGAGTGGCTTTGCACAAGTCCCAGCATACTATTAGGAGATCGATCAGATATGGCATTGATGAGGTTATCTCCTATGCACTCATCACTGCTAATGGAGATCCAAAAAATTATGCAGAGGCCTTGGAGAGTGAGGATCATTATTGGTGCAAAATCTGATTGCCGTTAGAGAAGTGCTAGAGTCTGAGAAGATGAGGTCACCATCGATGACCTGCAAAACAAGTCTCATCCAGAGCCCAGGGTGGCGGCTCTGGTAAGACCCTCCAATGGTCAAGTTAGCTTTTTTGGCCAAAAAAAATGGAGTGCTCAGTCAAGAAAGTTGCATAGTTTTCGAGAGGAAGAAGAGAGCCTAGAGAAAACATTTCTAGAGGATCTCTTTTATAGATGGAGCCTATAACAAACTGATAGTGTAAGCCATAACTATTGGGTAGTTGGCTGCTCGGGGTCACGTGAAGTTTGTTATGGAAGATAGTATTTGTTGTGGTAAGATGCCAGTTCATTTGAGATTTGATAGTTAATATTTGGAGGGATGGGCATCAGTTGGTGATGACCTTTAAGCTATATCAATTCTAAAGGAGTTCAGACTCCTCTAAGGTAGTCCGGGTGTGGGTCGATTCATGCCGTGTACGAAACCAAACTCATGTAGAGACCTTCCTAGATGACTGTGGGGAGTTCGACCACTAGTGGAGTTTGAAAGGAGTTCGACTGTTGGAGGAATTCGGGAGGAGTTCGGTCACTGAAGAAGTCCGAGAGGAGTTCGGCCACTAAAGGAGTTCGGAAGGAGTTCAGCCGCTAGAGGAGTCCGTAAGGAGTTTGACTACTGGAGGAAGAATTTTTGATAGAAGCTCTTCCGTAATTAATAGTTACATTAGGCTAAGCATCAGACTGGACTTCGATGGGAGCGGGGTTTATCCCCAACAATAGTTTCCCTACTCTCGAGTTCGAAATTTGAAGGAAGGGAGGAAAAAAGGCGATGGTCGATGTCCGATCCCCAACATCAGGATGAGACATTTTGATATTTACTATGCTGGCACCAAAACTTTCTAAGTCTGAAATGAGTCCGAAAAGATGGAGCTTCGAATCTCCCACCGAAATTCTACCACAGGCACGGTGCTATAAAGACTCCGCCCGTCTCCGCTTTTCTATCATGATGAGTGGGACACGCAGCGCACGCAGATCAATCGAAGTCGATTCGCAATCATAACTGCTTCAGATTGTCTCTGGCTATTTAAGACCTCCTATTGTTTGGAAGTCATCCCTGCCTGAGTCTTCTTCTTCCTTCGGCTCCTGTTTGCCTTCTTCCCATGGGTCTTATTCTTCTCTCATCTTCCTGAGCTCTGGACATCCTTTCAAATGATCCTCATCGTGTTCATCATCCTTTCATCCTCCTCAGATAGTTTAGGTCAGTTTTCTAACCCTTCTCTTAGGTTATTCATGCTTATCATTTCTGGCTCCTTGTCTTCCTGATTTTTTTTTAGGGGGTGTTCTTGGGGTTCATCTCGATCTCAATGTCTTCTGAAACCTTCCACTCCATCGGTTCACGAGGCTCATTCGGACCAACCTTCTTTGATTCTGCACCGCTGGATGAGGTAGAACCTAGGAACATATCCCGCTTGTCTTTCGCTCCAGACACCATCCCGTCCATCCTTACCCCAAACGATCTTTTTCTGATTCGAATCCAATATGGAATCCCTCCAGAATATGATCTTGAACTCCCCAGCTCTGATGATCGGGTCAGTTCTCCTCTGATCGACCAATTTTATTTGTACTTAGAAGCTTTGCGCACCAGGTTTAGACTCCTGCTGCCCCAATTCGTAGTTGCCCTCTTTCGATTTTTAAATATCCCCTTTGCATCTGTCATACCGAACTCCTTTCGATTCATCATAGGCTTTCTCTTCCTTTGTCGATTGACCAAAGTCCAGTCAACCATTTCACTTTTTAGAAATTTCTATACCTTCAAGAGCCATCCTTCCACGAAGAATTGGTGGTACTTTTCCCCCCAAGTTGATAAGAAGGGCTTATTGAAAGTTGCCCCTTCTTCCATTCGCAACTAGAAGGAAAAGTACTTTTTTGTACATTGCTCGATCTTGCCATTAGGTCTTCCTTCATGGGGTTACATTAGAGAGTCAGTTCGCCGAGCTCCTAGCTTAGACAGAGCCGACCTTGATTCCTTCGATAAACTCAAGATGTACCGAGCTCCTCCTCTTTTCGACCTTCTAAAGGAACAAATCTTGTTCAACTTGGGTCTGAGTCCCCATGATTCTACTGGTATATCTTTTGATTTTTGAATCCATATGATTTCGCACACGTGTATTGCTACTGACCGCTCTTCTTTTTTTGCTACAGAAATGGACGCACAAGCTGCCAAGATGCTTACCAAAGGGCTCTTCACTAGGAAGAGGAAGGGGAAGGCACAAGAAGATGACTCAAAAAGGGTGAAGGTCGGTGTTTCCAACTTCGAAGTCCCCGCCCCCACTATTACTGATAGGAATGCAATGTTGTCATTAAGACACCCTGTTTATCAGTTTAAATCCAACTTTTTACTGTTTAGATTAATTAAAAATTATGAAGAGAATAGTGAGTCGGGTCAAATCCATAGAGAGGCAATGATTTATTTCTATAATCTTTGATTCTTTTATTTTTTTATTTTTTTAAAAGAAAAGAAAAGAAGGGTTTTTGAAAATTAAAGTGAAAAAATAGATTTGTAAATAAAAATAGAATTTAAATTATGCAAAAATAAATTTGGTACTAAGATCTACTATTTAGATCTTAGCGGCTACTTGCAATAAAATTAAAGAGCAATAAAGAATAATTAATTTAAAGAGCTAGAATTGAAAAGAGCAATAAAATTTCTTTATTAAAATTAAAACTCAGAGGTAGAATTTAAATACAAAAAATTAAAGAAAAGGAATAAAACTCAAATGTAGAATTTAAATACAAGAAATTAAAAAAAAAAGAGAAAAGAAAACTAGAAGGAGATCGCAGATCAGCGTAGGCGTAGAAGACTGGCTCTTCTTCTCAGCACTATAGCTTTGAAGTAACCTTTAACCCTGAGCATGGCTTCCATCCTGTATCTTAACTTTCCTCTCACTAGATCCGTTGATTTTTGGAGGCCTGGGGTCTTTTTTATAGAGCTAGGAGGGCTTGATATTTTTTCTAGAGGCAATGTGGGACTAATAGCCTTTTTAGTCATCAAAATACAAAGAAATCTGAGTAAAATTTGGATTAAAATAGCTTTGATATGAATATGGTAAGTCTAGTGAAATCTAGCCATTCAATAGGAATCCAACTGACCAAAAATCATCAAAATTGGATGCATATCGGCCTAGATCAAATTGGATTAAATTCTAGCCGTTGATCGCACGTTGATGGAGGAAATCTAACTGCTGATCGTGCATTGGGAGTCCTGATCACCATCGGGAGCATTCTGGACCATTGGATCATTCCTTGGATCACGCGCTACCATTGGATGGTGATCCGCATGAAGTCCGAAGCTGAATCAAATTTGGAAATAACCATAGCCATTTGATCTTGACTGCAAGCTACCACAGCCATTCGATCATGCAATTACTATTTCTATGGACCGCATGGACCGATCGCACCACACACCGCAGCCAATCAACGCTCCTATCATCTAGTGAAAAGACCAAAATGCCCTATGAGCTACGATAGATTTTCTATGAACCCTTTAAGGGTTTAGGTCCACCACGTGTCACGTCTTGATTCATCGGATCTTGCTGAGCTGGCGGTCCACGCTTGGATTGTGGACCGACTGACGGCTTCTATGGTTGAGTCGGCTTATGTGGCTGGCTTGATGCGCTGGCTTATCGGCTTGACTCAATGTATTTGGACACACCGACTGATATGGTGCGATGGCTTGAGCCGACTGAGCCGTATGTTATTTTCATTTAATTTTTTATTTATTTTATTTCTTTAAAAATTCATATATTTTTTATTTTAGCTCTGTTTTATGTGAAATTTATTTTGTTATGATTAAAATAATAAGCTCTTTCCATTGATTATAAAATTTTTATTTTTTAATTTTTATTATTTTTTAATTAATTTTTAATTAATAAAAATATTAATTTCTTAAAAATTATATATAAATTAATCATTAATTTTTAAAAATTAATATAAATTAATTAATAAATTAATATTTTTATTGATAAATTTATGGTGCTTATCACACCCCCCACTTAAGCTTTGCTCATCCTCGAGTAAAGAAAGAATTTAATTTAGATCAATTACTATATTTCATTGAGATCCTCCTTCATAAGAATAGATTTAGGATTTAAGATCAAAAGTTTAGACAGTATCACTAACTAAGTATTGAGTTTCAGAAGTAAATTTCGTGGTAGATTAATTAGAGAAACTTTCTTAGAGTTCATCTAAAGATTTTCAGCACTTAGTTTCGTGAATACTAACTTAGCATTTGGGTGTTGATTCAAAGGACAAACGAATCTTCTTTTATCACCTATTTTGGTTAGTTTTCTATATACTCCCAAGTTAAGTGCATGAATTAAGGTAGCTTTCACACTGCTTTTTTTTTTTTTTTTAAAAATTGTGCTGAGCATCCTGGCCTTTCCTTCATCATTTGATGTGAACTTCTACACTTGACTTTGGTGCAGAGTTCTAGTTTAGGGCAATCCACATATACTCTATGTTTTGCACTTTTTATTTAAGCAGGTAGCTTTTTCCTTAAATTTAAGTTTCTTTAGTTGAGGTATATATAAACCACCAATTTTTAGTGATAGTTGAATCCTCAATTAGCCTTATAATCAACACCTACTGTGCTTCATTAGTGTGCATATGTAATTAGAAGTGCTGTTAGCCTTTAAATGACCTAATTAGGCTGCTAATGGTCTGACCAAGTAATCTACTTCTTAACTTGTTACCATTATTAGTTAATACTTTCTCACTTTATTATTTTTCCTAGTTTATTTTGCTTAAGATTCTCTTTCCTGAAATATGGTTTATCCAAAAATTTTCAAAATATTTTTAAAGTTTGATTATTATTATATATATATATATATTTTTTAATTATTTTTTTTAAAAAATTTTAATTTTTTAATTTTAATTTTATTTTATTTTTTTATATATTTTTTTACCCACCAATTGAATTGACATTGTCCTCAATAAAAAGGGAAAATAAATAAAAGGGTGTAAATTATGTTTATTTATTTAGCATGGGTCTTGAAGCTTATGATCCTTCTCTAGTTTTTTTTGGTCCTTCTCTAGCTTAGCCTAAAAGGAAAAGAAACTAAATAGAATAAATTAGATTCAAGAACTACTGGGTTGCCTCCCAACAAGCGCTAAGTTTATTATCTTCAGCCAGACAAAATGTAGTTTAATTCATTATGGTTCTAATAATTATACTTGATCAATGTTTCAATTTAATGATATCCCTTCGATATATGGTTTAAGCCTTTGGCCATTTACCTTAAAAAAATTTTTAGTCCTAGGATCATAGAGTTTGATTGCACCATATGGGAATACATGATTAACTATGTAAGGTCCATCCCATCTAGATTTTAATTTTTCAAAAAATAATCGAAACTTTGAGTTAAATAATCAAACTTATTGATTTAGTTTAAAAGTTTTCCTTGAATATGTTTATCATGGAAGGCTTTCATTTTCTCCTTATAAATATTTGAATTTTCATAAGCTTCTTGCCTTAATTCATCTAATTCACTCAATTATAACATTCAATTGGAACCAGCTTGGTTTAAATTAAAATTTAATTATTTTATTGCCCAATATGCTTTATGTTCAAGTTCTACCAGAAGGTGACATGCTTTTTCATAGATTAATCTATAAGGAGACATTTCAATAGGGGTTTTATAAGCTGTCCTATAGGCCCATAATGCATCATCTAATTGATCTGACCAATCTTTTCGATCAGGCCTAATAGTCTTTTGTAAGATATTCTTAATTTTTCTATTAGATACTTCTACCTGGCCACTTGTTTATGGATGGTATGGTGTAGCTATCTTATGTGTCACCCCCTATTTTTGTAATAAAGTTCAAAATTGGTGATTTGTAAAGTAGATACCTCCATCGCTAATGATAGCATGTGGAAATCTGAACCTAGAGAAGATATTCTTTTGAACAAATTTTAAGACTACTTTATGATCATTGGTTCGTGTTGCTATTGCTTCAATCCATTTAGAAATATAATCAATAACTACCAAAATGTATTCAAATCCATTGGAAGGTGGAAAAGGTCCCATAAAATCAATTCTGCATACATCAAAAATTTCTACTACTAAGATGGGGTTTAAAGGCATCATGTCTTTTTTTGAAATATTTCATAAGGCTTGACACTTAAGACACTCCTGACTAAAAGTATGGACATCCTTAAAGAATGTTGGCCAATAAAAACCACTCTACAATACTTTGGCCGTAGTTTTTCGTCCTAAAAAATATTCTCCACAAGCAAGGGTATGACAGAATTGTAAGATACTCAATTGTTCAGATTCAGGAACACATCTACGAATGATTTGATTAGCACAAATTCTAAAAAGCTCAGGATCTTCCCAAAAATAATATTTGATTTGAGCAAAGAATTGATCCTTCTCATTCTTAGACCAGCCATCAGGAATTTATCCTACGACTAAGTAATTGATAATATCTGCAAACCAAGGAGCCTTTGTATGTGAAACTATTAACAATTATTTATCTAAAAAAGATTCTCTAATTAAAATAGGTTCACTATCTTTAACTAGGATCCTAGACAGATGGTTTGCTATAACATTTTTAGATCCCTTCTTATCTCGAATTTCAATATCAAATTTTTATAGCAGTATGATCCATCTAATTAATCATGGTTTAGCATCTTTCTTTGAGAGCAGATATCTCAAGACTGAATGATCCAAGTAAATTATGATTTTTGATCCTAATAGATATGATCTAAACTTTTCTGGAGCAAACACAATGGCTAGCAATTCTTTTTCAGTAGTGGTATAATTCATTTGTGCTTCATTTAGAGTTCTACTGGCATAATAGATCATGACAGGATATTTGTTTATCCTTTGGCCCAGGACAGCTCCTATGGTAAAGTCTGAGGCATGCACAAAATTTCAAAAGGTAGTGACTAGTTAGGAGGTTGTATGATTGGAGCTTTGGTCACAGCTTTTCTTAAGATTTCACAAGCTTTAAGACAATTTTTATCAAAGTTAAAAGAAACATCCTTAGCGAGTAGATTACACAAAGGACGAGAAATTTTAGAGAAGTCTTTGATGAAGCGATGATAGAAACCTACATGGCCTAGAAAAGATCGAATTTATTTGATAGAAGTGGAAGGAGGAAGTTTAGAAATTAGTTCAACTTTAGCTTTATCTACCTCAATCCCTTTCTTAGATACTATATGTCCTAAAATGATCCCCTCTTGAACCATGAAGTGGCTCTTTTCCCAGCTTAACACTAGATTAGCCTCAATACATCATTTTAATATTTTCTTTAAATTATTGAGGCAACTCTCAAAAGATTCTCTAAAGACTAAAAAGTCATCCATGAATATTTCCAAGAAATCTCCTATCATGTCTAAAAATATTGACATCGTGCATCTTTGAAAAGTCGCAGGTGCATTACATAATCCAAATGGCATTCTACGAAAAGCAAAGGTTCCATACGGACATGTAAAGGTGGTCTTTTCCTGATCTCAATCTCCTAGATAGATTGCTACCTAATTGTATCCTGAGTATCCATCTAAAAAGCAAAAGTATTGTTGGCCTACTAGTCTTTCTATGATTTGATCGATAAAGGGTAAGGGAAAATGATATTTTCGAGTGGTTGTATTGAGTTTTCTATAATCTATACAAACACGCCACCCAGTGGAAAGTCGTGTTGGTACTAAGTTTTCATGTTCAGTATGGACAATCGTGAGTCCAGATTTCTTTGGAACAACTTGTGTGGGACTCACCCAATGGCTGTCAGAGATAGGATAAATAATTCCAGCATCTCACCATTTAATTACCTCTTTCTTGGCTACTTCTTGCATGTTAGGTTTAAGCCGTCTTTGCATCTCTTGAGTTGGTTTGGTATTATCTTCTATATAGATATGGTGCACGCATATTGATAGACTAATTTCTTTTAAATTAGCGACGGTCCAACCTATGGCCTCCTTATATATTTTTAGAATATTTACCAATTGGTATTCCTATTCAGTGGTTAAGTTGGAAGCAATTATTATCGGTAGGATTTTCTTTGATCCTAAAAATACATACTTAAGTGATTCAGGTAAAGATTTTAGTTTAAGTTATGGTGGGGCCTAAATTGAAGGACGTAATGGTTCAATTTTTCGTTTGGGTAAGGGCTCAACTTTCACTGACCAAGGTAATGAATGTGATGGTTGAGGTGAATTAAGCAGGACATTTACTTCCTGGGTTTGAGTTTCTTCAGTGGGTTCATCATCTTGCAGTAAATCTAAGGAGGAATTAGATTCAACTATTTCATCTACCTGATTGATTACAAAGCAGTCTTCCTCCTCTTGAGTGTACTTTGGGGTATTAAAAATATTAATTCTTACTTTTTGATTTTCAAAAGAAATGTCCATAGCACCTGTCTTACAGTTGATATTGGCATTGGCAATCATTAAGAATGGATGTCCTAAAATTATGGGATTCTGGTTTAGCTCTTGGGATGGTTCCATGTCAAGTATGAGAAAGTCTACTAGAAAATAACATTTGTCTGCTCTAACTAGAACATCCTTAATCAAACCACGCGGTGTTTTTATAGATCTATCAGCTAATTCCAAAATAACTGATGTGGGTTTTAATTCTCCAATCCCAATTTTTACATAAACTGAGGTTGAAAGTAGGTTCACACTAGCTCCTAAGTCTAGTAATGCTCGATTAATGGTTATGCCTCCTATAACACATGAAATTAAGGGTGCACCAGGATCTTTCATCTTTTAAGGTATTGGATTTAACAGGACCGCACTTACATCCTCAGATAACATAACTCTTTTGGTGGTTCGTGGCTCACACTTTTGGATGCAGAGTTTTTTAAGAAATTTAGCATAGACTGGGACATGCTGAATTGCATTGAGGAGGGGTAAATTAATATGAACTTGTTTAAATAGTTCCATTAGCTCCTTGTTGCGTGCTTCTTTCTTTTTATGAGAAGAGCCTGCTTCTAAGGCCGAAGGGAATGGGGCTTTGGGTTTATAGGTCTCAGGTAAATCATCTATTTTCTTCTTTTCTTTATCTATTTTATGAGTACCAATTCTAAGCTCAGGTTCTTCTATATGATTAGCTTTAGTACTAACCTCTTCTTCAAATTTTTTATTAGTATTAGCCCCTATCACCTGATCTTGGTATGGGTCCTTAAGAATCCTACCACTTCTAAGTTCAGATATTGCTTTAGCATTTTCTAATTGGGGATTCTTAGGTGGAATGTTAGATGGATGAGTAAATCCAGATGGTTGATAGACATTGGATGGATTATTTTTAGGATTTATAATTGATTGGCTTGGTAATTGACCTGATTCTCTCCTCATGCTAGACTCAGCTAATTATCCTATTTGAGCTTCTAGCCTGGCAATTGATTATTGTTGGATCAGAATTGATTGTTGTTGGCTTAGAATCAATTGTTGAAGTTGATTGAATTTATCATCGACTAGATTGGTCTGTTGATGAGGAGGTGGGTATGAGGGCAGTGATTGAGAAGACTGACTAGGTTGTCCCTTATTATAGGCATAGTTCTAGTACTGGGGCCTATTTTGATAATTTTGGACTGGTAGAATTTGGGTCTAGGCCTGAGTCTATTATGATTTCTAAGAGAAATTAGGATGGTTTCGCCAATCAGGATTATATGAATTTAAATATGGGTCATTAAGTAGTTTGGAGTAACCTTGACCAGCTTGGACTTGTTCTTGGATAAGAGGTGGTAATTGTGCAGCCATGGGACATTCACTTACATGATGTGTTGGACTAGCACAAATAGAGCAAATCTCCTGATAATTAAAAGTTGGTGTGTATTATGCAGGAGATTGTTGACCTAGATTTAGGAATTGATCTAATTTTTGGGCAATAAGATCGACTTTATCTAATTTTTGTGCTATTATATTCAAATCTATCTTAGAATTAAGTTCTGAAGTTTTGATATCATGAATTTTTGCCCGTTATTGTTGAGAAATTGATCTTTCATAAGAGGATAATGAAGCATGGTTAATAAAGTTTTCACTTAAGATTTTAAACAAGGTATAAGCTTCATCCTCACTTTTGCTCATGAATGCACCTCCACAGGATGCATCAACCATCTGCTTATATTGATCTCCTAAACCTTCATAGAAAGCTTGTTCAATTTGCCACTTAGATAGACCATGGTGTGGGCATTTTCTAAGAAGTTCCTTAAGTTTTTCCCATGATTCATGAATTTGTTCTCCTGGAAGTTGAGCAAATCCTATGATGGCTCGCCTCATAGTATTGGTTCGTCCTATGGGATAAAATTTCTTAAGAAATTCATGTTGCATTTCTGCCCATGTCTGAATTATTCTTCCTAATGTACCAAGCCAGTACTTGGCTTTATCTTTTAATGAAAAAAGGAACAAGGTTAGTCTAAGGGCATCATCAAAAAAATTCTGAATTTTTACCGTAGAGAAGATTTCTAAGAATTCATCTAGATATTTGTAAGGGTCTTCATTAGTGTTCCCATAAAAAGATAGGAGCATCTAGATTGTAGTCGACTTGATCTCATAGTGGCTAGTAGGGATATTAGGTAAGTGGATACAAGTCGATGGATTGTAGGTGGAAGGAATAAAGTATTCCTTCATCTATCAAGGTGGTTCTTTACAATTTCTAGCCATTTGATTATCTGGTCTTATATGAATTAGTCTTTTAATTTCAGGATTTAGTTTAACTAGGTCAGGTAAAAGCGATCTTCTATCGTGCATATACTAGTGCAACCTGATATATGGTTCAAGATATATATATATATATATATATATTATTATTATTATTATTATTTTTAAGAAAAAAGGAGAGAAAGAAAGAAGAGGGTTCTAAAGAATGATCCTAAGGAGTCTTAAATCTAGAGATGATAGAGAGAAGAGTTAATTTGTGGTTTATGTTTGATGTTATTTAGCAAACAAGTTAGGCAATCAATCCTGACTAAGAATTATCTTAGGTCTAGATAGCTCCTAACTACCAAGATCATCTTCGAGCCCTCTAAGTTGAGGATCAGCCAATCAACTGGTCAGGTAAGTGTAAGGTCGATTGGAGTCCCCCCGTTGCTTGCCTTAGACACCAATTATGCTTGGCTAGGTAAACGAATGGAACCAATTAAGTAACCACCTTTCTTTGGGCCCAATCACTCCTGAACCACTTTTGTAGACACCAGTCAAATTGATTAACCCTAACTTGGTTCAACTCTTAGGGTTCCTTGTCCTATTGAGCTCGAATATCCTTAAGGGTTGATGTCTAATTGATTTTAAGAGTTAAGGTTTGGATTAATGCAGGATACTGGTTGGTTGTTTATGGGCCGAGAAAGGGTGATCAAATCTCTATCTTATCTTATTTAATGGATTGTGCCCTTAATTTAGTTTAATATGAATATGAAAAAAAAAAATTTTAATCAAAGAGTTCTATGCAATTTAAACTAGATGCATGTAACTAATTGAATTCTGAAAGGCTTACCTAGCCTCCAGCAATCATCAAAAAAAATAAATAAATCAAAATAAAAATAAAACTAAGATGATGAATGCTCTAAATAATTAGGATTTCTAATCTTATGATGAGATTTTTAATTAGGTTTAAGTAGGTAATTTTTAATTAATTTAAAAATAAAGTAAATATTAAATAAGAAAAGAGATTTAGGGTTTAGGAATGATCTCACCAAATAGGATTGAGAGTTTTATTCGCATCCTAATCTTCTTTATTCTTTTCTTTACTTTTTTTCTATAAAATAAATAAAAAATAATTGGTAGGCAATAAAAAAAATCAAAGAAATCAAAAAATTTTAATTTTTATGTCTCTCCGACAACGATGCCAAAAGCTTGATAGGAATGCGATGTTGTGATTAAGATATCATGTTTATCAGTTTAAATCTAATTATTTATTTTTTAAATTAATTAAAAATTATGAAGAGAGTAGTGAGTCAGGTCGAATCCATAGAGAGATAATGATTTATTTTTAAAATCTTTAATTTTTTTATTTTTTTTATTTTTTAAAAGAAAGAAAAGAAGGGTTTTTGAAAATTAAAGTCAAAAAATAGATTTATAAATAAAAGTAGAATTTAAATTATGCAAAAATAAATTTGGTACTAAGATCTACTATTTAGATCTTAGAGGCTACTTGCAAGAAAATTAAAGAGCAATAAAGAATAATTAATTTAAAGAGTTAAAATTGAAAAGAGCAATAAAGCTTTCTTTATTAAAATTAAAATTTAGATGCATAATTTAAATACAAGAAATTAAAAAAATGAATAAAACTCAAATGTAGAATTTAAATACAAGAAATTAAAGAAAAAAAAAGAGAAAAAAAATTAGAAGGAGATCACGGATCAGCATAGGCATAGAGATGGCGTAGAAGACTGGCTCTTCTTCTCAGCACTATAGCTTTGAAGCAATCTTTAACCCTGAGCTTGGCTTCCATCCTATACCTTGGCTTTTTTCTCACCAGATCTATTGATTTTTCGAGGCCTGGGATCCTTTTTATAGAGCTAGGAGGGCTGGATATTTTTTTGGGGGGCAATGTGGGACTAATAATCTTTTTAATCATCAAAATACAAAGAAATTTGAGTAAAATTTGGATTAAAATAGCTCTAATATGAATCCGGTAAGTCTGGTAAAATCCAACCATTCAATAGGAATCAAATGGATCAAAAATCATCAAAATTGGATGCATATCGGTCCAGATCAGATCGGATTAAATTCTGATCATTAATCGCACGTTGATGGAGGAAATCTGGTTGCTGATCGCGTGTTGGGAGTCCTAATCACTACCAGGAGCATTCTGGACTGTTGGATCATTCTCTGGATCATGCACTACTGTTGCAAGGTGATCCATGAGAAGTCTGAAGCTGAATCAAATCTGAAAATAACCACAACCATTTGATCTTGACCGCAAGCTACCACAGCCGTCTGATCGCACAATTACTGTTCCCATGGACCACGTGGATCGATCGCACCACACACCGCAGCCAATCAGCGCTCCTATCGCCAAGTGAAAAGACCAAAATGCCTTGTGAGCCACGATAGATTTTTTATGAATCCTTTAAGGGTCTAGGTCCACCATGTGTTGCATCTTGATTCGCCGATTTCTGTTAAGCTGGCGGTCCACGCTTGGATCGTGGACTGACTGATGACTTCCATGATTGAGTCAACTTGTATGGCTAGCCTAGCACGCTGGCTAGTCGGCTTGGCTCAGTGTATTTGGACGTGCCGACTGATATGGTGTGGCGACTTGAGCTGACTGAGCTGTATGTTATTTTTATTTAATTTTTTATTTATTTTATTTCTTAAAAAATTTATATTTTTTTTTATTTTAGCTTCATTTTGCATAAAATTTATTTTGTTGTGATCAAAAAATAAGCTCTTTCCACTGATTATAAAATTTTATTTTTTATTTTTTATTATTTTTAATTAATTTTTAATTAATAAAAAATATTAATTTCTTAAAAATTATATATAAATTGATCATTAATTCTTAAAAATTAATATAAATTAATTAATAAATTAATATTTTTATTGGTGAATTTATGGTGCTTATCAGCCGCTGCGTCCGAGGTCATCGTCGGTGCCGAGATTTCTCCAATTATCGAGGTTGACACCACTAGCCTGGGCCCGGTGCCTTCCATGCCCTCAGGTCCCTCCAGCGAGAATTGGGTTTTGGAGATCCTATCAAAAAAGGGATAGGAGAGGAAAGAAAAAAGAAAGCCATTGCGAAGACGTCCTGCAAGGCTCGCTTAGGCAGACCTGATGGCAATGACAACAAACGAGGGGAGGATCCCTTTGACAACCCAGAGATCTTTCGGGAGCTTGCCAACAAGCTTGCCATGCTCGAGGTGGTGGACCAGATGGTCAACCTGGACCTATGGCAGCTCATTTGGAGTTCTCTTGGAACCATCCTTAAGGTAAGTGCTCCATTGCTTGACTCTTTCTTTTTCTCTCCTTCTTCTTTTCTCTTTCTTATTTTTTTTTTAACATCGATCATTTGTTGCAATTGGGACATCAAATGCTCGCTCACATCAAGAGGGCGCATCATCAGGAGGTGGAGGCATAGAAGGCACAGGAGGACCTTCGAGCCGAGGTCCACCATCTTCAAGAGAGGGTCGACGAGGTCGAGCATCTTGTCGAGGAGAAGATGACGAACATTGGAAGTCTTCAGGATGCACTCCACGAGGAGGAGTTTGCCTCGATTAGATTGAAGCCACACTGGCCCTAGAGGAGGAGAGGAGGAAGAAAGCCAAAAATAGGGTCGTCGAATTGGAGACCCAAATAACGAAGTTGATCTCAGAGGCAATGACCCGAACCGTGGAAGAGTTCAAGACCTCTCCCGAGATGCAGAACCTGAACATCGAGTTCGGCTAGAAAATATTTATCAAGGGTTTCGAGCTCTATGAAGGTAGGATAGCCTGAAGGTTTTTCGAGCTTGACCTCAACTTTCTGGAGGAGGAAGACGACGTGGAGGCGGGATCACCTAATGCTGTAGTCGACCTTTACTTCGACAAGCATGCTTTTGGCCCATCTAAACCTACTGCAAAGGCACCCAAGCTAGTTCAAGAACTTGAGGCGGTCGAGAGCGATCCGGCTCCACCCTCCGAGATTGAGAATCCTTGAGTAGTTGTACTTTTTTTTGGTGTCTTGTACTTAAAAGTTTTGATTAAATGAAGTAAATTTTTTTTTTTCATACCCTTGAGTGCTTTTCATATCTTGAATGCAGTCTCCCACCATCATTGATCCACTACCTCAGGGGGTTCCAATAAAGCCCTTGATTAAAAATCTAAGGAAGAAAGTTCATCTTCTGAGGAAGAAGTTGAAGAAGTTGGAGGACGTCCTTCGAGCCTCACGAAGAATGCTTTTGAGGTGACCAAAGAGGTCACTCACCTTCGAGGCTTGCATATAAAGGAAGTGGTGAGCTTCAGTATCTGAAAGGGCAGCTTCAAGAAGGACGTCACCAAACTCAAAAAAAAAATGCTTGCAACAAGTCTTGGGCACTGATAGCGAAGATTAGCTCTCTTAAAGTAGACCTGAAGGATGCAGGGGAAAGATCCATCTTGTAGAAAGGAGCTCGCCATGGTCTACAGACAAGGCTTGGTATGACTCGAACTGGTCAATAAAGTTTTTTTTGGCTTCAAAAGTAGCTGCAGGATACTAAGGACTAGCATAATAGCTTTCGAGTGACCTGAGCGGAGAAGATGTCCAGGCCTAAAGGCGAGCTCAGGGTTGCTAGAGACGAGGCAACTCATCTTTGGAAACGACTGCATAATAAACGAGGAGCCAGTGAGAGTGGTGTATCAGAGGAGATGGCCTCCCTGAAGAGGACCATTGGCGAGCTTTCAGAGGTGGTTGGAGTGGAGTAGGCAGAGGTTCAACCACTGAAGCTTCAGCTTGTCTGTGAACATCGGGCTGTTGAGGATGCGGAGGTCGAGTCTGAAGTTTTAAGAAGATAGTGGCAAGAACTCGAGGGTAAGTTTCAGCTCGCCAACAGAATGTATGTAGACGGTTTGTTCTAGAAGAAGAAACTTGAGGAGGAGATCCTTAGGCTAAAGTAGGCCTTGGTGATGGCCGGAGCTGGTAGTCCGAAGTTCGAAGAATCTGGTTCGCCTTAAAGCTTTGACCTCTTCCCTCTCTTTTTTTTTTTTCTTTCAATGTAATCAACCTTGTCAGCCTATGCTTTGCTTATAATTAACTCATTTTTGTAATGAAATAATATATTTTTTGCTATTTTTATTTTGCCTGAACTTGAGGCCTATTTGCAGCCTTACCTTCTTTACCTCATTTTTTTTATTATTTTCTTATGAAATGCTTGTTGCGGATGCCGAGCTCATTGTGGACGTCGGACTTATTGTGGATGTCGGACCTGCAAATCAGGATAAGATTTTGCCTTTCATATTTAATGTAGTCAGGCCATCGTGGAAAAATACGTGTAAGACCACCAAGCTTCTTTCTTCTCCACATCTTTGATCTACGAGATTTTGACTTTCGCTTATGTTAGGACGAGGCTTTCCTTCTATTCTTAACATGACTTATGGGGATGTGTTAGGATTGTTGGTAGGGTCTCTCCCTCCATCCTGTCTTATATCGATAAGGTCATCAATTTTGCTCATGTTAGGATGAGGTTCTCCTCTTGTTCCTAACATGGCTCATGGGGGTGCATTTTGGGCCATTGACAGGGCTTCTCCTTTCATCCCATCTTAAGTAGATAAGATCTTCAACTTTGCTCATGTTAGGACAAGATTCTTCTCTTATTCTTAACGGACTGTAGGGGCACATTAGAGCCGTTGTTAGGGCCTCTCTCCTCATCTCGTCTATAATGAACGAGGCCTTCGACTTTGCTCATGTTAGGATCAGATTCTCCTCCTGTTCCTAACAGACTGTAGGGACACATTAGGACCATTGTCAGGGCATCTCCCCTCATCTCATCTAAAATGAATGAGGCCTTTGACTTTGCTCACATTAGGATGAGGTTCTCCTCCTATTCCTAATAGGCTATAGAGGCACATTAGGGCCGTTGTCAGGGCTTCTTCCCTCATCTCGTCTAAAATGAACGAGGCCTTCGACTTTGCTCATGTTAGGATGAGGTTCTCCTCCTATTTCTAATGGGCTATATTTATCATGAGATCAAGTTCGGGGGGTAGTCCTCCTTTGTCACTGGTATACAATAAAGATTAGGGTGTTGAATTAGGAGGATTTCATTATAATCAAATCATCGATAATACATTCATAGATTTTCTGAATTTCATGATCGAGGTAGGTCTCTGCCCTCTGAGTTATTTAAAGTAGTATGTCCTGAGTCGGATGACCTCCATGACCTCGTAGGGTCCTTCCCAATTTGGGGCAAGCTTCTCCTAGCTCTGAGGCTGAGAGATGGCAGCTTGTCGAAGCACTAAGTCTCCCATTCTGAATATTTTACCTCTGACTCTAGAGTTATAGTATCGGGCCACCCTTTGCCTATAAGCTGCCATCTGAACTTGGGCTTCCTCTCTTTTTTCTTCTAGTAGGTCAAGGTTAGCTCTAAGGTCCTATGGGTTATGCAGTTCGTTGAAGGCCACTACCCACGTTGATGGAAGTTTAAGTTCGATTGGGATGACTGCCTTTATTCCAAAAGCTAAGATGAATGGTATTTCTCTAGTCGGTAGCCTTTAGATAGTGCGGTATGCCCACAGAATATGATAGAGTTCGTCCATCCAGGCCCCTCTTGCTCTTTCGAGTCTTGTCTTGATGCCTTGTAATAGGGTTCGGTTGGTCACTTCAACTTTCCCATTTGCCTGTAGGTGAGCTACCAACTTGAAGCGATGGAAGATGTTTAGATCTTCACAGAACTCAGCAAACCTCATCCCAACGAACTATCGCCTATTATCTATTATGAGAGTTCAGAATATACCAAACCGATAGATGATTGATTTTCAGACGAAGTTCCATACCTTGGCCTCAGTAATTTTTGCTAGTGGTTCGGCTTCGACCCATTTGGTGAAGTAGTCAATTGCAACTAGAAGGAACTTTCGTTGTCCGGATGCCATTGGAAAAGGGCCAAGTATATCCATTCTCCATTATACAAATGGCCAAGGTGTGCTTAGTGGAGTAAGCTTGGAGGCCGGCTATCTTTGTATATTTGCATTTTTCTGACAGTGGTCATGTTTCTTGACATACTCCATAGAATCATGGTACAAGATCGGCCAATAGTACCCTTGCTGAAGTAGTCTTTGTGATAGAAATCTGGCTCCTACATGGCTTTCACAAATTTTCTTGTGCACTTTCCATAATACAAAGTCGACCTCTGAAGATCGGAGACATCTCAACAGTGGTAGCGAATATGACCTTTTATACAACTTGCCTCATATAAAACATACCGAAAGGCTTGATTCCTGAGTTTTGGAGTTTCATTCAGATCATGAGGAAGAACTCCCTCCTTAAGATAGGCAACTAACGAGTCAATCCAGCTCGACTCGAGCTCCATTTGCATAACAAGCTATGATTCCTCTGAGCTTGGGTGTTTTAGAGTTTCAAAAAATACTTCTTTGGATAGTTTGACTGAGGCTAAAGTGGCCAATTTAGAGAGGAGATCGGCTCTTGTATTTTCTACCCTCGAAATCTATTGAATGCCAAAATTGCTGAAGGCTGGAGTCAAATTCTTTACCTTCTCAAGGTATTTCATCATACTTTCCTTCCGTGCTTCATAGTTGCCACTGACTTGACCGACCACTAATTAGAAATCACCATAGACATGAAGTCGATCTACTTTTAACTCTCTTGTTGTTTTTAACCCAGCGATCAGTGCTTCATATTCAGCCCTATTATTAGTTGTAGGAAATTTAAAGCATAGTGCATATTCGACGACGACTCCCTCGAGGTTGACTAAAATCAATCCCACACCTGCTCTAATGGAGTTGGACGAACCATCCACGTATAGGGTCCAAACACCTTTGAAAAGATCGGCACTCTCTTCAGAGCGATTCCATTGCAACCACGGGATGCCAATCTCATCCTATTTAAGCTGGGCTTCATCTGGAATGGTACATTCTGCTACAAAATCTATCAATATCTGAGCTTTGATCGATGGTCGGGGTCGATAATTAATGTCAAACTCTGTGAGTTTGATTGCCCATTTTGCAATTCTTTCAAAAGCATCCGTTCGATGAAGGACTGCTTTTATTAGTTGATCCATGAGGACCATTATGGTGTGTCCCTGAAAGTAAGGTTGGAGTCTCCTGACAGCGATTAGAAGAAAGTAAATCAAATTTTCAAACTTAGAGTACCTGATCTCTACATCCCTCAAGACTCGATTTACATAGTAGACTGGTCGCTGCATCTTCACTTCCTCCTTAATCAGGATTGCTGCCAAGGCCGTCGGAGAGGCTATTAGGTACAAGAATAATTCTTCTCTAGGTTCAGGCTTAGCTAGCAGTGAGGGTGAGCCAAGATAATTTTTGAGCTCCTCAAACACCCGTCGGCACTCTATCGTCCAGCGGAAGTTCTTTGGTTGCTTGAGAACTTATAAGAAGGGCATGCATCGCTCGACCGATCTTAAGATGAAGCAATTTAGGAATGCTACTTTTTTAGTCAGGCGCTAAACTTTTTTGATCATTTTTGGAGTAGTCATCTTTTGAATAGCATGAATTTTCTCTGGATTTGCTTCGATCCTGTGCCTCGATACCATAAACCCTAGAAACTTCTCCGAGGTCACACCAAAGGTGCACTTGGTCGAGTTTAGCTTTATTTTATACTTTTTGAGCACACTAAAGTTCTCTTCAAGATCGACAATGTGGTTTATTGAAGCTTGGCTTTTGACAAGCATGTCATCCACATATACCTTCATGTTGCGGTCGATTTGCTTCTTGAAGATCTTATTGATCAGGCATTGGTACATTGCCCCTGCATTCTTGAGTCCAAAAGGCATAATCCTATAATAGTAAAGACCATGGTCAGTAACAAAAGTAATTCTCTCCTCGTCCTCCGACACCATCCATATTTGGTTATAGCCAAAAAAGGCATCTATGAAGGTGAGGAGCTCATGACCCGAGGTTGCATCTACCAGTTGATCAATCTTGGGTAGAGGGTAGCTATCTTTTGGATAGGATTTGTTCAACTTTTTGAAGTCTATAGACATCCTCCACTTGCCATTGGCCTTCTTGACCAGGACCATATTAGATACCCAAGTTGGATAGCTAATTTCTCGAATAAATCCGGCGTTAAGAAGCTTGTCAACTTCTTCTGGTATTGCCTTCTGCCTTTCTGGTGTGTGACCCTAAACTCTTTCTTTCATTGGTCGATGCTTGAGATCAATGGCCAGTCGATGTTCCATAACTTCGGCATCAATCCCAGGCATATGTGCCAAAATTCAGGCGAAGACATTGGCATTCCTCCATAAAAAAGCGATAAGCTGCTCCCGAATTTCATCCTCCATGTTGGAGCAAATCTGCACCGTATGCTCCATATTTTCATCATTTAGGGGGACAGTCACAAGATCTTCTATGGGCTCACTTCGTTCTTCGGCAAGGTCATCATGGACATCAAGCCCGTCAATTGGGCAGGGGTCAAATCGAGTACCATATTGTAAGGCGACGGAGTAGCAGTGCCAGACTAATGCTCGATCGCCTCTGATTTCACCTATTCCATTACTTGTTGGGAATTTTATTTTCAGGTAATAGGTTAATACTATGGCTCATAGTGCATTTAGACAAAATCGATCGAGGATTGCATTGTAAGTAGAGGAGGCTTTTACCACCAAAAAGTCGACCCACACCTTGGGCTTTGGATACTATCCTGCAGTCATGGCTAGAGTTATCGTTCCCTCCACTAGCATAGCATCGCCAGTGAAGCCGACCAACATGGAGCTCATGGATCCCAGACGATTATCGGGTATGGATATTTTAAAGAAAGCATCATAGTACAGAATGTTAGTGCAACTTTCATTATCTACTAAAATGCGAAGTACATCATAATCAACAACATTCAAAGAGATTACAACTGCATCGTTGGATGAAAATCGGACTCCTTGAGTGTCCTCATCGGTAAAAGTGATGGGCTCTTCAATTCTTTGCCTCTTTTGAAGCTCGACCGACCTGCTACCCTCTCCTTGCCGAAGACCCCCAAAGATGGTGTTAATGATGCCAATCAGGGGTCGATCTTCTCACTGCTCTCCGCCCCTTGGAGGTTCTGATGGTGGGGGTGCTCTCGATCGATCCTCTCATCCTTCCGACCGACATCGCAGGAATCAGTCCAGCCTTCCGTGCCTAATGAGCTCCTCGATCTCATCCTGAAGCTAGATGCACTCTTCCGTATTATGATCGTGATCGCGATGGTAGAGGCAGAACTTGACAGGATTACATTTGCCAGAATGAGTGCGCATCCTTTTTGGTCTCGGTAGTTGATCCTTGATCTCCATCAGTACTTGAGTTTTTAGAGTATTAAGAAGGGCGTAGTTGTAAAATTTTTTGAAGGGAGAGCTCTATTGTGCCCTTTTATCCAGGCTTCTTCACCTCTCGGCCCAGGTAGGGGTCCAAGCTCGCATATGCTTCAGAGGAGTTCGAGAGTGTGGTCGAGCTTCGCTCAATTTTTCTTCAGCCATGGGCACATTTGGTTCACCCGCCTGTCGCTCCTGGGCGGCTTCATTGTCCCTGGCCTTAAAGGCCTCTTCAGCTCGGGCATAACCTTCAGCTCGAGCTAGCATATCGGCAAAGTCCCTGGGGTACTCCTTCTCTAGGAAAAATATCAAATCATTTTTCTGAAGGTCACCCTTAAGTGTGGCCATTACAACAGACTGGTCTAGGTTTCGGACCTCTAATGCAGCCACATTAAATCGGGTGACATAAGCCTAAATAGATTTCTACTTCTTCTGCTTGATATTCATCAGGAAATTTGAACCTCGGTAGGGACATCAGCTGCTAACAAAGTGAGCTACAAACTGGTGGCTCATTTGACCAAAGAAAAAGATGGTACCCGATATAAGTGCCGAGTACTAGTTCCTGGCAGCTCCCTTAAGGATGGATGGGAAAGCCCGGCATAGAATGGCATTTGGCATGCCGTGCAGCAACATCATTATTCAGAAGGCCTCCAGTTGATCAATCGGATTGGTGGTCCCATCGTAACTCTCAAACTATGGGAGCTTGAAGTTCGGCGGGATTGGTTCCTGCATAATCTTTTGAGAAAAAGGAGCATCAGTGCAAATATCGTTACCATGGAAGGAGGGTGCATGATAGAGTTTTTTGACTCGTCGCTCATTTTCTAGTGTCTTTATTCTAGGAGATCTTCACGATCATTGATCTTCAAGATTTTCTGATGGAATGGGGGCAAAACTCCCTCCAGGGTCAAGTCATGGTCAAAGCAAGGGCTCTCCACCCTCTGCTTCTCCTTTTCAGAGGTCACCGACTGGCTAGCCCTAGTCGGCCATCCCCAGACCAGATCATGAGGCTCTAGAGAAACCTACTTTGGCTGAATTGGTGCTAGAGCCTGTCGATGCATGGTCTGCACCACCTCCATGAGCCAGCGAATCTATTGAATCAAGAGGTTGAACTACTCTACATCCACCATGGCTTTAGGTGGAGCTTGAGTTGCCAGAGCCAAAGTGAGAGCAGATAGATCTTGATGGAATCTAGCTGCAGAGGCCATTGACCGTCGGATCGAAGCTTTTCTTAGAGGTATTTTTTTTAGGAACAACTTTAGAGAGAAAGAAGAGAGATTGCTGTTGAGTACTCCTTTAAGAACTAGGGATCCTCAGGAATAGAGAGGCCCTTCCACTAGCACCAATCCTATTGGTGCAAAATCTGATTGCCGTTGAAGAAGTGCTAGAGTTGGAGAAGACGAGATTGCTGCCAGTGACCTACAAAATAAGTCTCATCCAGAGCCTGGGGTGGTGGCTCCGGTAAGACCCTTCGACCGTCAAGTTAGCTTTTTCAATCAACAAAAATGGAGTGCTCAATCAAGAAAGTTGTAGAGTTTTCAGAAGAGAGAAGAGAGCCTAGAGAAAATGTATCTTGAGGATTTCTTTTATAGATGGAGCCTGTAACAAATTGATAGTGACAGCCGTAATTATTAGATAGTGGGCCGCTCGGGGCCACGTGAACTTTGTTATGGAAGATAGTGTTTGTTATCATGAGATGCCAATCTGTTTGAGATTTGATAGTCAAAGCTTGGAGGGATAGGCATCGATTGGTGATGACCTTTAAGCTGTATCAATTCTAGAGGAGTTCAGACTCCTCTAAGATAGTTTAGGTATGGGTCGATTCATGTTGTATATGAGATCGGACTCATGTGGAGACCTTCCTGGATGACTATGGGAAGTTTAGCCACTGGAGAAGTTCGACTGTTGGAAGAGTCTGGAAGGAGTTCGACTGTTGGAGGAGTCCAAAAGAAGTTCGATCGCTAGAGGAGTCCGAAAGGAGTTCGACTACTGGAGGAAGAATTTTCGATCGAATCTCTTCCATGATTAATAGTTACATTAGGCTAAGCATCAGACTGGACTTCGACAGGAGCGAGGTTTATCCCCAATAATTATGATTCATGGATATAAGCCATGATGGAGGAGATGGATGTTAGATATGTGTGCCCTAGAAGCCAGAATTGGCTGACACTTGTAATACACTTCTAGGGGCAAAATTATAATTTTAACTATAAATAATAAAATAGGTTATTTTCTATCACATATGTGTATTTAGTATCCGTGATACATCTCTTGAGTTAATGATAATGATAATTCTTATTTTCAAGAGTTAAAAATTTAAGACAAGAATTTTCATTATTAACTCATAAAATGCTCCTGACCGTAGGATCATCATGAGGATGATGATTGATCTAGAAGGTTAGTGTACAATTGCTTTTTTATAGTAGATGAGTCTTAAGTCTATGGTGTAAAGACACTAGAGTGAGAGTACAGGTACTCGTCAGAGAACGAGGGTACTAAGCATGACCACCTCGAGTAATCATAAGGAAGTCTACCTTTTCGTCGATGACTGACTCGATGCTGCAGTGGTGTGTCTGATTCTTTGATCTGAGGTGCATTGGCAGTTCATCTTGAGTGTGTTATAGTTTGACTACACCATGACTCGATCTCCTAGCCATTCAAAATCCTGAGGGATATGTTGGCTATAGCATGCTCATTGTAGGAATTGGATCACACCAAGATGGAATCTATCTACCTCGGTAGAAGAGGAGCAGCCCTATGATGATCATGAGAATCAAGTCCGTAAGCCCATGGCCATGGCAGAGTGAAATAATAGAAAGAGTTTCTATTAAGATTTTTACATCGAACTTGAATAAAATGATTAAATCATATGATAGAAATTAGGGTTTGACAAATTCACCTTAACCCTAAACTGATCGGGGCTCAAGATAGAAGAACTTAATCATGTTAGATATATGTGCCCTAGAAGCCAGAATTGGTTGACACTTGTAATACACTTCTAGGGGCAAAATTATAATTTTGACTAGAAGCAATAAATGGATTATTTTCTATCACATATGTGTATTTAGTATCTGTGATACATCCTTTGAGTTAATGGTAATGATAATTCATATTTTCAAGAGTTGAAAATTTAAGACATGAATAATCATTGTTAACTCATAAATTGCTCCCGATCATAGGATCATCACAAGGATAGTGATTGATCTGGAAGGTTGGTGTACAATCGCTTCTCTTTAGTAGATGAGTCTTAAGTCTACGGTGTGGAGACACCGGAGCGAGAGTACAGGTACTCGTTAGAGAACGATGGCACTGAGCGTGACCACCACGAGTAGTCATTAGGGAATCTACCTTCTCGTCAATGACTGACTCGATGCTGCAGTAGTGTGTCTAGTTCTTTGACCTGAGGTGCATCGGTAGTTCACCTTGAGGGTGTTATAGTTTGACTACACCATTACTCGATCTCCTAGCCATATGGAACCCTGAGGTGTATGTTGGCTATAACATGTTCATTGTAGGAACTGGATGGCATCAAGATGGAATCTATCTATCTCGGTGGTAGAGGAGCAGCCCTATGATAATCATGAGAATCAAGTCCAGAAGCCCATGGCCATGGCAGAGTGAAATAATAGAAAGAGTTTCTATTTAGATTTTCACATTGGACTCGAATCGAATGATTACATCATATGACAGAAACTAGGGTTTGACGAGTTCACCTAAACCCTAATCTGATCGGGGCTTAAGATAGAAGAACTAAATCACACAAGTAGCTACACCAAGAGGTTCGCATTCAGCTCTGATGGATTGCTACCATATACTGCTAGGTGTCACTAGTGGATTTTGGGAGCAATTAGAATGATTTAGATGATCGATCATTCTAGCTGTTCGAATCAGAAGAGTTCTAATCCATCGAAAGGAGTTTCGATGATGTCGATGATAGAGATCATGACATATCCCATTACCATACAGAACTGAACCTAACTGGGTCACACAAACAAGGGTTTGAATCTAGTAATCATCAATTGAACTGATCTAGTTCAATTGATCTGAATGAGATTCAATTAGGTTCAAGGAAATCGTGCTAGCACTCGATTGAACCTAACGTTCTTCTTTTGCTATCATAAATTAGTTGTCTTGTCTGAGCCAAAGGAGTTTGTTCTCAATCAAAGGCCTTCATATGGTCTGATTGGAGGTTGTCCAAGTTAGAAAAGGTTGTCCTTTTATAAGACATTACCTGCCATTTTTGGTCACCTGCCATTTCTTTTTCTTTGACTTTGGTCAAAAGTCTACCTTTGACTGGTCAAACATTGACCATTGATACTTTGACTTTTGACCACATGTCATGCACCTATTGGAGAGCTGGTGGGGTCCTGTCCCCCTACCAGAACCCGGCAAGGAGAAGGGCGCATGCCACCCTAGGCGTGTGCCCAAGTTGGAGGCGCCTAGGAGTCCTTGTGGACAAATAGAGTTCTTCTAAGAACCAACTTTGACTAGTCTTAGGTGCCCTCTAAGTAAGAATCTAGGGGTCTCTATTCCCACCAATCAGATTTAGATCTGATTTCACAAAGGGTTGTGATTGGTTGGGAGGAAGAGGAGTTGGATCACGCTTAGTCTATAAAAAGGACCCTGCGCCCAACTCAGTTTAATAGATTCAATTGAGAATTGAAAACCCCATGCCCCAAGGCTGCCTCTCCCCTCCCTCTCCATGCCAAACCACCTTCTCCCCTTGCTTTCCACGTCCAAAAGGAGTTTTGGACCTTGGTTGGTGCGATTTAGATCAAAGAAAGGCGATCAAAAGTAAGAAGGCTGCGCTGCTGCAAAGGACTACTGCTCATCTTCAAAAAGAGTTTTGAAGATCCTCCAGATCAGATCCAGATCTAATTTTTGGAGGCATGATAGAGAAGAAGAGGATATCTAGATCCAACCTGAGTGGATACCGATAGAGGCCAGGTGCTTGCGTGGCTAAGATCCAGAACCTTCCACTGCAAACAGGATCATCAACAGGGTAATAGGATTACCCAGTTCAGGTAAATTAAATTTGATTTAATTTATCTTTTAATTTTATTTTATTAAAATAATAAGAATTAGATCTGAAACATATCAAGATCTGATTGGGATCAAGAAAATTTTTTTTGAAATATATCTCTTGATCTGATCAGATCTGAATGAACCTGGATCGGGAAATCAGGATTTCCCTTCAACTGGTATCAGAGCCATGGTTCTAAAATTGTTTAGATCTGATTTTAAATTTATTTTAATTAGAAAATAATTGATTTCAGATGTCACATAAGATATGATCAGATCTGAAATTAGAAAAAATTAAAATTAAATAATTAGGATCTAAGATTAGAAGATATGCATGACTAGTTCTAGAATAGAATAGTTCTATAGAATAGTCTTGCATGTTCTTGATTTAATCTGATTAAATTATACTTTAGATCTTTTTATTTACTATTTTTTGATATTATAAGTGTTATAATAACATCTAAAAAATAGCAAATAAAATTATTTAATTTTTGAAACATCATATGAGATGTGATTGATGCATGTCTAGACTAGTTGTAGAATAGTTCTACATAGTTGTCTAGATTAGGGTTTATTTTGATAAGATCAATTTAAATCTAATTTTTAGATTATTATGAGATAATTTAGATCTGAAGACATGCATGATTCGATACATGAGATGTATGCAAAATATACCATGATTAGATCTACTTTGTATATGAGATATATGATATAGATCTGATACTATTTTGTAGTATTGAATGTTCCTGATTAAGGCGTTCCTCTTGGCCATCCGGTCATAAGAACGAAGAAGGGTTTAAAGGCCCTCTCTTTTCATTCAATGGGGTGTTCTTATGATGTGTAGGGGTGCTGCGTGTTCGTCCTTAATCAGAAAACCCAAAACTTACTTTCTGCAAAACCCTAGATCCTGAAACCCTAGGATTTATTGTGCATATTTTGTTTATGAACCCTACTTAATTAAGAATTAAGTTTATGAAATATTAAGTAGGTCTAAAATTGAGAATTTCAGATCTAAGATATATTCATAATACTGGGTTCGGGCTCGGATAGCTCAATTAGGTCTAAGCGGTTGATCAAACCGAATCAAGAGTTGGTTAGATGGGATCAACAATGCTTAAATTGACTAGCCTAATAGGATTAAGTCTGGGTCAAGATCGAGTCACGATCAAGTAAGACCTAATTAGGCTCAGAGGTTAGAGTCTGGATTGTAGGCTAACCCAATTGGATCTGGCTCAACAATTTGGTGTCTAAGGTAAGTTTGGCATAGACGACCGACTGGTTTTTAATTGGAAGCTACTCGACCTGAATGCATTCTTGTATGAGTTAATGGCATATTTCTTCCACCGGTCTCACTTACCTGGCCATATCTGTTGACACAAGTTCTGATCTGAGGTGGTCAATAATCCGAGCTCACCCATGCCACTAGGTTAGTCATAATTGTTATGACTAAGCCAAGTCTAGTTTAATGAGATCTGAATCAATTCTTCCTAAGAAAAGATTATGTCTGAGGTCTTCCACCATTGTAGATGTGCAGGCCCTTCCCGGGGTTGATTGTTCTCGGCTGAATACAGTGGCTCAGTTGCACCGGAAAGATGCAACCATGTCTATTAGGCATTGGATGCTATGGGCTGGAGGATGAGTTGAGCTCAATATTTTGGATACGGATGAGAGACTCAATTAGGAACCCAGTCTATGCAAATGGTGGGTCTGACTTAACTAAGGAGTGGATCAATATTTCGGATACGGTGAGATACATGAATTAGAGACCAAGTTTGGTGCACCATGATTAGAGAATCATTGAACAAGAGTTGTTCACTCATTGGCTAACCCATCACCAATAACTGTTAGGTGAGGTGATGAGTCAATTGGTGAGACCGCACCACCCACTAGAAATCATTAATCATGGAGATTTTCGCATCTCTACAAAGGGAGTGTAGGGATCCGAGAAAATAGTGGGAGCTAATTTATTTAAAAATAAAATCCCTAAACAAATTGGTCAAGTCAAAATTACAGTATCTAACTAAAATCTTTGACTCTCTATAGGAATATGTCTGCATCCAACCCATTGGCACGTATCCTGGACATACATAGACTGACTGGACCCAATTATAAAGATTGGCTCAGGAACTACAAAATTATTTTAGGTTCCAAGAAGTTAACCATATTTTGGACCAGGACCCTCCCACCTTACCAGCCCGTCCATCTGTTGAACAGAGAGCGTCTCTGAAAAAATGGATTGATGAAGATAATAAGGCCAGATATTACATGTTGGGCTCGATGTCTGATGAGCTTCAGCGCCAACATGAGGATATCAGGACTGCTCGCCAAATGTTGGCTCACCTACAGGAGATGTTTGGTGAACAAAGTCGCGCAGCCAAATATCAAGTCACAAAATGACTTTTTAAGGCTAAGATGCATGATGGGCAGTCAGTCCAAGATCACTGTCTGACAATGATCAAGGACATGGAAGAGCTTGAGAAGCTTGGTGTGAAGTTGGACTTGGACCTGCAGAATGATATCATTCTACAATCCTTGACTGATGCATATGGACAATTCATCATGAATTACCACATGCATAAACTTCAGAATTCCTTGGCCGAATTAGTGAATATGCTGGTTACCGCTGAGCTTTCTATGAAAGGTTTTAAAGGCTCAGTTCTTGCTATGGAACAAACTTCTTCCAAAAGAAAGTCTTCTGGAAAGAAAAAAAAGTCTGTGAAAAAGCAAAAGGTGGAAGGATCTAAGAAGAAGAAAGCAGAGCCGAAGAAAAAGACCGATGTCAAAGAAAAGTGTTTCCATTTCAATAGCGACGGCCATTGGAAGCGGAACTGCCCTACTTACCTAGCCACCCTGAAGAACAAGAAGGAAGGTCCTTCTAGAGGTATGCTCATTATTGAGTCTAACCTTAAGTTTCTTCTGCATCTAGTTGGGTGCTTAACTCTAGTTCTAGTGCTCATCTGTGCACTTCCATGCAGGATCTTGAGGATAGCAGGAGGCTGAGGGATGGAGACATGATCCTATGCATTGGTAATGGAGCAAGAGTTGCTGCAGTAGCCGTGGGAACATACCCTCTTCGATTACCATCTAGTTTAGACTTATTTTTGAAAGACTATTATTTTGTGCCTGCAGCTAGCAGGAATTTGATTTCTGTTTCATGCTTAGCACAAGAAGGTTATGTGATCACCTTCTTTAAGGATCATTGTAACATTCTTTATGAAAGAAATAAAATTGCAAATGGTTTCCTTATTAATGATCTTTATTAGCTATATATTGATGTACCTATTCTAACTATCGAGCAAAACGTGAATGCCAAACGACCTAGGGATAGTCCAAATGATAGATATCTATGGCACTTGAGATTAGGTCATATAGCAGAAGATAGGATCAACAAATTGGAGAAAAATGGGCTATTGAGTCCGTTGACTTTTGAGTCATATCCAACTTGTGAATCCTGTCTTCAAGGCAAAATGACTAAACTCCCTTTTGTAGGACATGGGGAGAGGGCCACAGATCTCCTTGCCCTAGTACATATAGATGTGTGCGGCCCATTTGATGTGCCGGCTAGAGGCAATTTTGTCTACTTCATTATCTTTACCGATGATCTGTCTAGGTATGGGTATGTGTATCTTATGAGACACAAGTCTGAAGCCTTTGAAAAGTTCAAAGAATTCAGACATGAAGTAGAAAAACAAATAGGAAAACCCATTAAGATTCTTCGATCAGATCGAGGAGGTGAATACCTTAGCCGGGAATTCCTAGACTATCTCAAGGAAAATGGCATAGTCTCTTAATGGACTCCACCAAGAACACCTCAACTCAACGGGGTTTCAGAATGGAGAAATCGGATCCTATTAGATATGGTTCGGTCCATGATGAGCTTCACAGACCTCCCTGATTTCCTTTGGGGACACTCATTGTTAACTTCAATCTATCTATTGAATAGGGTTCCCTCTAAAACCATTTCTACCACACCGTATGAGATATGGCACGGTAAGAAACCAAGTCTGAGTCATCTCAGAATTTGGGATTGTCCAGCTCATGTCAAAAGATAATAAGCGGACAAGTTAGAGTTTAGGTCCTTCAGAGCTCGATTCATAGGATATCCTAAAGAGTCATTAGGATACTATTTTTACATTCCAGAAACCATAATGTGATTGTGAGTCGACATGCCATATTTCTTGAAAAATAGTTTATTCAAAATAGCGGCATTGGAAAATAGATCAAGCTTGATGAGAAAGTCTCACAAGTGGAACGAGCTAAGGACCAAGTGGAACCAAATCAGGTTGAGCCAATAAGAACACTACCTCCTCCACCTCGTAGAACGGAAAGAGTTTTTCGTCCCCCTAAAAGATACTTAGGTATTATTTCAGAGGATGTAGAGGAAATGTTCCTCGTAGGTAATGGTGCTCATGGTGATGATCCCAAAACCTACAACGAGGCGATATCAGATATCGACTCCGAGAAATGGCTAGAGGCAATGCAGTCAGAAATTAATTCGATGCACTCAAACCAAGTCTGGACCTTGGTAGATCCACCAGAAGGTATAGTACCTATTGGATGTAAATGGATCTTCAAGAGAAAGATTGGTGCAAATGGGAATGTGGAGACATTCAAGGCTAGACTGGTGGCAAAAGGTTATAGTCAACGCGAAGGCATTGACTATCAGGATACCTTTTCCCCAGTGGCTATGCTAAAATCCATCCGCACATTGCTTGCCGTTGCAGCCTATTTCGATTATGAAATATGGCAAATGGACGTGAAAACGGCATTCCTAAATGGATATCTTGAGGAAGATATCTATATGGAACAGCCGCTAGGTTTCACATCCAGTGATACTGATCATAAGGTTTGCAAGCTGCAAAGGTCCATATATGGACTTAAGCAAGCATCTCGGAGCTGGAACACTCATTTCAATGATGTGATCAAAAAGTTTGGTTTCATCAAAAATGAAGAGGAAACCATGTATTTTCAAAAAGGTCAGTGGGAGCGCTGTTGTCTTCCTCATATTGTACGTGGATGACATCCTCCTTATTGGGAATGATATTCCCATGTTGACATCAGTCAAGATGTGGTTGTCCAAGGAATTCTCCATGAAAGACCTAGGTGAAGCATCCTTTATTCTAGGAATTAAGATCTATAGGGATAGACCGAATAGGATGCTAGGACTTTTACAGAAGATATACATAGAAGAAGTACTAAAGAGGTTTAGTATGGAAAACTCTAAGAGGGGATTAATACCCTTCAGACATGGTATTCATCTTTCCAAGAAGATGTGCCCCAGCACACCTGAGGAAATAGAACGCAAGAGCAAGATCCCTTATGCTTCTGCAATAGGGAGCCTCATGTATGCCATGCTATGTATACGACCTGATATAGCCCATGCTGTGAGTGTCAAAAGCAGATATCAGTCAAATCCAGGTGAAGAACACTGGACTTCTGTGAAATGTATCCTTAAGTACTTGAGAAGAACTAAGGATATAATGTTGGTCTTTGGTAACGGAGAACTCCAAGTCCAGGGATACACAGACTCAGATTTCATGTCTGATATAGATGATCGAAAGTCGACATCTGAGAGTCTGTTTATGTACAATGGTGGAGCTGTCAGCTGAAAGAGTTCCAAGTAAATGGCGATACCACCTCATCCGCGATTACCTCGAGAAGGGTTACGTCGAGGTCAAGAGAGTCGACTCTGCAGATAATGTGGCAGACCCACTTATAAAGTCGTTGGGCCAGCAGAAGTTCAAAGCCCACCTTGAGAAGATGGGACTTAGACTTGTAGCCAATTGGCTTTAGGACAAGTGGGAGATTGTTAGATATATATGCCCTAGACGCCAGAATTGGCTGACACTTGTAATACACTTCTAGGGGCAAAATTATAATTTTGACTAAAAGCAATAAATGGGTTATTTTCTATCACATATGTGTATTTAGTGTCTGTGATACATCCTCGAGTTAATGGTAATGATAATTCATATTTTCAAGAGTTGAAAATTTAAGACATGAATAATCATTGTTAACTCATAAATTGCTCCCGATCATAGGATCATCACAAGGATGGTGATTGATCCAAAAGGTTGGTGTACAATCGCTTCTCTTTAGTAGATGAGTCTTAAGTCTACAGTGTGGAGACATCAGAGCGAGAGTACAGATACTCATTAGAGAACGAGGGCACTGAGCGTGACCACCTCGAGTAGTCATTAGGGAGTCTACCTTCTCGTCAATGACTGACTCGATGCTGCAGTAGTGTGTCTGATTCTTTGACCTGAGGTGCATCGGCAGTTCACCTTGAGGGTGTTATAGTTTGACTACACCATTACTCGATCTCCTAGCCATATGGAACCCTGAGGTGTATGTTGGCTATAACATGTTCATTGTAGGAACTGGATGGCATCAAGATGGAATCTATCTACCTCGGTGGTAGAGGAGCAGCCCTATGATAATCATGAGAATCAAGTCCAGAAGCCCATGGCCATGGCAGAGTGAAATAATAGAAATAGTTTCTATTTAGATTTTCACATTGGACTTAAATCGAATGATTACATCATATGACAGAAACTAGGGTTTGACGAGTTCACCTAAACCCTAATCTGATCGGGGATCAAGATAGAAGAATTGAATCACACAGGTAGCTACACCAAAAGGTTCGCATTCAGCTCTGATGGGTCGCCACCATATACTGCTAGGTGTCATTGGTGGATTTTGGGAGCAATTAGAATGATTTAGATGATCGATCATTCTAGCTGTTCGAATCAAAAGAGTTCTGATCCATCGAAAGGAGTTTCGATGATGTCGATGATAGAGATCATGACATATCCCATTATCATACAGAACTAAACCTAACTAGGTCACACAAACAAGGGTTTGAATTTGGTGATCATCAATTGAACTGATCTAGTTCAATTGATCTGAATGAGATTCAATTAGGTTCAAGGAAATCGTGCTAGCACTCGATTGAACCTAACGTTCTTCTTTTGCTATCATAAATAAGTTGTCCTGTCTGAGCTAAAAGAGTTTATGCTCAATCAGAGGCCTTCATATGGTCTGACTGGAGGTTGTCCAAGTTAGAAAAGATTGTCTTTTTTATAAGACATTACCTGCCAATTTTGGTCACCTGCTATTTCTTGTTCTTTGACTTTGGTCAAAAGTCTATCTTTGACTAGTCAAACATTGACCATTGACACTTTGACTTTTGACCACATGTCATGCACCTATTGGAGAGCTGGTGGGGGCCTATCCCCCTACCAGAACCTAGCAAGGAGAAGGGCGCATGCCACCCTAGGCGTGTGCCCAAGTTGGAGGCGCCTAGGAGTCCTTGTTGGACAAGGACTCCATCTCCTTTTTGGATTCCAATTAGAGTTCTTCTAAGAACCAACTTTGACTGGTCTTAGGTGCCCTCTAAGTAGGAATCCAGGGGTCTCTATTCCCACCAATCAGATTTAGATCTGATTTCACAAAGGGTTGTGATTGGTTGGGAGGAAGAGGAGTTGGATCACACTTAGTCTATAAAAAGGACCCTACGCCCAACTCAGTTTAATAGATTCAATTGAGAATTGAAAACCCCATGCCCCAAGGCTACCTCTCCCCTCCCTCTCCATGACAAACCACCTTCTCCCCTTGCTCTCCACGTCCAAAAGGAGTTTTGGACCTGGTTGGTGCGATTCAGATCAAAGAAAGGCGATCAAAAGTAAGAAGACTGCGTTGCTGCAAAGGACGACTGCTCATCTTCAAAAAGAGTTTTGAAGATTCTTTAGATCAGATCCAGATCTGATTTTTGGAGGCGTGATAGAGAAGAAGAGGATCTCCAGATCCAACTTGAGTGGATACCGGTAGAGGCAGGCTCTTGCGTGGCTAAGATCCAGAACCTTCCGCTGCAAACAGGATCATCAACAGGATAATAGGATTACCCAGATCAGATAAATTAAATTTAATTTAATTTATCTTTTAATTTTATTTTATTAAAATAATAGGAATCAGATCTGAAACATATCAAGATCTGATTGGGATCAAGAGAAAATTTTTTGAAATATATCTCTTGATCTGATCAGATCTGAACAAACCTGGACCGGAAAATCAGGATTTCCCTTCAAATCACACAAGTAGCTGCACCAAGAGGTTCATTTTCAATTTTTGATGGGTTGCCACCATATACTGCTAGGTGTCACTGGTGGATTTTTGGAGCAATTAGAATGATTTAGATGATCAATCTTTCTAGTTGTCTGAATCAGAAGAGTTCTGATCCATCGAAAGCAGTTTCAATGATGTTAATGATAGAGATCATGATATATGCCATTATCATATAGAAATAAACCTAACTGAATCACACAAATAAGAGTTTGGATCTGAATATCATCAATTGGGCTGTCCTAGTTCAATTGATTTGAATTAGATTCAATTAGGTTAAAAAAAATCATGCTAACACACGATTGAACCTAACATTCTTCTTTTCTATCATAAAAGTTACCTTGATGGAGCCAAATGAGTTTGTGGTCACTCAGGTACTTTTACCTAGTCTGACTGGAGCTTGTCCAAGTTAGAAAAGGATTGTCTTAATTTATGAGATAAATTTGAGACAACACCTGCCATTTTCTATCATCTGCTAATTCTTGTCTTTTGACTTGGTCAAACATTGACCTTTGATCCTTGGACATCTGCCTATGTATCATACACTTATTAGAGAGTATATAGGGGCTTGTCCCCTTCCTGGAAATTGAAAAGGAGGGGGCATATACCTAGGATGGCATGCGCCCATGGATAGGGATGCTTGGAGTCCCATATGGATGGGACTCTAGGTTGCTTCTTGGATTCAAACTAGGTGACCCTCATCTATAGACTTTGACCAATCTTAGGCACTATCTAAGGATGAATCTATGGGTTTCTCATCTAATTGGATCAAGTGATGTCATCCCACCAATCAGATTTAGACCTGATTGCATGAAGGAACGTGATTGGCCGAGGTGATGTGGCACTGCATGGCACAGCAGGGTCTATATAAAGACCTATCTGCGCCCACTTTTAAGAGACTCATCTCCTAGCCATGCCCCAAGGCTATCCCTGTCCCTTCTTCATGCCACCTTTAGGCCATCTCTCTCCTCTCCATGCCTAAGGATAGTTGGGCTTCAGATTAGTGCGATTCAGGCAAGAAAGGCCGATGAGAAAGGAAGAAGGCAGCATTGCTGCAGAGACGACTGCTGATCTTCGAAAGGAGTTTCGAAGATTCTCCAAATCAGATCCAGATCTAATTTTTAAAGAAAAAAAAGAGAAGAAGAAGATCTCCAGATTTAGCTCGAGTGGATATTGGTAGAGGCCAAGCACTTGCGTGGCTAGATCTAGAACCTCAGGGTTTCAGCAGGATCATCAACGGGTAAACAGATTACCCAGAATCAAGGTAAAATTAATTTAGATTTAATTTAATTTAATTTTTTTATTTATAAAATCATAAAATTAGATCTAAAAAATATTAGATCAGATTAGTATCTAAGAGAAAATTTTTGAAATATGTCTTTCAATCCAATCAGATATGAACGAACCTGACTCCGAGAAATCAGGATTTCCCCTTCAACTGGTATCAGAGCTAGGTTCTTATAAAATTTATTTAGATCTAATTTAATCTAATAAATTATTAATTTTAGATATCACATGATATGTAATTAGATCTAAAATAAAAAAAATTAGAAAATTAAAATTAATTAATCTAGATCTAAATTGTATGAGATACATGATTAGACTAGGAATAGAATTATTCTATGTATAGTCTAGTATAATCATAATTTTTATTTGATTAAATATAATTTTTAGATCTATTTATTTATTATTTTTTGATCTTATAAATATTATAATCAAATCTAAAAATAGAAAATAAATTAAATTTAATTTGTTCATATGAGATATGATAGTTGCCTGTTTAGACTAGTTGTAGAATAGTTCTATAAAAAGGTCTAGATTAAATTTTATTTGATATAATTAAATTTAAATTTTATTTTTTAGATAATTATGAGATAATTTAGATCTAAAAAATATGCATGATATGATGTATGCAAAACATATTTTAATTAGATCAATTTTCTTATATGAGATATATGCTTAGATCTAATTAGTTTTTGTAGATTAGTTGTATTTCTGATTAAGGCATTCCCCTTGGCCGTCCGATCATAAGAACAAAGTAGGATTTAAACATCCTCTCCTCTCATTCGATGGGGTGTTCTTATGATGTGTAGGGGTGCTGCGCATTCGTCCTTAATCAAAAATTAAAAACTTACTTTCTGCAAAACCCTAGATCCTGAAACCTTAGGATCTTATTTACATATTTTTTTTTATGAACCCTAAACTTAATTAAGCATTAAGATTATGAAACATATTAGATCTAAAATTGAGAAGTTTCAGATCTAAGACATGTTCATAAAATTGGGTTTGGGCTTGGGTTGCTCAATTAGGTCTAGCGGTTGATCAAATTGAATCAAGAGTTGGTTAGATGGGATCAACAATGCTTAAATTGACCAGCCTAAAATGATTAAGTCTAGGTCAAGATCGAGTCACGTGAGTGATCGATCAAGCTAAGACCTAATTAGGCTCAGTGGTTAGAGTCTGGATTATAGGCTAACCTGATTGATTTTGACTCAATAATTTGGTGTCTAAGGTAAGTTTGGCAGATACGATCGATTGGTTTTTAATTGGGAGCTACTCGACTCAAATGCATTCTTGTCGAGTAAATGGCATATCCCTTCCATCGGTCTCACTTACTTGGCCATGTTTGTTGACTCAGTTCTGATCTGAGGAGGTCAATAATCCGGGCTAACCCATGCCACTAGGTTAGTCATAATAGTTATGACTATGTCAAGTCTAGTTTAATGAGACCTAAATCAAATCTCCCTAAGAAAATATTAAGTCTAAGGTCTTGCACCATTGTAGATGTGCGGGCCCTTCTCGGGGTTGATTATTCTCGACTGATTATAGTGGCTCAGTTGCATTGGAAAGATGCAACCATGTCTATTAGGCATTGGATGCTACAGGCTGGAGGATGGATTGGGCTCAATATTTTGGATATGGTGAGAGACTAAATTAGAAATCCAATCTATGCAAATGGTGGGTCTGATTTAACTAAGGAGTGGAACAATATTCTGGATGCGATGAAATTCATGAATTATAGATCGAGATTGGGTGCATCATGATTAGAGAATCATTGAACAAGAGTTGTTCACTCATTGGCTAACCCATCATCAATAACTGTTAGGTGAGGTGATGAGTCAGTTGGTGAGACTGCACCATCCACTAGAAATCAATAATCGTGGAGATTTTTGCATCTCTACAGAGAGAGTGTAGGGATCCAAGAAAATAGTGGAAGCTAATTTATTTAAAAATAAAATTTTTAAATAAATTGGTTAAGTCTTAATTATAATATCTAACTAGAACTTTAACTCTCTACAGAAAAATGTCTACATCTAACCCATTAGCACGAATCCTGGACACCCATAGACTGACTGGATCAAATTACAAGGATTGACTTTGAAACTTCAAAATCATTTTGGGTTCAAAGAAGTTAACTCATGTATTGAATCAGGATCCTCCCACCTTACCAGCTCGTCCATCCGCTGAGCAGAGAGCATCTCTGGATAAGTGGATAGATGAAGATAATAAGGCTAGATACTACATATTGGGCTCGATGTCTGATGAACTTCAGCACCAACATGAAGATATCAGGATTGCTTGCCAAATGTTGGCTCACCTATAGGAGATGTTTGGTGAACAGAGTCATGCAGCCAAGTATCAAGTCACTAAACGACTGTTCAAGGCTAAGATGCGTGATGGGCAGTCAGTCCAAGATCATTATCTAATGATGATCAAGGATTTGGAAGAGCTTGAGAAGCTCAAATTGAAGTTGGACTTGGATCTATAGAATGATATAATCCTGCAATCCTTAACTGATGCATATGGGCAATTCATCATGAACTACCATATGCATAAACTTCAAAATTCCTTGGCCGAACTTAGGAACATGCTGGTTACCACTGAGCTTTCCATGAAAGGTTCTAAAGGCTCAGTGCTTGCTATGGAACGGACTTCTTTCAAGAGAAAGTCTTTTGGAAAGAAGAAGAAGTCTGTGAAAAAGCAGAAGGTGGAAGGAGGAAAGAAGAAAAAGATAGAACTAAAGAAGAAGGCCGCTGACAAAGAAAAGTATTTTCATTGCAACAATGATGATCACTAGAAGCAGAGCTGCCCTCTTACCTGGCCATCCTAAAGAAGAAGGAGGTAGGTCCTTCTGGAGGAATGCTCGTTATTGATTCTAACCTTACAATTTCTTCTGCATCTAGTTGGGTGCTTGACTCTGGTTCTAGTGCTCACTTATGCACTTCTATGTAGGATCTTGAGGATAGTAGGAGGCTGAGGGATGGTGAGATGATCCTGCATGTTGAAAATGGAGCAAGAGTTACTGCCATGGCCGTGGAAACAAACCCTCTTCGACTACCATCTGGTTTAGACTTAGTATTAAAAGACTATTATTATGTGCCTGCAGTAAGCAGGAATTTGATTTCTGTTTCTTGCGTTGCGTTAGAAGGCTATGTAATTAGTTTTCTTAAGGACCATTGTAACATTCTTTATGAAAGAAATAAAATTGCAAGTGGTTTCCTTATTAATGGTCTTTATCAGTTACATGTTGATGTATCTATTTTTAATTTTGAGCAAAATGTGAATGCCATAAAATCGAAACATCGTAGGGATAGTCCTAATGATAGGTATCTATGGCACCTAAGATTAGGTCATATAGCAGAAGATAGGATTAACAAATTGGAGAAAACCAAGCTATTGAGTCCGTTGACTTTCGAGACATATCCAATTTGTGAATCTTGTCTTCATGGCAAAATGACTAAACTCCCTTTTATAGGACATGGGAAAAGGGCCACGGATCTTCTTGCCCTAGTACATACTGAGGTATGCAGCCCATTTGATGTGCCGACTAGAGGCAACTTTGTCTACTTCATAAACTTTATCGATGATTTATCTAGGTATGGATATGTGTATCTTATAAGATACAAGTCTAAAGCCTTTAAAAAGTTCAAAGAATTCAAACATGAAGTAGAAAAGCAAACTGGAAAACCCATTAAGATTCTTCGATCAGATCAAGGAGGTGAATACCTTAGTCGAAAATTCTTGGACTATCTTAAGGAAAATGGCATAGTCTCTCAATGGACTCCACCTGGAACATTTCAACTCAACGGGGTCTCAGAACGGAGGAACCATACCTTATTAGATATGGTCCGATCCATGATATACTTCATAGACCTTCCTAATTTTCTTTGGGGATACTGTTTATTAACTACAATATACTTACTGAATAGGGTTCCTTCTAAAATCGTTCCTACCACACCGTATGAGATATGACATGGTAAGAAACTAAGTCTGAGTCATCTCAGAATTTGGGATTGTCCGGCTCATGTCAAAAGACAACAAGCGAACAAGTTAGACTTTAGGTCCTTTAGAGCTCGATTTATAAGATATC